>ML776821.1:1978977-2033070 GCA_009831015.1 Picea engelmannii
ATATCAAAATACATACTTTGCAACTCTCTAATGAGACTGCTTGCACTCTACCATGAATTGGCTCAATAGATTCACTACAAAAGATAAATCTAACCTAGCCTTTAATAGGTACATTAGTGACCTAATTGATTGTCTTTACAAATTAGTGTCAACTAATTCCAAATCCTCATCATAAGTGAATTTAAGATTTGGAACCATGAGGGTAGATGTAAAATCCTGTTTATTTTATTTTTAACTCGGTTTTCGTAGTGTAGACATTTCTTCAAACACTCAAACACTTGCTATACAATATTATTGTTGTTTGCTGGTGTAGGAAGTTTAGTGACAGTTAGTAGCGTTCTTTAAGAAATATTTTATAGTCATTGTAACAACTAGAATATCTAAATCCCATTTCTCAAAGGGATCCACAACAAGATAAGTTTGAAGTGGCATTTCCTCTGCTTGGACAAGCCATCCTTTTCTCTAGAATCTATTCTAGATTCTCACATACTTTTGGGCATATAGAAAAATAATAGGCCAATAGTACCCTATATGCAACACTTTATGAGTAGTCCTTTTGTCGAAAAAGTGCACTCCACAAGGTCCATCATGAAAATATTTTACGATGTCATGAATTTCATCCTCTTAAACACAACATTGGATCTTGTGATTTGGCTTGGTGTAAAAGAGGTATCCTTGAATCCATGAATATTGGTCACTTTTATTAATAATCATCTATCATCTTTTGAGTGAGAAATGTGTTAGAAGTTTCCCTGCAACTAAGTAGTTAGCAATATTTGCAAACCATGGAGTGTATATAGATAGTGAAAATAAGTGTTCATCGAAGAAAAAATCCTCAATAGAAAGTGTGTCTCCATCATTGGTGAGACTTGAGAGGAAGTCAACAAAAACTTTGTCCCTCCTAGTCCTTTCAAGGATGGTGATGTCAAATTCCTAAAGTATCAATAGCCACCTAGTCACTCTACCATGGGTGATGGGTTTATTCATTAAGTAGTGGATGGTAGAGTGGTTGGTGTGTAGAAACACAAGATAACATATTATGTAATGAAGAAATTTATTTATAGAATTAAAAACAATAAGCAATTTTTTTTGTTTATGTATAGTTGAGATCTGTAGGAATTAGGTTCTTGTTGATGAAATATATGGAATGGGGTTTTTGTTCGTTACATTTCCTCAGCAATACTCCAATTTCGGTTTTTGAAGCATCAATAGATATATGAAATGGTAAGGACCAATTTGGTCCACTTACGATTGGTGTTGTAGATAACCTCTCTTTCAAAGCTTCAAAAGCACACTAACATTGACTAGTCCAAGTAAAATATAAATTTTTGAAAATTAATGAAAATAAAGGGAATGAAACCTTTGTAAAGTTTTTAAAAAAATGATGATAATAAACAACATGTGCCAAGAAACTATGTACATATTTATGTGTCTTTGGAATAACAAGGTTGACTATTACCTCATTTTTTCTGGATCCACTTTGATACTTGCAAGAGAAATGTGGTGACCCAGAGAAATTCATTTATTTAGTAGCATAAAATATTTTTCACTACTAAGGGAAAGGTTTGTTTCCTTGCAGATTTTGAGCACCTTCTCCAAATCATCCAAATATTCTTCAAATGTATCACTGTATTCTATGAAGTCATCCATGTACACCTCTAAACAATCATGAATTAGGTCTAAAATGATACTGAGAAAAACCCGTTGGAAGGTAGTTGATGCATTATAGAGTCTAAAGGGGAGTTTTCGGTAGGAAAATGATTCCCATAGGAAGGTAAAAGTATTTTTGTATTGATCCTTGGGGGTGATTTGGATTTTGTTGTATCCATTGAACCCATCAAGGAAGAAAAAATACTTCTTCCCTACATGTGTGTCAAGGGATTGATCGATAAAGGGTAAGGAAAAATGATCCTTGTGAGTGTATTTGTTTAATTCCCTATAATCGACACGTATATACCACTTCCAATTTTTATCTGGAACAATCACAAGTGGTGAGACCCATTTACTATCATATATAGGGTATATAAAGTTCACGATGAGAAAATTTTGCAACTCATCTTTTACTATTTCTCATAGGGTAGGATTCATCCTACCTTGGGGCTATTGGATATGTTGGGATTCCTATTATATATATGTGTGTGTGTGTGTGTGTGTGTGTGTGTGGTAAGTACACATATCTGTATGGATTCCCTTCATATCCATATAGTCTGATATGAATGCATCATTGTGTTCTCATAGAAATTCAATTAACTGCTCCTTTTGTGGGGTTGGGAGTTTAGAATTAACATTTAATGTTCTCCCTAGGTCAATATCTATTAGTATACTAGTGTCTTTTTTTGTGTCGTAGAGAGGAATATGTATGGTGTTTTTTTTACATCCATATTATCCAATGAATAGTTTTCTTAAGCAACTAGATCCATAATATGGTCAAATATTTCAAAAGTTGACTGTGAGGATGAGCACGAATTCATTATAAAGTTATTGATCATGTCATCCTCAATCTATTACTTGAGAGAGAGAGAGAGAGAGAGAGAGAGAGAGAGAGAGAGAGAGAGAGAGAGAGAGAGAGAGAGATTGATCTAATGCAATCAATTCATGGGAACTCTATTCATCATCACTATCCTCACCTTCCACCCATATAGGCATTTCTTGTTATATTATAGGTTTGGAAGTTATGTATAGAGTGAGTCTCTTAGTACAATTGTCATGGGATATTTTCATGTTGTCGGATCTACAACCAATATAATCATTGACTATGACTATCCATGGCCTTTATAGGATCAAAGGGTAGCCTCCCAAATTGGATTTAGGATGTAGAGCCATGAAATTTGTGGGATACTCCCAGGAATACATGGACATCACTACATCTTCTAAAATACCTTCAATTTTAATCATGGATCAATTGGATAGTTGGAGGACTGTGGGATTATGTCATTGGTTGGATAGTCTATTATTTTCCATAGTTTATTTCGTCATCATGTTGATGGTATCTACCAAGTTTATCAAGGTGTTGGGGATAACAAAATCATTAATTTGGAAATCTACTATGGGGCTCTCAGGGTCTTAATACTTGGAAGTAAGGGTTTTCCCTACCATAAAACCTACCAACTTCTCGATTACTTGGACAGTCTAAGGGTCCTTTATTTTTCTTCCTAGTTTTCTTAGGCACAACTCTCTAATGGCTTTAGTGTATGTGGGAACATCCTTTATTGCTTGATATAGTGGGATTCTTATACACACATTATTTAACTCTCTAGAGAAGTCAAATTTGGGCTAAGTAGGGGGTTTTTCTAGGCCCAACCTCTCTGCATATAGAGGAAGTTGTGCATCCCCTATGGAATGTCATTCGTCTAAGGTTTCAAGAGGATTGGTATAAAGTTTTGTCAAAAATTGGTCATCACAATTATTTATTGTAGGATCTTGAACATCCTTCTCATCATCTTCTATGATGATAGGAGAAGTTCCTTTATTGAGGGTTCTCCTCAATCATAACTAAACATCCAATATTCCACAGAGAAGATGGAATAGGTAGGGTAACTAGGAAAATCAATAGTATAGGTGGGCTGAGATACTTTATTATTCAGGTTAGCAATGGGTTGTGCAAGAATTTTTGGTCGTGGTTGTGGATTATTCGTAGGAAACTGGATTTTTTTTGTGGGGGAAACTACATAGGTGGATCTTGTGATTGTTGAGGGAATTGAAGGGGGATTTATTGTTCTTTACCAAAATGAATATTTTTCCATCCTTGTTGATGTGGGTGATTTTTGGTTTCTTAAGGCATCCATTGTTGGTGGGACATGGAGGGGTACCAAGGCCAAGAAGGATACTGCAAGTGTTGGTTAGTCCAATAAGAATTATAAGATTCCATAGGGTTGAAGGCCATACTTGGGGTATGAGGCTACCAAGGTTGTTTCTGAGTGATGAGGAAAACTTGCTCGGATTCCATGGTTGCTCCTAAGTAGACTTATTTCATCCCTGGAAGAGATGAAAAAATGCTAGTATCATGGTCTTGTTCACAGATTTTGCATATCTTTATGTTGCTCAATGGACAATCCTTAAATGGATGCTTATTTCTAGACTTGGGGAAGAATAAAGATAAAGCTAATTCTAATTCAACCCACTTTTTCTTGGCTTGCAAGGTTTCAATTTGTGAACTCAAGGATTCGAGTATATCAGTATTAAAATATTCTAGCAGGTTTCCATTATTTTATCTAGTGATTCTTCCCTAGATATTTTTTTAATTCTGGTTATCATGTCTCTTGGTCCTTCCCCTATCCTACAAGTTACTCTTGATTACCTTTTACAAAAGTCACAAATATCACCATAGCTTAGTTGGGAGACATCTCCAACCCCCATTAGATTTAAAATATCCATGCAATAATCTTTTATTCCTCTCAAAAAAATAATTTGTAGAGTTTCATCACCCAACTTATTGCTTTGTTTTGACCACTGCAAATTGTATTGGAAACATTCTATGTAGTCCTCTATGCTTTCATCCTCTTTTTGTGTCATCCTCAAGATTTTTTCTTTATGATATTTTTCCTTGCAATAATCCAAATAACTTTTCAGGAATGTTTCCTTCATTTTCGCCCATGTTCCAATATTGTTTCCACCGAGTCCTGTAAACCAACGAAGTGTTGCATCTTTCAATGTGGTAGGGAACAATTTCAATTTCTACTCATTCAAGATATAGTTGTAAATACGGCAAAGGACATTGAATTCTAAGAGAATTGTATCTAGGTCCTCAGTTTCCATCCTATTGAAATTTGGCAAGGCTAAAGGGGAATATTCTTCATCTATGCCATCCCTCCCAGGTTTCTGATTGGAAACTCAAACATTATAGCATCTTCCTTAATGACTCTTTCTTCTTCTTCTGCTTCCATGGTGTACCAAAAGTCATGAACATTAGGTCTTGGTTATGCTACTCATTATGTAGAAGAGGGGTATTTTTTTGGTTCTTGAACTGGATTTGACTGAAATTCTATGTCAAATTGTCTACTGAGAAGTCCCTTTATTTTGGCCGATTATAGTGTTGGAAGTAAAAAAAATTACTGAACAGTAGAAGCAGCTTCTGATACAGGATCAATTGAATGTAATTATTATCCAATTGGAGGAATATATTTCCTTTTCGCTAAAGAGCTATCTATTGTGGTTTTGGTCATTTGTATCTTCTTATGTGAGATGGATTTCATGGGGATTTCTCCTTTTGTTTATTTTCCTAAAAGGGGGATAATATCTTGGGTGGTTTTGAGTCGACTTTTTGGAACTCTAAATATATTCATGCATTCTACTATGATCTAAAACTAGTGTAGGATTACTATTTCACCTTTGGAAACTACCTGACAATGACTCCAAAATGAAGGGATTTTAGATTACCTTTCCAATTTATAGCAAGGAAAGAAAATATTTTGTGCATTAAATTTGTCAACCCAAGGTTTTGTTTTTACTTGCAAGTTACCATGCACTATATATGCAGGTCACACTTCCTTCTTTCAGTGGTTTATATAATGTGAATAATATGGATTTATGAGTAGAACGAAATGAATAAAATATGGAATACAATAACACAAAGATACGGAGAAAAACAATAGATATCCAATGAACAATAACTTCTATTGAATAAATAAAATAGGTTGAAACTCTAAAACTGCAGAACTAAAAACAATTTGCTCGAATGGTGGTAGCTATCTATGAGAAGAGATGCGGATGCTATGTGCATCCATCTAAGAAGAATGATTACAATGGGGCTCCAGAGGAATTTTTAACATTACTCATGAATGCCAAAACCCTAGACATCTGAAAACCTAACGCTAGGAGATGAAACGCCAAAAGTTATGTGGGCCCCAATAGGTAAGTTGGTACCTCAACTTCCCAGGGTCGTAATTTTTTCATATGAACTCTGTTTTAGGTGTGTGATAGCCCATTCGAAAGGTATTTTCAAGAACTACACATTATGTCGTCAAACTCTGACTTTGTGTACAGTTCGACTATGGCAAGGAAAAAAATCATTTTTTAGGGCCCCAAAATGGCCCTAGAAGTACAGAAAGATGTACTTACATGAAAAATTCCAAAAGAAGCTAGTTGGAATAGGTGGGAAGCCACCAATCCACCTAGATGTTGTGTAGGGATTCATAATAGCCGCAGAATTGCAGAACCCACAATTACAAATAAATGTCATCATTACAGAGAAACATGTTGAACTAAAAATTGTTAAGAGGAGCTAGTTGGAATAGGTGGGTGGCCATCAATATCCACCTAGATCATTCCTACCCCCTTAGGAAGAAAAGGTATCCATTATGTTGAGTTACCCCATCAGGTGCATAATTTTTTGTTGAAATTGACCCTGAGTGAGCCACTTTCCTTGGTGCAAGAGTTTCCCTACCTTGACAACTCGATAAGGTTGGATCCTCTGCTAGCGAGTGCCCTTGACCTATGTGTCCACTATCTGATCAGTGGATTCCTATTCCATGTAGTCACAGTTGAGCTCTGTTGGTGTCAACTATTTTGTGATCTTCAAGGTGTCCAATAATGGTGGAAAATATGGTCGGAGGAGGTCCACATTGAACACTGGGTGAAATCCAAGGAAGGGGGGAGTGTTGAGCTCAAAATTATTCTCACCCACAACCTTGGTGATAGTGTAAGGCCCATATAGAAGTGGATGAAGATTTGTATGGGGCCTTGTAAGGTGTTCTTTCTACAAATGTAACCAGACCTTGTCTCCCACCTGAAACTTGTGCGGTACATGGTGTTGATCATGGCGTTGTTTGTACTTAGCATTGGCTTTCAACAAAATAGTATGGACCTGTTAGCGGATGTGTTGAATCTTCTCAATGAATCTGGTGGCTTTGTTTTCCTCAGACTGAACATGGGAATATTTTGTATGTGTGGTTGCAAGAGGTAGTACAACATCAATAGTACCCAAAGGTTAGAATCCCAGCCCCACCTGAATTGGGATATGGTCGGTGGAGCTATGGAGAGTCAAGTTGTAGTTTTGTTGAACATAGGGAAGACTCTCGTCCCATGTATGCATATGCTTATAGTTATACATGCGCAGGATGTGAAAAATCATCAGATTGATGACCTCTGTTTGGCCATCGGTTTGAGGGTATAAGGCAATGAATTTAGTGATATTGGTGTCCAATAGTGACCCGAGACTCAACCAAAATGTGTTGAGGAACTTGTTGTCCTGATCGGAGATGATAGTATGTGGTATCCCAAAATGGACCACACTCGTTCGAAGAAGAAATTAGTAGTATCTACCTCTATGATTCTCTTCTTGTAGGCTATGAGAATGGCCATCTTCAAAAACCGATCAACCACCAAAAATATGCAATCATTTCCTTACTTGGTGGATGGAAGGCCAGACATGTAATCCATCAATATGGATTCTAAAGGCCTCTCGAGAGTAGGAAGAGGGGTGTATAATCCTTTCTTATTGATGTTTGGCTTGGAAATGGCATAGAAAGTGCAAGATCTGATATACTTGTTGAAGTCCTGTCGAAGTTTCAGCCAATAAAAATGTTTCTATAGAATGACCATAGTTTTCTCCATGAAAAATTGTCTTTCCATTCGACTGTAGTGAGCCTCCCAAATCATCTTTGCATGCTCACTTGCAGGAACATAGAGGTGGCCCATATGGCATAACAGTCCATCCCAAATGTGAAAATTGGTGGAATTCACACATATACCCAAGAGTTGATAGGGGGTGGCGAAGTTAGGATCTCGTTGATAAAGTTGGGTCCACTCAGATGCCTCATGCCCACAGGAATGGATCACGATAGTGAGTGCAGGCATGAGAGGTCAACTGAGGTAGTCAACGACATGATTTTTGCTCCTTGTCTTATACTTGATGTTGGTATGGAACTGTTGCAGGTATGTGGACCAATTTTGATGGTGGTCATTCTGCAACTTCCCTTGTGTCTGTATGAATTGTAGAGGCTTGTGATCAGTGTGGATGATTGTCTCCTTTCCCATAATGTAGTGTTTCCATTAACAATAGGCTTTCACAATGTAATACATTTCCTTATCATAGGTGGGGTATTTCCAGGCGGTATCTAAGAGTGTCTCACCATGGTATGCTATTGGATGACTGTGTTGAGTGAGAATTGTGCCTACAACAAAGTCGGATGCATCAGTCTCAATCTTGAACGGTTGTTGTGGATTGGGTAAGGAGAGTACTGGAGTTGAGCACAAGCGATTCTTTAGATCATCAAATGCTCATTGTGGTGCCTTCCCCCATGCAAATGTTTCCCTTCCACCACCCTTGGTCACTTGGTTGAGGGCCCATGAAATATGGGAGAATCCCAACATGAACCATCAATAGAAGTTGGCAAGTCCCAAGAAGCTCTAAAGATCGATTGGTGTGGTCAAGGTTGGCCAGTCATGAATGACTTGAATCTTAGCTGGATCCACATGTACCCCATGCTCATAAACATTGTATCCCAAGTATTGGACCCTGTACATGCCAAAGGAGCATTTTTCTAAGTTGGCATATAGTTTGTGCTATCGTAGAGTGCTCAAAACCTGTTGAATATGCTGCATATGCTCCTCCAAAGTTATTTTAAAGGTGAGGATGTCATCCAGATATACCACCACAAAACAGTTGGTTAAGGGTCTCAATACATCATCCATCAACCTCATGAAATTTTTTGGTGCATTTGTTAATCCAAAGGGCATGACCAACCATTCAAAGAGACCTTCTTTAGATTTTAATGTTGTCTTCCATACATCAATTAGTTCGATGAGAACCTAGTGGTAGCTAGACTTTAGGTCAATATTGCTAAAGAACATTTCCCCCTTGATTTGGTCAAGAAGGTCATCAATTCGGGGAGTTAGGTACCGGTTCCTGACTCTGATTTTGATTCATTCTTTGTAATCAATGCAAAGCCGCCAGGTCCCGTATTTATTTTTCAACAATAAAATTAGGCTTTCGTAAGGGGAGGATATGGGTCTAAAGGGCTCCTTTTGAATCCTCTCTTGGATCTGACGCTTGATTTCATCATTTTCCATCAGTGAGCGACGATAGACTGGTCCATTAGGTAGAGGTACAATGGGGTTTACATCAATTGGATGCTTGACTTGGCAGTGCATCGGTACCCCGGTGGGTGAGGAGAAGATGTCTTTGTACTACTCCACAGTCCCTTCCACTTGCCTCTACTACAAAGAGAGGCTCTGAGTAGAGGTCATGGATGTGGTGGCGACCTTATTCTTACTGTGAACATGGATCACAAAGAAGAAAAACTTCCTGATATGTGAAATTCCTTTACTACACTTCTTAGAAGAGATTAAAGAAATAACGGTAGGTGACGCTACCTCTAGTATCATGTACAATTTTCTACCCAGAGTAATAATAACATTGTGGGGTCTAGACTCATACAACATATCACTTCCACAAATATGATTTTCCTAAAATAACATCACAAAATTCAAGGGGAGCGATATCACACAATACCTTGTCTTTGAAGGGATAGATACCATAGGGAAGACAACATTGTTGGCTGACACAAAGATCTCTTCCTTGGTGAAGACAACCAATGGTGTAGGGCTGTGGGTGCAATTTCATCGGCAGGTCTAACTGCTTGATGACCTCTATTGAGATCAGGTTCTTCTGAATTCCACTATCGATAATGAAATGAAGCGAGGCCCCCTTTACCCACATATGTGAGTGAAAGAGGCATTACCCTTTCTCTGGTCCTTCTGGTTCACTTGGTTGTACTTTGGTGGTAGAGATAATGGTGTTGGGTTCAAAATCGATAATCTGCTTCCCTCATTCTGGATTTGATTCGGTGTCAAAATCTTCCTCTGAATCGAAATATTTCATATCAGCCACTAGTGACTTCTCGGAGCGACATTCTTTGGTGTTGTGCCAAGGGATTTTATGGTATTCACACCACTTTCTCGTGTCCTTCTTCAACTTCTCATTACCTTTCTTGGGTTGTGGCTTGGACTCCTGAGAGTGGCCATATTTGATATGTCCCTTCTTTTGTGGGTTGGGGATGCCTTTTCCCCGCTTCGACTATGAGGAGTTTGCAGATTCAAACTCTCTCCTCTTCTTCTTAAATTTTTGCTTGATCTTTACAGCATATCTATAATCCACACTTAATGATGCAATGTCCAAACAATCCATTTCTATTTGAATGTATCTATGTAGACAATGACAATATTTGAGCACCAGATGTCATTCAGAGTCTTTGATACCCAATTTGGTGCACAAGGTATGGAAAATATTGTTGAAATCTAGTACTGTTTGGTCCCTCTCCTGATGCAGCGTGGTCCATCTTGGGTATTGGTCCACGTAGCCTCCAACATGGTAGTATTGTTCTTTAATGACATCCCTAAAGGAATCCCATGTGGGGTTGATCGAAAATATTGTAGATTCCTCTATGGCCCTTTTCTCAAAGTACGTGTCCCACCAAACCTTAACATGGGGGACGACCTTGAGCAGTGAAAAAGTAATATTTTCCCTATTGGAAAAATTGTGCACCGAAAAATATCATTCAAGAAAATTCAACTATTTATTTATAGAATATACTTCTATTATTCCTTAAAATAATGGAATATCAAAATTTACTTGTACCTTGAAGGGGGTTGCATGGCTTCTTGATGAATATGTGTCTCCTGTGGGAAGCCACTGAAGGATCTGTGGAAAGTTGTCCATCATTTTGTTCCTTTGTCGTGCAAGGGATTCCTTAAGAAATAGCTTAAAAGGATATCCTCCTCCATCATCTTTCTTCTCATACCCCATTCATTTTTTTTGGGTTCGGCATGACCGATCTTGTAAGTTCTTGACCGGTTCGAGTCCCAACTTCTTGTACCTAGATCTTGTCGGGGACATACGGGAAGAAAAATAAATGAAGAGCAGACTGCTCTGATACCACTGTTTCATATTTATGATTGGAAAGAACTAAATAATAGAATGAATACAATAACACAGAGATACAGAGAGAAACAATAGATATCTAGTGAACAATAACTTCTATTGAATAAATAAAATAGGCTGAAATTGTAAAATTGCATAATTGAAAACAATTTGTTAGAATGGTGGTAGCTATCTCTGAAAAGAGATGTGGTTGCTATTCACATATGTATGAGAAGAATGATTAAAATGAGGCTCCATAGGCCTTTTTAACATTACTCATGAATTCCAAAAACCTAACACTAGGAGATGAAACGCCAAAAGTTATGTGGTCCCCAATGGGCAAGTTGGTAGCCCAACTTTCGGGGGTAGTAACTTTTGCATACGACCTCTATTTTAGGCATCTGATAGCCCATTGGAAAGGTCTTTTTGATAAATACACATTATGCCCGCAAACTTAGGCTTCATCTACTGTTTGACTATGGAAAGCCAAAAAAACATTGTTTAGGGCCCCAAAACGGCCTTGGAAGTACAAAAAGATGTACTGACATGAAAACTTCCAAAATAATCCAGTTGAAATAGGTGGGTGGCCACCCATATCCACCTGGATGTTTTGTAGGGCTTCAGGATAGCCCCAGAAGTGTAGCACTCACAATTACAAATAATTTTTATCATTACAAAAAAATGTGTTAAACTAAAAACTGTCAAGATGAGCTAGTTGGAATAGGTGGGTGGCCACCAATATCCACCTGGATCAGTCTCCATTGAATTGAGTGCCCCCATCAAGTGAGTAAATTTATGTTGAATTTGGCTCGAGGTGAGCCAATTCCCTTGGTGTAGGAGTTGTCCTACCTTGACAACTCTATAAAGTTGGATCCTCTACTAACGAGTTCCCTTGACCTGTGTGTCCACTATCTGATCAATGGATTCATGTTCCATGCAGTCAGGGTTGAGCTCTGTTGGTGTCAATTTTTTTGCGATCTCTGATGTGTCCAATAATGGTGTAAAATATGGTCAGAGGAGGTCCACATTGAAAATTGGGCACAATCCAAGGAAGGGGGGAGTGTTGAGCTCAAAATAATTGTCACCCACATCCTTGGTGATAGTGTAAGGCCCATAGCAAAGTGGACAGAGATTCCGATCAGGACCTGTAAGGCGTTCTTTCTGCAAATGTAAGCAGACCTTGTCTCCCACATGAAACTTGTGCGGTACCTAGTGTTGATCATGGCGCTACTTGTACTTAGTATTGGCTTTCTAAAAAATCTCATGGACCTGTTGGAGAATGTGTTGAATCTGCTCAATGAATTTGGTGGCTTTTTTAGCCTCAGACTGAACATGGGAAGATTTGGTCTGTGTGGTTGTAAGAGGTAGTGAAACATCAATGGGACCCAAGGGTTGGAATCCCTTCCTCGCCTGAAATGGGCTATGGTCGATGGAGATGTTAAGAGCCCTTTTGTACATGTTCTTAACATAGGGAAGAATCTCATTGCATGTATGTGGATGCTTAGAGTTTTACATGTGCAGGATGTGCACAATGATTTGATTGATGACCTCTATTTGGACATCAGTTTGAGGGTGGAAGGTAGTGGATTTAGTGAGCTTGGTGTCCAACAGTGACCAGAGACTCGACCAAAATGTGTTGAGGAACATGTTGTCCCAATTGAAGATTATGTTCTGTGGTATCCCAAAATGTACCCACATGCATTTGAAGAATATCTTGGCAGTATCTGTCACTATGATTCTATTCTTGCAAGCTGTGAGAATGTCCATCTTTGAAAACTGATCAACCACCACAAATACACAATCATTTCCTTTCTTGGTGGATGGAAGGTTAGACATGTAATCCATCAATATGGATTCCCAAGGCCTCTCGGGAGTAGGAAGAGGGGTGTATAATCCTTGTTTCTTGATGGTTGGCTTGGAAATGGCACAAGCAATGCAATATCTGATATACTTTCTAACGTCCTGTCGAAGTTTTGGCCAATTAAAATATTTCTATAGAATGGCCATAGTTTTCTCCACACTAAAATGTCCTGCCATTCGAATGTAGTTAGCCTCCGAAATCATATTTTCACTCTCACTTGTAGGAACAAAGAGCTGGCCCAGATGGAATAACAGTCCATCCTGAATGTGAAAATCGGTGACATTCTCGCTTGTACCCAAGAGGTGATAGGGTGTAGAAAATTCAGGATCTCACTGATAATGTTAGGGCCACTTAGATACCTTATTCCCACAAGAATGGACAACATGGTGAGTGTAGCCATGGGAGGTCAACTAAGGTAGTCAGTGACATGATTTGTGCTTCCTATATTATACTGGATGTTGAGATGCAACTGTTGTAGGTATGTGGACCACTTTTGATGGCAATCGTTCTGCAACTTCCCCTGTCTATGTATGAACTGTAGAGGCTTGTGATTAGTGTGGATGATTGTCTCATTTACCATAATGTAATGTTTCCATTGAAGACAAGCTGCATAATGGAATACATTTCCTTGTCATAGGTGGGGTAGTTTTGGATGGTATTTGAGAGTGTATCACTATGGTATGCTACCGGATTATCATGTTGAGTGAGAAATGCACCTACATCATAGTAAGATGCATATGTCTCAATATTGAACGATTGTTGTAGATCGGGTAAGGAGAGTATTGGATTTGAGCACCAGCGATGATTTAGATCATCAAATGATTGGTGTTGTTCCTTCCCCCATGCAATTTTTTCCTACCACCACCCTTGGTCACTTGGCTGAGGGCCCATGCAATATGGGAGAATCCCTACACGAACCGTCGGTAGAAGTTGGAAAGTACTAAGAATCTCTAAAGCTCGGTTAGTGTGGTCAGGGTTGTCTAGTCATAGATGACTTGGATCTTAGCTGGATCCACATGTACCCCATGCTCATCAACAATGTAGCCCAAGTATTGGACCCTGTTCATGCCAAATGAGCATTTTTCCAAGTTGGTATACAACTTGTGTTGTCACAAAGTGCTCAAACCCTGCTAAATATGCTACATGTGTTCCTCCCAAGTTCTGATGAATATGAGGATGCCTTCCATATATACCACCACAAAAGAGTTGGTGAAGGGTCTCAATACATCATCCATCAACTTCATGAAATTTTTTGGTGCATTTTTTAATCCAAAGGGCATGACCAGTCATTTGAAGAGAACTTCTTTAGATTTGAAAGTTGTCTTCCATACATCCGTCAGTTCGATGGGAACCTAGTGGTAGATATACTTTAGGTCAATCTTGCTAAAGAAATTTCCCCCCTTGAGTTGGTCAAGAAGGTCATCAATTTAGGGAATTGGGTATCGGTTCCTGACTCTATTTTTTTTAATGCTCTATAATCAATGCAGAGCTGATAGGTTCTATCTTTCTTTTGCACGAGTACATGAGGCTTCTACAAAGAGAGGAGTTGGGTCTTATGTGCCCCTTTTGAATTAGCTCTTGGATCTGACACTTGATTTCTTCATTTTCCATCAGTGAAAGAGGTTATACTAGTCCATTAGGAAGAGGTTCACCGGGGGTTAGATCAATTGAATGCTTGACTTGGCAGTGCATCGGTACCCTGATGGGTGAGGAGAAGATGTCTTTGTACTCTTCCATGATCTCGTCCACTTTATTCTGTTGCAAAGAGAGGCTCTGTGTAGAGGTCATGGATGTGGCAGTGACCATCTTCTTACTGTGAGCATAGATCACAAAGAAGACGAAATTATCGGTCTGTGAAATGACCTTATTGCATTGCTTAGCAGAGATTAAAGAAATAACGGTAGGAGGTGCTACCTATGGTACCCTATACAATTTTCTACCCAAAGTAATAATAACACTACATGGTCTAGACTCATAAATAACATGTCTCTTCCACAAATATGGTTGTCCTAAAAGAACATCAAAAACTTCAAGGGGATCAATATCTCACAATACCATGTCTTTGAAGGTCTTGATGTCGTAGGGTAGATGACATTGTTGGCTGACGTGAAGATCCCTTCCTTGGTGAAGCCAGACAATGGTGTAGGGTTGCGAGTGTGGTGTCATCGGTAGGTCCAGTCGCTTGACGACATATTCAGAGATTAGGTTCTTTTGACTATGGGTATCGACAACAAAATGAAGCAGAGCCCCCTTTACCCACATCTATGAGTGAAAGAGGTGTTCCCCTTCCTCTAGTTCTTATGGTTCACTTAGTTGGACTTTTGTGGTAGCGACAATGGCACTGGGTTTGACAACGATAATCCACTTCCCTTCTTATGTATTTGATTTGGAGTCAGAATCTTCCTCTGACTCGGAATCTTTCAGCTCAGCCACTAGTGACTTCTTGGAGCGACATTCTTTGGTGTTATGCCAAGGGATTTTATGGCATTCACACCACTTTCATTTGTCCTTCTTTGAATTCTCATTACCCTTATTGGGTTGTGGCTTGGAATGGTTTTCCTCAGAGTGACCATATTTTCTCTATCCCTTGTTTTGTGGGTTGGTTCTGCCTTTTCCCTGCTTTGGCTATGAGGAGTTTGCAGATCCAAACTCTCTCCTCTTCTGCTTAAATGTATGCTTGATCTTGATAGCATATCTATAAGCTGCACCTAATGATGCGATGTCTAGAAACTCCATTTATGTTTGAATGTATCTATGTAGACAACCACGATATTTGAGCACCAGATATCTTTAAGAGCCTTTGATACCCAATTTGGTGTGCAGGGTATGGAAAATATTGGTGAAATCTGGTACTGTCTAGTCCCTTTTTTTATGCAACGTGTTCCATCTTGTGTATTGGTCCTCATAGCTTCCAACAAGGTAGTATTGTTCTTTAATATAATCCTTGAAGGAATCCCATGTGGGGGTGCCCAAAAATATTTCATATTCCTCTATGGCCCTTTTCTTAGAGTAAGTATCCTACTAGTCCTTAACATGGGGGACAACCTTGAGCAGTGAAAAAGTAATCTTTTCCCTATCGAAAAAATTATGGACCAAAAAATACCCTTCGAGCAGATTCAACCATTTATCTAAAACATCCACATCTATCAGTCCTTAAAATAATGGAATATCAAAATTTACTTGTACCTTGAAGGGGGTTGCATGGTCGCTTGATGAAGATGTGTCTCCTATGGGCAGTTGTCGAAGGATCTGTGAAAAGTTTTCCATCATTTCATTCCTTTTTCACACAAGGGATTCCTCAAGAAACAATTTAAAAGGATCTCTTGCTGCACCATATTTCATCTCGTCCCCTATGAGTTGTTTTCAAGTTCGACACGACTGATCTTGCAAAGGCTCGACTGGTTCGAGTCCCAACTTCTTGTACCCAGATATTGTCGGGGACATACACGAAGAAAAAAAAATTAAGAGTAGACTGCTCTGATACCACTAATCCAAATTTATGAGAAGAACAAAATGAATAACAAACTGAATACAATAACACAGAGATACTGAGAAAAACAACAAATATCCAGTGAACAATAACTTCTATTGAATAAAAAAATAGGATGAAACTGTAAAACTGCAAAACTGAAAACAATTTACTTGAATGGTGGTAGTTATCTCTGAGAAGCGATGTGGCTTATACAATCATCCGTCTGAGAAGAATGATTACATTGAGCCTCCATAGGAATTTTTAACATTACTCATGAATGAAAAACCCTAGACATCCATAAACCTAACCCTAGGAGATGAAAGACCAAAACTTATGTGGGCCCTGATGGGTCAGTTGCTACCTCAACTTCCTGAGGTCGTAAATTTTGCATATGACCTTTGTTTTAGGTATATGATAGCCCATTGGAAAGGTATTTTTGGGAAATACACATTATTCCATCAAAATCTAACTTTGACCACAATTTGACTATGACAAGAAAAAAAAACATTGTTTAGGGCCCCAAAACATCCCTGGAAGTACATAAAGATGTATTGACATGAAAAATTTCAAAATAAGATAGTTGGAATAGGTAAAGGCCAGAAATATCCACTTGGATGTTTTGAAGGGCTTTAGGATAGCCCCAGAAGTGCAGAACCCACAATTACAAAGAAATTTCATCATTTCAGAGAAACATGTTGAACTAAAAACTGTTAAGAGGAGCCAGTTGGAATATGTGGGTGGCCACCAATATCCACCTGGATCAGTGAAGTTGTAGTTTACATAATATTACTTACGAACAATGATATCGATAGTTGCACAAGTCTTGGCAAGGAGCTAAGTAGCTAAACAAGTATTGAAACTAAGTTGCAAGGAAAGTAAATCACACGACAGGGAAGTAAATTGTAGAATAGTAAATTCACACTGTGTTGGAAAGTAAATCACTGAAAGTAAATTATCACTTTGTTGTAAATTATAGTACTTAAAGTAAATTCACAATGCGATGGAAAGTTATTTCACACCACACCTTGATAGAGAAGTAAATTATGAAAAATAAAGATTAAAGACTATTCTTTCCAAACATAGGTCAATGTCTATAATCCAAAGTAGTAAATGTGATTATTGAATTGAGCACAATTGTTGAAAATGATTATAATTTATCGAAGAAATACAAATATCCAAATATGAAATGCAACTCTATTAAGTGTAATTAAATTTGACTAGTAAAAGGAATGCAAGACAACTGAAATATGACAATTTTAATGAAGGAAATGACAATTTTGATTTGCAAAGGAAATATAAAGGCAATTGAAATCTATAGGAATATATAAATTATCAAAACAGAAGTAATTTTAAAAGAAATCGAAATTAAGTATAAAGTACTAACAATATGATCCTATATGATTAAATACTACAACACATTTCCTGCTGGAGTGGCCCCTGCCGCGTTAGACATAGTGCTAGAAAAAGGTACAACAATGACTAAATTAACTTAACACAAACATGTAGAAGTAAACAACCAAGCTCGAGCGATTTTAATTAAAACATTAGTGTGATTACAACAATAAGTTTCTTTGGTGTCTCCTCTATATTTTACAAGCGCAAGAGGTCGTCTTTTATAGTGGCCTCTATATGTATAAAGTTAAGAAATCATTCTAGACATGCTTGAGAACCAATGGTTCTCAACCTATCCTCACAACAACTAGCAATGGAATTAATACAAACAAACATCGATTTGTTCTTGAGAATTAGGGGTTTCCATCCTTATTCTTAACTATGACTATTATTGGGTTGGTTCATCAATGAGATTGCTACAAATAAAAATTATATTTTTTTTTATTTACAATTATGTGACAATTAGAATAAGCTCTAAGTATGTTTCATGCATGCATTCTATAAAATATTATGCTCATAACATCCTCCTCCAAGGATTTGGATCCTCATCCAACTTCTTCGTTTCTTCGCATTGTGGATTTCCAAGTCCCTAGCATAAAATTAAGTATTTTTTGCATCTTTGTAAAGCTAGATCTAGAACTGATCCGAAATTGATCTTTAAAGACTTGGCTAATTTTTAAGCATGTGTTCAATTACCAAATAGGAATTAATGAAAGAAGAAGAACTTAATGAGAGATTATAGAAGACAACATAAAGAAATCCATATAAGAATATAAGCTCAAAGAACAACAAACCATAACAACAAAGTTGTTAACGGAGTTCGACAAGATTGCCTACATCTCTGAGCCTTTGTCTCAGTGGATGAAGCTTTCTTATTTCTCTTCAATGCTTCAAATGTACATCAAAAGAGTGTCAAAAGGATTACAAACTTCTCTGATTGTTTTCTTCTTGATCTCAAGAATCCAACACAGCTGGCGGCACTGAAAACAGTTGAGCGTAGCTCCCAGAATTGGCCCACAAAGTTTCCCTCTTCAATGGCTTCCCTGCATAAAAATGGCTTTGGTTTTCAAAATCTTCAGCATTTATCCTGCTATGAACTTGTTTGAATATACAAAAACCTTTGATTCTTATATATGTGGATTTTGGGTTCTCCTCCCAACTTCCTCCCAAGATCTGACCTCAAATCAGGCTCCATATTCTCCAATAATGGATAAAATCCTCCAGAATCAGGCTGAAAATCACAAAAAATTATAATATATTGTTAAAAAACCCATATTTGACATAAATCTAGGTGCAGCCCCCTTTATCTACTCCCCTAGGAATATGGACAAGGTCCATGTGGCCATAGGTTGGGCGCTAGTTGTTAATCCCCTTGATTCCTGGCCGTTGGTCATAGGGATGGTCCATGTGGCTTGGTCCTTAAAATCCACATACCCTCCTGGTGGCTTGGCTCCTGGTCCTTAGCCCCCTAGTCGTAGGCTATCCCCTACCAACCAAGGCATGTCCCCTAAACTGCCAACGCATCAACCATAAACAATGTTTGACCATGTGTTTGCATAAGTACCAACTACGCCCATGTGGCTAGTGCATGGAACTTAGACCGTTACTCGTGGCAGAGGTCGGGGGTTCGAGCCTGATGGAGTCGCAACAAATTTTTTTCCTAGACAACATTGGAAAAATCCGAGGTGCCATGTGCTACCCTATGATTAGGCCATGTGTCACCCTGTGATTGGACAATATGATCCAGTCAGTGCACAGTCAACATGCAGAGTCAGTTGCCACATCACCTATCCAGTCAACTGCCACATCAACATCCATACTGCCTAGTCACCCTGCCACATCAGCATCTGTACAACCTAGTCACCCTGCCACATCAACATCCGTACATCCCAGTCACCCTACCATGTCAGCATACGTAAAACCACCTGTCATCCATACTGCCACATGTCAGCCTGTCATTGGTCCACATCATCTACAGACTACCATGTGTCATCCATACATTTCCACGTGTCAATTTAGTATTGGTCCAACTTAGCCTAAAAGCACCAAAAATGAGTGACACATGTCACCTCCTGGTGTTTCCACATGTCTTGTTGACATCACCTATTGTACTACTGACGTCAGCAATACGACATGTTGACTTTGATCAATTTGACTTTTTGCATGTTTGGGAAATCGGTTAGAACACGACATCTTTCGCATACGACATCCATTTGCAAAAAAAATTATTTTTTTGGAATCAATGTGATGAACTAGATGCAATGGCGTTGGTTTCGTCTGATTCTGAGAACTTTCATTTTTAGGCCTTCCTAGATCCATTTTGGATCATGCCTCCCCACTAAGACCTTTTGGTCCTCCAAAAGGGTATTAACCAGTCATCAAGTGTGGGATACGCCACCCCACTTGCCGATTGTCTTTAAACTCTATCATCTACACCTATCTTATCATAATCAATTGCAAAACAACCATGACAACTGACAACATATTGTTATTCACTTGTACTCTTTCACATCTTACTAAAGCCACTACCATCCATGTTGAAAACATTAGCAATGATAACATAAAAAATATGACTTCAAATGAGCTAATATGTTTGAAGTTATTTTCACAACATTAGCTTATCCTGAAGCAAAGAATGATTGAACTTCCATTCTACAACCATCTCATATTCATGCTTAAGATTGACTGCTTTATTTTGCACAATTATAGGCGTGTTTCTTGCATAAGTTGCCTTCCATTGTTCCATCGTTTGAAGAGATTGATATTCTTTTATGTGATGAGCATGTACAACATATTCATTGCCTTATTTAGTTAAGTGATATTGATTATGCTCCCTGTAGAAGATTTATTTTCGATCATACAAATAAGGGTTGCCTAAGACCATTCCACATTCATTGAGTGGCACCACATCACACATTACCTCATCCACAAACTTTGATGAAATTGTAAACTTTAAATTGCATTTCTTTGTTATGTGCAATTCATGATTGTTGCTTATCCATTTAAGTGAGTAAGGTTTATGATATAGATTACTTGTCAATCCCAATTGTTTAACCACTTCCTTTGAAATCAAGTTAGATTGAGATACACTATCTATCAATGTATCGATCTTAGTATGTTTCATTATTACCCTTATGTGAAACAACTTACTTCTAGAATCATATCCATCACCAATTTTACATGTCAAACCAACCACTATGATTTTAGTCTCATCACTTAAATCATATCCCAAGTCTGTCGGACATGTTTTTGTTGCAATTGTTTGCCTTCCTTTCCTTTCTTTGAACCTCTTTGGTCTCTTCTCTAGATTCAACTTCCAAAAATGGTCATCATCGTGCCCTTCTTTATTACAATACTTGCAAGAGAGCTTCTCTTCCTTTCTTGTCACTGAATTTTCTTTCTTTCCATTCCCCTTCCTTTTGTCCTCTTTCCTTCAAGACGATTCCCCTGATACACCAACTCATGTTTTCCTTGCTTCAATGTATGTTGCTTGAACAGAAACCTCATCAATATCAGTAGGTCCAAACATAAATATAGTGCTACGAATATGTGCAGGCAAACCTCCTATATACTTCATAAGAGTATCTTGGGTATGTAATGGATTGTTTAACATTAATGCCATATTATGAAATTCATCTATGTATTCTTGCATTGTTTGTCCCTTTCTTAGTTTAAGACTTTTCCATTCAATTAAAGCCTTCTCTTTATAACCCAAAGGATAAAATTTCTTTTTAAGTGAAAAAAAAAAATCTTGCCATGGTGGAAATACATTACCAACTTGTTGCGTGCCATTTTGCAACTTACTCTGCCACCACATGAGTGTTGTGCCTACAAGACTAAGCGATGCCAACTTGATTTGAGTTTCCTCATCCTTGATTTGTTGCACACTGCAATAAAATTCCAACTATTTGACCCATTTATCAAGTCTCTCAGCATTGATTTCACAATTATACATGGGAAATTCAAATTTCATATTAAGCTTAAGTAAAGGCATATCATGTTTATGTTTATGGGAATGTTTTCTTGCGGTGGATTTTGAACTTGTACTTGAAAAAGAAGAAGTTGATGGAGAAGAAGGAGGTGAAGGAGGAGGTTTAGGAGGATCCTCTCCTTCTTCACTTCTGTCTTGTTTGGAAGATTCCCCTTGGAAAGGCCTCTTTCATTCAAAGTAATCCTCATATATGAACTTCACCATGTTAGACATGGCGAATAAAGTCTTTCGCAACTCTAACTCATTCAAAGACATGCCTTCTTCCGATGCCATCTCCTCACTTTGATAAGTCCACTTTCTCGATCCAATCTCAGGATCCCCTTCTACAATAATGCCTTCACCATGACTCATCTTTTCCCTAGTAATCTTACAAAATTCAAAAACCAACCGTCAACCTGGTCTGATACCACTTGATTTGAAATTTATCTTTAAAGACTTGGCTAAGTTTTAAGCATGTGTTCAATTACTAAATAGGAATTAATGAAAGAAGAAGAAATTAATGATATAATATAACAGCCAACATAAAGAAATGAAAATCATACTGTAAGCTCAAATAACAACAAACCATAATATCAAAGTTGTTAACAGAGTTCAGCAAGATTTCCTACATCTCCGGGCCTTTGTCTCAGTGGGTGAGGATTTATTATTTCTATTCAATGCTTCAAAAGTACATCACAAATGTGTCAAAAGGATTATAAAATAGTTTGGCTATGTTCTTCTCGACCTCAAGAATCCAACACAACTAACGGCACTGAAAAAGGTTGATTGTAGCTCCTAGAATTGGCCCGCAACGTTTCCCTCCACAATGGCTTCCCTACATAAAAATGGATTTGGCTTTCAAAATATTCAGCATTTCTCCTATTATGAACTTGTTTGACTATCAAAAAACCTTTGATTCTTATATATGTGGAGTTGGGGTTCTCCTCCCAGCTTCCTCCTAAGATATATCCTCAAATTGAGCTCCAAATCCTCCAATAATGGCTAAAATCCTTCAAAATCAGGCTAAAAATCATAAAAAAATATAATATATGGTTAAAAAACCCATATTTGACATAAATCTAGGCACAACCCCCTTTATCTGGGCCCCTAGGAATATGGAGAAGGTCATTGTGGCCATAGATTTGGTGCTAGTTGTTAAGCCCCTTGATTCTTGGCCCCTAGTCGTAAGGATGGTCCATGTGGCCTGTTCCTTAAAATCCACATGCCCTCCTACTAGCTTGGCTCCTAGTCCTTAGCCCCCTAGTTGCGGGATAGCCCCCGTCGATTGGGGCCTATCCCCTTAGTTCCCCTAAACCTCCAACGCATCAACCTTAAAACAATATTTGGCCATGTGTTTGCACAAGCACCAACCACGCCCATGTAGCTAGCGAATGGAACTTAGACCATTGCTCGTGCCGAAGGTCAGGGGTTCGAGCCCGACAAAGTCAAAACAAAAATTTTTCCTAGCCAACATTGGAAAAATCCGAGGTGCCACGTAGCACCCTCTGATTATGCCATGTGTCACACTATGATTGGACCATATCATGCAATCAACACCCACTCAACATGCACAGTCAGCTGCCACATCACCTGTCCAGTTAGATGCAACGTCAACATCTGTACATCCCAGTCACCCTTCCACGTCAACATTCATACAACTACCTATCGTCTGTACTGCCACATGTCAGCCTGTCATTGGGCCACCTCATGTACATATTGTCACATGTCATACATACACTTCCATGTGTCAATTCCATACTAGTCCAACTTAGCCTGAAAAGGCCAAAACTGAGTGACATGTATCACCTCCTGGTGCTTCCATGTGTCTTGTTGATAGCATGGTGACGTTACCTATCATATTGTTGATGTCAGTAGTACGACTTGTTGACTTTGACCAGTTTGACTTTTTGCGTGTTTGGGAAATCGGTCAGAACGTGATATCTTTTGCATGCAGTTTCCATTTACAAAAACAATTATATGGCCAGAATCAACGCGCTGATTCAGACACAATCAATATGGTTCATCTGATTCCGAGAACTTTGATTTTTAGGCCTACCTGGATCCATTTTGGATCAAGAACAACATGTAGAGTTTTTGCAACATCCTGTATAGTTTCTGTAGTGTAGAAGTTTCCATGTGATCCTATAGATTTTTTGTAGTTTAGAGGGTTATTCCATGTATAAGTTTTGTGCCATCCTGTAGAGTTTTCATAGTGCAGAGGGTTCTACAGTGTAGAAGATTCTGCAACATCCTGTAGAGTTTTTGCAGAAACCTGTAGCACAAAAAATCTATAGCATTTTTGTAGTTGGTTATAAGCACACAATATTCCTAATTATTATCAAATAATCAACGAAATGTGAAAAAATCCAAGCCAATAAATACCTTATGTCAAAATTTCCATTTGAATACTAAAGGGATATGTAAAAGTTAAAAATATAGATGAAAAATAATGTAGATTATGCTAAAATCTTGATTAAAAAATGACATTGTAGGATCCCATCAAGGAGTTGGAAAACTAATTGAACAAACAAATGACCAATCACTATAATAAACAAAAAACATGACAAAAAACACAAGCATGCCTAGAGGAAAAATAGATCTCTACAAGTAAAAAAATTAATAGTAAATGTGTTGATGATTACAACTGCGTGAGACATCCTCCAGGACACAAACATGAGAGAGAGCCCCTGATTTGGGTGTCTGGTTCCTATCTGAGACATAAATGGAATGTTGTGTTGACTTCCTCCTTACAGAGAGTTCAGAAGAACTTCAGATGATTGTCCTATGTAATGCAGTGAGAAAGAAGATCTGTTGAGTTGGACGTGTTTGTTGCTGAGCACAAGTGAACGTGTGAATTCTCATGATCTGGGTGCATCATTCTGAGACAGAGATGAAGCGATGTATTAGCCTCCTCCGAGCAGAGATTTGAGATGATGAACTCCATATGACTCTCTTGTGTAATGCAATGGGAAGGAAGATCTGTTGAGTTGGACATTGTTGTTGGGAAAAATACCCTACGGACTAGCAAACTAGGGTCATACTTGAATGTAGATTTTGACCGTAAAGAAATGACTTTTTAACCTACCACCCAAAACTTAAACCCCTCTTTCATGATACATGCATGGAAAGGAACTACTAACCTTTTTACTAATGTTTGGTGTAGATCCTTTGTTGCGCTTTGCCCGCTTACTTGCGCTGCTCCTTCCAAAGTTAACCTGCAATCAAGACAAAACACTACGCATGCATGCTACTTTTCTGCTTGAGGGTTAGAAATTAAGCATAAATTACACAAATCATAGATAACTCATGCATTGGGACAGGAAAAGTATTCTTTTATTATTTTCAAAATGAATCAACATACAATCAAAGTCGAGACCGACCACCGCTCCTTGATCCTGATCCTGGGCTCCTCCTCTTCTTTTGTCCTCCAACTGTTTTGCGTTAATTCTCCTTCGGCTTGAGGAAAGGCTAAAGGGTTGGGACAATGGATTCGGAAAATGGGTAGAGTTTCTTCGCTTATAATTTTTCTCCTCCAAATGGTACCCCTACCCCTTCTTTTATAGGCTAGAAGGAGCTAGGGTTTTGGACGATCTCTCGGCCATGCATGGCTGGGAGTTTTAGTTAACTAATCCATAGCTTTTTGTCCCGTCGGCAACTTTCCTATTTTTGTGTTTTGTTAGGTAAACGCAGGATGTAGTAGTCCTGCCAGCGTTCACATGCATGCAGTAGTGGGTTAGGGCGCGTGTACCTTGACCCAAGAGGATCTTTAAAGAGGTTTTTTAGCAGATGTTTTGGTAATGAAGGGATATGAGTTGGCCTGATGCCAGGTAAGCATGTGTGGTGCAATTTAGGATTATAACAGATGCCCCCTAATGTGTGAAGTCATAAGATCATCTGATGGCCGAAATACATTACCAATCTGTTACCAATATGTACTGAGATGTTGAATGAGTGAGCCCAAGAATCAGGAGTCAGGAGGTGCCATCTGCAAAATAACAAATGTCTCACCGAGGCGGGCATACCCATGTTCGGGATAAAATAGAACCATGGCTACCAATCAAATACACTCTAGATCCATGTCAAATAACTATAAAAAGTAGCTGCGAATAATACACAGCGGAGCTACATCTCGAAATCAGAAAGATATACATATAAAGTATCCATCTCCCAGAAGCTGATTTGGCCTGATGACTGTACTTCAAAGCTCGAGCAACAACTTCAAAATCTTCTAAACTCAGGTAGGAGTGTAATATGAGTGTACGACTGCACTACCCAGAGGTCTTTGACGGCTCGTCAGTTATGGACTTGATAATCTTAATGATCGGACTGAAGGCTTCAGTGATTTCGAACAAAGACTTGATTGGACGTTCAGGATGGCCAGGTATGCAGACAAGAGACATATTGTAGAGGGGTCGACTCAGGCTCAGTGACAAACTTCCCTTGGATAATAGCACGACAAGTGATAAGACTTAGTCAGCATATCTTGTTAATCATAAGTCTATGAAGTAGGAGGCAATGCAAACTCTCCACATGTTTGGAAGAGTAACCAAACGGTGGAGGACACAACTCTATATAGTGAGAAAAATATTCCTAAGGTCGTACTAAATCCCATAGTCTGATGATCAAACGGACAGATGTGCTTCATCCAAGGGAAACTCATTAAGATGCCAATAAAGAAAATACTTTTCCCATCCTCTTTTTGGCGTATATTTGATTTTTTTTGTTCTTTTTGATGATTTTGAAAAAGAATAAAGGAATATTACGTTACAATGGAGGAACGAGTATTGCAAACATACAATCTCAAGGCACAAGGACAAGACTGATGTTTTGGTAAAATGATACTTGGGAAAAATCCTCCGGCGGCCAAAGGTGTTAAGACGCAGAAGCAAACTGTCACAAGGCTGATGGATAAGATATGCAAATGCGGTTGATAGAACACAAAATGGTAACGTCCTTCGATGTAAGTTTAACGAGCTCATAGAAGAGAAGCTCGGTGGTTTTTCATATTTAGAGAGTCTAAAAAAGCATAAAAGGAGACTCCAGTGGTGTACCTTTTTCGACAATAGTCTAGTCGGTTCAAAAAAGGGGTAAACTAGTACCGATTAGACGTCAATTCAAAACCATTTTAACAAGTGTGACAAGGACAAGATCACTCGGCCATTTTTTCATTTTTAAGGAGTCTGAAAAAAGCTTAAGTATGGACTCCGTCAGGAATGTTCTTTTGGACCATTTTAACGAGTGTGAAAGAATAAGGTCACTTGGCAATCTTTTCAATTTTAGGGAGTCTGAAAAGAGCTTAACTATGGACTCCGTGGGGGTTTCTTTTTCATAAATTTAGTCCCTCTGGCCCGAAAAAGGAATAAAATTATACCTGAGGATACTTTTCTAAAGAATGGGAATTACATAGAGTATTCCTTTGTTCATACAGTTGACTGTCTGGACCGAAAAAGGGGTAAACTACTGCCGGACAGATGTGACTTCAAATTTCAGTTTAACGAGCGTGAAAGGTCACAAGATCGCTCAGCAATCTTTTCATTTTTAAAGGGTCTGAAAAGGGCTTAAAAGGAGACTCGTTATGTTTTGGGAGTCCAGAGGGTAAGACAAAGATTGAAAAAGACCCATGTGAATGAGGATCAAACTCATATTCAGGAAAGACTATATGGACTCCCGAGCCTACAGTGTTGTTAGAAACGGCATGGACACCATAATGCAACCAGGACCTACCTAGGGAATCCATGTTTTGGTAAGCTCTACCACCAAGTTGCAACACTTCTATAATAGATATGACGATTCCATGTCACAACCGGATGGGATCGATCCTATAGCATAAAAAAGGCAACGAGATGCAAAAGTTGGGGTAATATCCTAACCTATATGCTCAAGTTGATTTTTGAAAAAAAAAAAAATTATAGACCGTCAATATATATATATATATATATATTTTTCGAAAATAAAAAAAAAAGTATCCCAATACCTGCTCAAATCCCTCCCATATAATTCCTGGATCACTCAAAATGGTTTTTGGTATAAAGAAACTGATAAGGGGGGCCAAAAAAGTGACAAAAAGAGGCCAAAAAGTCTATAAATAGAAGCTAGCAGCTCATTATCACCATTGCTGATTTGGAAATTGACTCTGGAGCCAAAAGACCCCCTTTGCCAAAGATCGTGATTCCAAGAGCTACAGTGGACGAAACGGACTTCTGCTTGGACCAAGTAAGTACAAACTCCCTTGTCTAGCTATTCAATACTTCCTTTTTAGCATTTAGTGGATTTTTGGGGTGGGCGTCAACCTCAAAAAGGTTGGTCCTAGGTAAATGTGGGTTGTCCAGGGACAGCCCGCGGGTACCCGCGTGCAGAGCAAAGCCTGCCCGCGGGTACCCGCGGCTGTCACCTCTACAGGCCGCGGGTACCCCCCCACGTGATGAAAAAGCAAAAATAAAAAAGTATTGACCCTCCTTTTACCTTGTTGTGTTGGCAAGATGTATGTTCAGTGGAGGGAAAGGGAGCACGAGGCCACCAATGAGTTAGTGGCTGCAGATCCGAATATTATGGTCGTGCTGATGCAGTGTGGGTTGGTAAAATTCTTTTTATGTCTGTTCATGCGCGTGCAACCAAGGCTACTGAATGCCTTGGTTGATTACTGGCAACTTGATGCAGAGGCGTTCATGCTAGAGGGGCAATCCTTAGTGCCCACCACCGAGGATATTTACTTTCTGACTGGCCTCTCAAAGAGAGGGGAACCAGTCAAATTTCAGACTTTTCCTGCGGGGCCGAGCAAGGTATCGGAGCTGATAGATGAGTACTGTAAGGCTGGGACCGATCATAGAGGTTCCTTGGTACCTGTTAGTAGGATTTCCAGCCTCACCCTACAGACTATTTTACTGCTCATTGGGCGGATTACCGGCTCAGCAGCCGTGCATCAGGCTTCGCGCGCACAGATGAACTGTGCAATCCAGTGCATGAATGCACAATTTTTTTATTGGAGTACCACACTGTTGGAGTGCATGAAGAGGCAATTGACAGATTGCCGACAACGAAAACATAGGATCTTCGGGTTTGGAACCATCCTGTGTTCATTCTTTTTCGAGAGAGTTCCATGCTTCAGTCCTCGGCTGACAGTACGAGGACATCTAGCCACTTTCCCCGCAGTATGCAGATGGGCAGTGTTACTTCCGCGACAGGGTGGTGGAAGGACTGTGGAGGCCTTCAATGATGAATTTTTTGCTTGGTTGTCACGACAGATCTTGGCTATAGAGGACTACCCATATGCGGGGATTGACTTCTCCAGAGATCCAGAGATACCAGTACCTCCTGGTGAGGAGCGAGGGGAGATGGGTAAGTCTCCACCTGTATAGTTTTTTTGCTTGCATATGTAATTTTTATGTCTTTTTCGATATATATATCATGTTTTTGTATACCAGAGTTTTTGATGGGTGAACGTTTATTGCATGCAGATGTGGGACCCGTGCGACCTGCTTACTATGCACAAAACAGGCATCGCCCATGGCCAGAAGCCACAGCTACTGCCGTTGGAGGAGAAACAATAGAAGGGAACCTCCTAGCAGGAGAGGCTGAGAGGGTCCTGAGGCGAATTGAGCAGAACTTTACTACGCTAACTCACACAGTCCTGATGGTAGAGATAGAGGACCTGCTGCCATCCATGCAGACTCATGTTGTGGGGGCACCTCGAATATGGGTCCGATTGTTTAGGCATTTATCCCAAGTTGTACATGATTATAACAAGGCCCATAGGCCCTGAGCAAAGTTTAGACTTTTATGTGCCACGAGCACTGATATGTGTATATATTTTGAGGGCATAAGCCCAGTGACTTGTTACTGTTCCCACTTTTGAGGCGCTTGCGCCCATCTATGTACTCTGAGGATTTATGATGTTTATATATGATTTTTATCTCTTTTTTGTGTCTTATGGATTATGTATGCAAAAATGTATTTACATGTTTATGTCCATGATCTTTTTATATGTGGGCAAGATGCCAATCTAAAATATGATTAGCTAGAGTATCTATGATTTGATTTAAACTCCTAGGAGCATGAAAATATGTAATATAATCAACGTTGTGTTCCAAGAGACGTACCCTAAGGAATCGTCGATGTAAAGTTGGGTCATGAACCTGGTATATTATGTTTAGCTGTGACACAACCATTTGAACATCTAGATAGACCTGAAGACGAGGGATACCCAATGACAAAGCGTCACGAAGCAACTCAATAACTGCACTATACTCAGCAACATTATTTGTGGTGTCACCTAAGCATATACCTCCGGAAGATAACAACTGACCCTGTGGTGTAAAGATTACCCAAGCTACGAAGGCAAGCCTCCACGTGTGTCTACTAGCACCGTCTGCATACCCAATGAACACCTTGGACTCACTTGACATCTTCCATATTGATGAAAGATAACATCAATGACATGTCCATAACACGTTTTTAAAAGAAATATAAAAAAGTAATAGCACAAAGACTATAGATATGTTACAAAAAGTTACCCACAGTGACCTTTCTATGAGTAATACCTCTTGAGGTAGAGCCCATTTCTAGGCTCCGCCAAAGCATTCCCTTCAAAATTGACCAAATGATAAGCGCCCTTTTTTAACACCTCTTTGATAATGAAGGGTCTGAACCACATGGGTTTAAACTTTCCTACCCCCAGGGGGTCCTTATCTTGGTCATAGACCAGGACAAGGTCACCCTCTCCGAGGACGAACAGACCTATCATATTGACACTTGACCTTATGTTTATGAGCTTCATTGGCCAGCACCGCCTCGCAACGCTGCTCATCAAGCTACTCAAGGTGTACTAACCGCTCTTCAAGTGGAGAAGTGTCTGGCAATAACTGTACTGCCAATTCCAGAGATGGGATTTGACATTCGATGGGCAAGACTGTCTCCAGCCCGTAAATGAGTTGGAAAGGTGAGAAACCGGTTGCAGTCTTAACTGAGGTTCGGTAAGCCCATAATGTCGAGTATAACATCAAATGCCAATTTGACTTGGCTGAGTTGATAGTTCATTGTAGAATAGTTTTAAGGGTTTTGTTTACAGCTTCCACCTGCCCATTGGCTTGGGGATAGTAAGGTGAGGAATGTTCTTACCGTAACCCAAGCTTTGATGTTAATTCAGACATCATTTGGTTCTAAAAGTGACTGCCATGGTTAGTGACAATATCTCTCGGGATGCCAAACTGTGCTATAATCTGGTTAAATAAGAAGAGAGCTACAGTCTCTCCATCATCCTTAAATGTTGGCATAGCTTCGACCCACTTAGTGAAGTAGTCGACAACCACGATGATATAACGGTGCCCCCTTGCTGACGGGGGATTGCATGTAGTGTAATCAATCCCCCACTTAGTGAAGGGACCAACTGTGATGATAGGAAACATGGGAGCTGGATGTGCCCTCATCTTCCGAGAGAAGATTTGGCATGGATGGCACTTCTTGACCGACTCGATACAATATTTCATAAGTGTGGGCCATAAGTAACTTGCTCGTAAAATCTTTTGGGCTGTTGCTAACCCGTATAAGTGACCGCCATAAGCTCCTATATGAAAATCGTTGAGCACTATTATGGCCTCCTCACGAGTGAGACATCGACGCAAAATGCAATCTACACCTCTCTGATACAACATATCATCGAGTATGAGATAATTCTTAGCCTGATGGCGTATCCGCCGATGCTCGTCATGAGAAGAAAAGGTGGGGCACTTCAAAGTCTGGAGATAGATCAATATTTCTCCGTACCAGGGGTCTGAAGATTCAATCAAAAACATATCCCCCCACATAGGCAATTCCTCAGGCACAACGTCACCTGACTCAACCAGAAGTTCCAAAATAAGTTCTGCGAAGACCAATGACTTCTTGGACTTGGATGAAATGAAGTCTAAGTCAAATTCTTGGAGGATGACCATCCATCTACTGATTTTTCTGCCGATAACTCATCGTGTCAACATGTACTGAAATGGATTCACGACAGTGACGACGATGGTCTTACGAAACAGAACATAGTGACGGAACCGTTGAACAGCATGCACTGCTGCCAACGCCAGTTTTTTGAGATGGGAATAATTAAGTTCCGGTCCTACGAGGCCTCAGCTCAGGTAATAGATCACATATTCTGAAAATGAATCATCTTCCTGAACTAAAACCATGCCTATGGTTAACTCTGCGACAACCAGATATAATAATAAATCTTTGTTATAATTAGGTGGTCGTAGCAAAGGTGCAGTTGTGAGAGCATGTTTTAATGCATCGAAAGAGCGTTGAGTAGCTTCGTCCCAGAAAAAGGGAACATCTTTCTTCAGTAAACGCACAAATCCCTTGTTGATTTTGGCATAGTTGGCGATGAAGCGTCGTAAGAAGTTCGCCTTGCCTTGAAGACTTTGAAGTTGTAAGATTGTGCGTGGGGGGGGCAACTAGATTATTGCCTCCACCTTAAGAGGATCGACCATGATCCCTGTGGTTGATACGATGAAACCTAACAAACGTCCTGACGTGACGCAAAAGTTGCACTTGTTGGGATTCAAGCGAATCCTAAAGTAGCGATAGCGTTCAAAGATTAGTCTGAGGTGTGTAGAATGATCCTTTCGTTTGCGAGAGCGTGATGCTAAATCATCTAGATAGGCATCAACTATATGTTTGAGGTCGTGAAACGCAAAAGACATGGCCCGCTGGAAAGTGGCTCCAGCATTCTTAAGGCCAAAAGGCATCTTACGATAGGCGAATGTACCCCACGGACAAATGAATGCCATTTTGTGTTGGTCCTTAGGTTTGATTTGGATTTGATTATATCCCGAAAAACCATCCATGAACGAAAAGACTTCACAACCGGTGCATTCATCAATGATCTGGTCGATGAATGGGGTTGGAAAATTATCTTTTGGACATGCCTTGTTCAAATCATGGAAATTGGTACATACACGAATCGTGCCTTGTTTTTTATTGACCAGCACAGGGTTTGAAACCCATTGAGTCAAATGGATAGGGTAAATGAATCCTGCCTTGAGCAATTTCTCAACCTCAATCTTGATGGCTGCTGCTTTCTTAGGATTGACTGGTCGAAGTTCTTGTCGAACAGTTTTAGTATCAGGATACGTTGTGATTTCATGTTCAACTATTTTCGGATCGATTCCTGGCATTTCCTCATAAGACCAGGCAAAAACGTCGCGGAATTCTTTGAAAAGATCCATGTAAATTTGAATCTCTTTAGGGGAGCCATTCGCTCCGACGAAGACATTCTCCACGACGCTAGGTTTTCGAGAGATGTTGATAGGTATAGTTGCAGTGATAGTCACCATATTTCCCTCAGCATAAATTTCCTGTGTAGCTAAGAGATTAATGGGACATGGCTAATCTCCCGTCATGGTGATAGTGAATTCTCCTGCCTCGATTCAGCTTAACTCTGGGAGGAAATATGATCTATGATGAAGATCCTCCCAAGGTTTGTCTGGACTAGTCATTGCTTCGATTACTAGTTCGTCAGAAGGCAAGACTAAGTCTAACGAATTGGTGTTGGCGAGAGAACCTTGAGCCCAGATAGGCTCTAGAGTTGGATCCAACTCTTGTGCAGGAATCAGATCAGGATTAGTTGAAGCTTGCTGGACTAAAGAGTATGCTACTTCAATGGCCGACAAGGGCATGGACATGCCCGAGTGCCCTGTCTCATCCATCGTGGCTGATGGGGAAGGAAGAATCCACGGATCCACAAAGTAAGTCGTGCGGAATGATGAAAAGTGAAAAATCTTAGCCTTGTGGTGATTAGATATAAACTTGACATCATCATGAGGAGGTGGGTAATCGAAGGTACCCATCAAATATGGGCACAAACCAACTCCTACGTTAACGACATCGGCTTGAGGATTATCAATCATGGGAACCATGGATGCCCCCATAGCTGGGTCAAGTCTAGAAAAGGACAATTGATCGATGGTCACTATCTGACCCTCATGTGGAAACAATAAGAATCAGAAAACTATAGCTACCACCGCTTGCATAGCATAAGTCCAACTCTAACCTAACAAGAGATTATAGTCGAGGGGGGCATCGACTACCTCTACTTCAACGCAGACGGTCTTCCCTCCTAACTACATAGGGAAAGAAGGGAGGATGCCATGTGGTCGGAAAGAACGACCGTCGAATGTAGTGAGGAGAGTAGGTGACAGAGACAAAGCGGGCTAGCCAATGGATTTCCAACATGCTAACGACATAACGCATGTCAAGGCGCCCTCGTCGACCACCGTGTGAAAGATATTGCATGTAAAAGATTTCGTGGGATGAGCCACTACTATCTGAAACGCGACGTGGTAAGGCAGAAGAGGTTTCAAGTCGGTTGTATCTAGCACAATGGTACCCGAGTTACAAGTCTCAGTAGAGCCTAAAGCAGTTAACAAGGATTTCCTCTGAGCAGGGAAACTTTGGAGGACCTCCAAAGTGGACATCGCACAAGGGGTTTGTGATAAATCCTCCACCACAGAGTAATTATGGGAAGCCCTTGCGTTTGGGTTGTGAGAAGATTTCTTAAATGCACCCTTTGGAATGTGTGTCATTGTTTCTCCCAACATCTTCTCAATCTGTATAGGAAGAGATGGGAGTTCGGCTTCTTTGCCCTTCTCAGAGGCGCTTGGTTTACTATAGTCATGCACTCTAGTCGTTATTAAAGCATCACCCCTAACCATATATACGTTCGCGGATGAGGAATTGTTTGGGGGAGGGCAGGTTTCTTGGCTGCCCCCTTCGACACTTGTAGAGGCTTGAGTTAAATTTTGCCCATGCTGAAAGAGATTAGTCAACACGGCTTGTTGTTGCTATGTGAAAAACTTTTGGGCCTCTGCAAGTCGAGGAAAAAGATGGGTCAGGTGGTCTTCTGCACACAAGTTGCATGGATACCTCGCCTTCCATTTTTCTATGGTTCCCTCGCTAGCGGTATCAGTGGGTTTCTTCTCCCCCTTACCCTTCTTTCGTTGTTTTTTCTTCCCTTCAGGCTGTTGGGTGGCCTTTGGGTTAGTCGTCTGCACAGAGTGTACTTCCGACGTTTGGGTAGGAGGAGAAGCCAAAGAAGTAGTCTGGTTGGCCGCTGAGTGTTTTATAGATAACTGTTGCAATTGCTTTGTCAATTGATCAGCGGGCTTGGTTTGTACTGAGCCAACAATACCATCGGCATGTGGTCCAACTCTCTGTCTAGTTTTATCCAGTATCGATCATGGTGCATCCGGTAGGATGTTGTACAATAAACCAGACTGAGAATAGATAAGCTCAAACTGTTGAGCCCTCATGATGGAATCTTCTTCAGAGAAAACTCCTAAAGTCACGACGTCTTTGGATAATTCTGGGACTAAAGACTTAAGGAACCACTCCAGCAGGAATGTTGGTGAGACTGGTACTTTGATTAGACTCTTTCGACGTCTCCACTCTCGGATATGATCAGAGATATGGTATGTTATCATCTGTTCAAAATTGGCAAGCAGCTCTGTGCCAGCGTCATATCTCACAGGTAACTGGAAATGGTTAAGGAAGGCCATCGCCAGTTCTCCAAAGGAAGAGTATCTGGAGCGATCGAGCTCAATGTACCATTTCGCAGCACTCCCAATAAGAGTGCATTGAAACAATCGCAACTGAACGGAGTCATCTTTCAATGAGTTAGATAAACACCAAAGATGGAAGGTAGTCACGTGATCACCTGGATCTTCATTAGGCTTGGCCTCGAACTTTGGAATGTCCAAAGGCAACTTCGTTGGCATAGGAGGCCAACATGGATCGTGACAAATAGGATCATTTAACAACCTTGTCAAATCTGGCAAGTGTAACATCACCAGGAATGGTATTTTGGGTTGCTGCTGATAGCCTGTGAAAAAGGGTCCTGGAGTTTGACTGGCACTAGGTTGCCAGGAAAAGTTTGGCTGTTGGCCCGGATTCTGGTAGAAACAATGGCTCTGACCAGCATAAGGATTTTGTATCTGTGGAGACATCATTGGCTGATTCCCCATAAAGGACATAGGATGTTGGGCATTCATTGTGTTTGACGGACTTTGGGAAGGATTAACCCATGCCGGTCCTGCTGGGAGAGGCATAGAAGTCTATCTGGGGTTCCATTGACTGTGGAAAGAATTACCCCAGAACGGCATTCCAGAGGAGGGAATGGATCCTTGTCCTGAGTTCTAAGGTCCTGCGATATGTGCTCCCGGCACAGGAAGAGTACCCTGCGCCGGAGTAGACTGTCCAAAGATGGGAGTGCCCCCAGATGGGAAAGCAGTGGATGCGAAAGTGTTGTTACCAAACGTCCCATTCCAAACAAACAGTGAAGAACCTACCGACATAGTGTGCGCAGGTGTTCCTTGACTCCCGACTCCAAATGAACTCATGTGTGTAGGCTGCCCGGCGGACTGCTGATGCAGACCACCAAGCGAAGGGGACGAAAGAGAGATATGACCTCCAGCATAAGGAAAAGCATTAAAAGGGATAGGAATTTCCCCAATTTGACCTTGCAGAGGAGCGTTACAGCTCCCTGCCCCCAGACCCAAAGTCTGTAAAGTGGAGTGAGTGAGTGCAAGACTTGTGCCCAAACTAGGCATACCGTATGAGAATGGAGAGCTTGTCGCACTAGGTGTAAAGAGAGTTGTGGTCGCCGCGATAGATGGGGTCAGTCCACTGTGCGACGTAGTTGCGGCTGAGACCATGGTGGCCCGAACCGACGATGGCAAGTTAGGAGATTCTTCTCCTGTGGTAGCAATGGTGGTGGGAATGGAAGAATTTCCAGAGGAAGTAACAACATTTGTTTCCATAGCTGTGTGAGGCACTGACAGGCGTTCGTAAAATTGTATTGGTACACTGATCGATGGCCAAGTATCATTGGTTGGGGTTTCAATCGAACCAGTATTGGTAGTTGATTCCTCCGGGAGTTGTTCGGGCTCAATGGTTTGTAACCCGGTTGCTTCGAAAGACCCTTGTTGGTCTAGCTTCCGTCTCAATGGTGGCAGGGGTGGCTCCAGTATAACCAGCGGCAGGCCCAGAAGCCTTTGTGACCGGCGGAGCTTGGGATCCTCCACTGTGTGAGAAGATCCAAGACATGCTAAGGTATTCTACACGTTCAAACAGTAACACACACTAAAAAAGAAGCCCCTAAGAGATAAGACAAGCAGTCACAAACTATTTTGAAGAATAGTTACAACAACCAACACTAGAGCAACTTACCGGTGCAAGTGAAACTCGAAAACGGAAGCACCCTCTGGGTATACTCTACAAAGCGTGGCTCGATGTTTGTCCTAGGTACCATGGTAAACCCCCGCAGTCACCTGTGTATGTCCCTAAAAAAGATTGGCAACTAGTTTGCCAGCACGCGAACAGTCACTAGGCGGGTACAGTCGATAGTTGGGTAGACCACAATGAGCAGGGTATCAAGCCTGAAACCTATTAAGGGTATCGAGAGCAAGTGGTCCGGAAGACAAATGAGGACCTCGAACGKATTCGAGACCCACGAAGCCCAGTGGCAAATGCAAACGATGGAATCCCACAACAAATCCTCGATATGTGTTCTCCACTACGCTTGGTCCGGCTTTGGAGGGGTTATCTCCGCTACCTTTCCTCACACAACCTCGTGTTTATCCCTTGTGTTAGAGGGGGGTCTCGGATAACTTCCACGAAATTGGACTTCTACACTCCCTATCATAGACTCCAATGTTTGGTTTTGAGTGGCCTTGGAGAGTTTCCTCTCCAACCTAATCCAAGGCCCTAGTCCTGAACTAGTGTATGAACCCTACAAACAAAAAGTCTAATAGATTTTAAATTAGCGTTGCTTTTATAGGATTTTTTATGTCATGGGATATGAAGGTGAAACTGATGATGTGTAAAGACTCAAAGAAAAAATGAATGAAAAATGATGGAAACAAACGACTTTTACTAAATGCAAAAATCAACAACTTTTCACAAAGAAAGACTTCTTTTTCTTTTTCATTTTTTCTAAGATTTAATGCAGCAAACATAAAGGAATTTTGCTCGACTACGAGCTACTTATGCTCTAAATGCACTACAAAAACTTATGAACAAAAAGACTTCTCCTTAGCTATTGATGCAGAAACACAATCTTCAAACAAAGAAGAAAATGATTTTTTTTTTTTTTTTATTTAAGTGCTAAATGAAGCAACAAAGGGAAAATGCCAACAAGCACAAAACCAAAGAAAAAAAAACAAAATTATGTCTTAAAGCACAGATCACAAAGAATCAGAGCAAAGACACCCAATGGCAATCAAGAAAGCACTGACTCTTACGCTTGTCTAAAAACCATAAAACAATTTTTTTTTTCTTTTTTATCTTTTCTATCAACTATCAACTAAGAAAAAAAACAGGCTAAGGGTAAGAGGCCCTAACCTACTGACTGTTCAACCCTAGACTCAAACACCTGAGAGGAACACTTCTCACCACAGGAGGGGATGACTGCCCACCTTGACTGAAAAACAACCTGTCAAGCACGCTACTGTCACCTAAACAGCACGCGTGCGAACGCGTGCTGAGCTACAACAGAGCACGTGTACCCGCGGGCTGCACTTGCACAGGCTGTGGGTATGTATAAAATCTAAGACAAAAATAAATACAGGCAGCCCAGACCAGGAAGAGGCCTCTGGTATTGATAACCAGGGTCTCTTGAAGGCTTGGATGCTTCTTTCAACAGAAAAGAAAAATAATTGCAGAGAATAGCAAAACGCAAGAAAGGAAACTAAGATAAGACTATGAACCAGCAAGACTCAAACAGGATCCAAAAAGCCCCCTGAGAATGTATAATTCTGACAGGGAAGAGGAGGACTGTCTCTCAAGCTCTCTGACTCCTACATGTTACTGAAACCTCTACAACTAGCATTCACACACGTGCTGTAAGAGATTAGGGTGCGGGTACACACATGCAGGACTTCTGCAGGCCGCGTGTACCTCTGTGTGTCCCGATAATTACCGTCAAGCAACAATCAAGGAAAAACTGGTATAAAGAACCAGGTTCCCTGCTAGCTCTGACCTAACAGAAAATAGACAAACAAAGAAACAGAAAATCTAATCCTTTGAACTACCCAAAAACCTTGAATAAATCCGGAAACCCTAAAGAGTATCTTCCCCAGTATGGTCACCAATTCTGTTGTTGGGAAAAATACCCTACGGACTAGCAAACTAGGGTCAGACTTGCATGCAGATTTTGACTGTAAAGAAATGACTTTTTAACCTACCACCAAAAACTTAAACCCCTCTTTCACGATACATGCATGGAAAGGAACTACTAACCTTTTTACCGATGTTTGGTGTAGATCCTCTGTTGCGTTTTACCCGCTTACTTGCGCTGCTCCTTCCAAAGTTAGCCTGTAATCAAGACAAAACACTACGCATGCATGCTACTTTTCTACTTGAGGGTTAGAAATTAAGCATAAATTACACAAATCATAGATAACTCATGCATTGGGATGGGAAAAGTATTATTTTATTATTTTCAAAATGAATCAACTTACAATCAAAGTCGAGACCAGCCACCGCTCCTTGATCCTGATCCTGGGCTCCCCCTTTTCTTTTGTCCTCCAACTGCTTTGCGTTAATTCTCCTTCGGCTTGAGGAAAGGCTAAAGGGTTGGGACAATGGATTCGACAAATGGGCAGAGTTTCTTCACTTATAATTTTCCTCCTCCAAATGGTACCCCTACCCCTTCTTTTATAGGCTAGAAGGAGCTAGGGTTTTGGACGAACTCTCGGCCATGCATGGCCGGGAGTTTCAGTTAACTGACCCATAACTTTTTGTCCCATCGGAAAATTTCCTATTTTTGTGTTTTGTTAGGTAAACACGGGCTGTAGTAGTCCTGCCAGTGTTCACACGCATGCAGTAGTGGGTTAGGGCGCGTGTACCTTGACCCAAGAGGATCTTCAAAGAGGTTTTTCAGCAGATGTTTTGGCAATGAAGGGATATGAGTTGGCCTGATGCCAGGTAATCATGTGTGGTGCAATTTAGGGTTATAACAGATGTGCTTGTGGATGAGCATAGGTGAACGCGATCCTAGTGGTTGAGCACTAGTGAGTGTGGTTCTCGTGTGAGATGCAGTGAGATAGAGATGTGGGCATCCTTGTGGATGTGACCCTAGTAGCTGAGCACTAGTGGGTGTATGAGATCCCTTGCTATATTGTTCAATATTCAGACTTACCTGTAACCCTATTTGTAATGTAAAGGCTACAGGTCGGCCCCACCTTAATGTAAAAGATAATTAATATAAAAGATAAATAATGTAAAATATAATTAATATGGTAATTATTAATTATATTTTGAGTTATTGAAGTCGGCCCTATTGTTCTAATAGACACATCATTTGATGTGACAAGTCTTATATAAATAAAGGTGAATCCCCATTGAGGAAACGCACTTATCATTGTGTCATCTCATGATTTTAGAAGTTGTGGTTTGAAATTATGAAAATTACAACACCCTCTTGTATGCTAGGTTTGGTGATGGTGTGGGAGGTCTTTCTCTTGAAGAATATAGCAAAGGATTGGTTGTTTTTTCTTCCCTTGTTGAGAAGGGTTTCCCAGGATACTTCTTGTGTTCTTGTGCATGGTTATTCTTTTTGTGATATTGGTTTGTTGCATTAGTTATGGTTCAAGAAAAACTAAACAGAAAATTTAAAAAGAATACATGAGCCATAGATCATTGAAAACTCCACATGGTATCAGAGTGGATCGTGAAGATGAACATCTACAAATTTATCATTGAAGAGAATCATAAAGAACATTTTTGTTGGAAAGGAACCATGAGTTTGTAGAAGTAAAGATCACCGCACCACCAGCTCACCTAGTCATTGCCCCACTCGGCCATCATTCTATCGTGCTACAGGGTTAGTGGAAGCCAACGCATAATTTAAGCATGTGTCAACACTAAGGAGAAGGTGTTCAACAGAGCCGTAGAGAAGAAACCCTAATCCGCCATGAATCCAATGTGGGAGAGGTTTTGGACAAACATTGTTTTACTTAGAGCGATATTTCTAGATTTATAAGAACTGTAAGTAGGGTACTCTAATCTTAATTTTTTGGTTCAGAGTAAGAATAAGGGTTCTGTTACAATATATCGTGTTCCATTCAATTTAGATCTTTATAGAGTTTTTGAAAAAAAAATTAATAATGGAGGAGGGAGGTGTGGAGGTCAGGGTAGTGGGGAACTACGTGTTGGAGAAGCCGATTGGATTCCACAAAACTATCTGGTTGTGGCATGGAGTCGATAATATCTGATAAAATGTTTGAATGCATTTTCTTCCACCGCAACGACACTTCCTTCCCTACTCGTTTTTTACACTTACAAATCCTTCGTCGAAGCAGTGAGATCGTACCGAGATTTTGGCAACAAGGGAAATTTGAGCACTCCCAAGAGAGAGATCGCGGCTTTTTTGGACCAAATTTCACATGAAACCACAGGTGGGTGGGCCATTGCACCAGAGGGTCCTTATGCGTGGGGATTATCCTTCAAGAAGGAAATTAATCCACAGAGCACCTATTGTGACAACACTGTTAAGAAATGGCCATGCGTAGCTGGCAATTTGTATCATGGTCGTGGGCCTATTCAACTATCCTGGAACTACAACTATGGGCCTGCTAGAAAGGCCATAGGATTCGATGGGCTCGATCGTCCAGATATTGTGGTGGAGAAGCCGGTGATTTCTTTCAAGACTGCATTCTAGTTTTGGATGACGACTCAGCCTCCCAAACCCTCTTTTCATGACGTCATGGTTGGCAAATACGTTGGAAAAAGGAACAATACGAGCGTGGTGGATCACATTTCTATTTTACGTGAGATATTGCCAGTTTTTGAATGTCGACCCTGGACAAAATCTTGACTGTGGTAACCAGAAACCTTTTGGCTGAAATGACTGCAAGGATATGATAAGAGTTTTGATATTGTATTTTAGAATTCAAAACCTGTAAAGCATTCAAAAATAAGGGAATGTCAAGAACATGTCTCAGGTATATATATATTATTTGTATTATTATCATGAGGGTATTTGAAGTAGGAAGGAAGCCTTGTTGCAATCATGGATCCAGAGGGATCTCACTGCATTTAGAAGAACAACACACTTGAAGTGAAGACTCTAGGTTTGATTTTTTTAATTATCATGTCTCTAACTTACATCTCTAAGGTTGCTACATTACAAGTAGGTGTTGTAGCTATGACAACAATCTGTAAATTGTTTTGATTCTAGAGATGTACTCATGAATATCCTCTAGGAGATATTCTTGTTTTGTTTCCTTTCTGTTGTTTTTTTGTTCGAGGAAGGTTAACAACAAAGGAAAATGTTTATCCTTCAAACTTCAGAAGGAATGAATTGACTCAGAAGGAGTCAAACTAATTGAGAAAGAGAGACAACCTTCTTCCTCTTCAGCAGTCCAGAGGGAGATAGTCATTGATAAAGTTGATCCAGTTGTTCCAGTTGATATTCTGAGGGACTTTGCAGTAGGCCATAAAAGGTTTGTTTGGGCTTGACAAAATCTGCAAGAGGTAGAATGACATGCAACTGATGGAAGTGTCGAGAAATACAAAACGATACTTGTAGTCAGAGGATTCTCACAAGCAGAGGGAGTGAACTATGATGAGACATATTGATCTAGTAGCCCGATGCACTTCCATCTGTACTACCATCCATGAGTTGGAAACTACATCAAATAGATGGATTCTTGATGAGTTTGGGTTTTATCAAGAGTGTTGTTGATCCAAATCTATACTATTACATTGTTGGTGATGAGAGCCTGATTTTGATGACTTGTTCAGGAAGTCATGTTGTTGGATACAAGCAAGCCTCAACTTTTGATTTCGAGATGAAGGATCTGGGTATGATGCACTACTTCTTGGGACAAAAAGTATGACATAGGACCAATGAGACTTTTCCTAAATCAAGGAAAATATACAATGGAGATATTAAAGAAGTTCAGTACGATAGAATGCAAATCCATGCCTACACCGATGGTGATGGATTTGACGAAAAATAAATAAATGATGATGATTCAGACGAGATTGATCCACATGTGTATCGACCACTGATTGGATCATTGATGTATCTGGTTAACACCAGAACTGATATATGCTATGTAGCGAATGTGCATAGTCAATCCATGAGTCAGTCGAGACAGACTCACTGGATAACAGTAAAGCATGTATTGAGATATATATGAGGCACAATTGGATATGGCCTGAGATATGCCTTCAGTGTGAACTTGAGTTTGCAGGGATATGTCAATACAGATTGAGCAAAGAGTATAGTGTACCGGAAGAGCACATTCAGTTGTTGTTTTACCTTGGAGTTGACCATGGTTTCTTGCTCCAACAGGAAAAAAAGCTATGTGGCCTTGAGTACCGCATAAGCATAGTATATAGCATTGAGTGTGGCAGTTTGCGAAGCAATGTGGATTCTGACAGATTTATTTGATCATGAGATGGATCCTATTATTACTTTTGATAACCAGAGCTTTGTGAAGCTCTCTGGGAACCCTGTCTTTCATGATAGATCGAAACACATTGAGATAAAATATCATTATATCAGAGACATGTTGCAGAGGAAAGCAGTACATGTGCAGTACCTTCCTACACATGAGCATATTGCATATATCTTCACCAAACTGCTTGCCAATATGAAGTTCAAGTACTTCTGTGAGAAACTAGCTTGGTGAAGATTACCTCCCTAGATAAAAGGTATTGTTAATGATTACAACTAGGACGAAGTTTGAATACTTATATGTGAGACTTGGCTCGATGGAGAATGCCTCCCTACTTGAGAGGGAGTGTTGATGATTACAGTTGTGTGAGACATCCTCCAGGACACAGACCTGAGAGAGAGCCCCTGAGTTGGGTGTGTGGTTCGTATATGAGACAGAACTAGAACGTTGTGTTGAACTCTTCCTTACAGAGAGTTGAGAAGAACTCCAGATGATTCTCCTGTGTAACACAGTGAGAAAGAAGATTTTTTGAGTTGGATGTGCCTATGGTTGAGCACAAGTGAACGTGTGAATTCCCATGAGCTAGGTGCATCGTTCTGAGACAGAGATGAAACAATGTATTATCCTCCTCTTAATAGAGAGTTGAGATGATGAACTCTAGATGACTCTCTTGTGTAATGCAGTGGGAAAGAAGATTTGATGAGTTGGACGTGTCTATGGATGAGCACAGGTGAACGTGATCCTAGTGGTTGAGCACTAGTGAGTGTGGTTCTCCTGTGAGACGTAGTGAGATAGAGATGTGGACATCCCTATGGATGTGGACATCCCTAGTGGCTGAGCACTAGTGGGTGTATGAGATCCCTTGCTATATTGTTCAAGAGTCAGACTTACCTGTAACCCTATTTGTAATGTAAAGGGTACAAGTCGGCCCCACCTTAATGTAAAAGATAATTAATATGGTAATTATTAATTATATTTTGAGTTATTGAGGTCGACCCTATTGTGCCAATAGAAACATCATTTGTTGTGACAAGTATTATATAAATAAAGGTGAATCCTCATTGAGGAAACACACTTATCATTGTGTCATCTCATGATTTCAAAAGTTGTGGTATGAAATTATGAAAATTACAACACCCTCTTCTGTGCTAGGTTTGGTGATGGTGTGGGAGGTCTTTCTCTTGAAGAATGTAGAAAATGATTGGTTGGGTTTTCTTCCCTTGTTGAGAAAGGTTTCCCCAGATACTTTTTGTGTTCTTGTGCATGATTATTCTTCTTGTGATATTGGTTTGTTGCAGTAGTTATAGTTCAAGGAAAACTAAACAGAAAATTTAAAGAGAATACATGAGCAATAGCTCATTGAAAACTCAACAAAATGAACACAAATAATTTTTGTCTTAGACTAAGGTACTCACCTCTTAGTTAAATATGATCGAATGCAACCACTTGATATGATGGTTTTAAAGTAAAATTTTAAAATTTGAGAGTTAGCTATCCCAATCATCAAGAGAAGTTTATCTCACAAGATAAAACTATTGTTACTTCATATATAAAAAAAACTATTTCATTAATTTTAATTTGTTACTTGTGATTTTATTTCTTAAATTTTTGGAAGTCTATTTTATTTATCTAAATGGTTGGATCTGACTTATGCTCTTCCTTAGTCTTAGTGGAGTTTGGAACATTCATTTCTATACAAATCTCACAAATAAAATTTTATAGTTTATATTTATGAAAATAATTTATTTTTTTCTATTACTAAATTAAATAATATCAATCTTAAAAACATTGTTACTTCATATATAAAAAATAAATTATTTTATTGTTACTTATGATTTTAATTTTTTTAATTTTTGGAAGTCTATTTTATTTAGCTAAATGGTTAGTCTTGTTTAGTAGAATTTGAAACATTCGTGTCTATACAAATCTCACAAATGAAATTTCATAGTTTATGAATATGAACATAATTTATTTTTTTCTATTATTTGATTAAGTAATATTTATTATGTTTCTTGTATCTTGTAGAGATTTGTCTTATAACAATTTTTCAGGAAAAATTCCAACATGGTTTTCAAATCAGAATATAAATGTGTAAGTAATATTTTCATAAATTATATTATTTTCAAGTTTTTAAAAATTAAAAATTAAACATTCATTTTTTAATTTTCTTCATATATTTAAATAACAACAATACCTTTTCTATAATTAATTTAATATTTTTAACTCCCTGCAGGAACCTGGTTGGGAACTTTTTGCAAGAAAATGGAACAAATCAAAGGTACACTTTTTATGGAACTAATTTATATTTATTTCCAACTACTATCATAAAAGTGGTCAAGAGTGATCAATTAGGATAAATATTTCAATTAATAACACAATATTATTTAATCATAATGAAAAGTGTGTGAACATATTGAAAATACTTAGTTACATGAGGTTTGATATTTCTTGTAGGGCATTGTTTTGCCTCCAAAGACACTTTCCATGTCACAAAGGAAATCCAAAAAGTAAGTCTATTTTATGGTACTTTCTATTGTACCTTTTTAAATATTGTATATTTATATTTTTTAACAAAAATGAAAGTATTGATATATACTTATATTATGTATAATAAAATAATATATAAATATAAAATATTATTTATTTATGTTAAAATTATATATATATATATATATATATATATATATATATATATAAAATATTATTTATGTGTTAAAAATTAAAAAACAATTTATTTATTTATTAAGAATTTGTAATATCAGTTTATGTTTACCAATCATATTAAAAAATCATAATTAATAGAATTAAGTTAATGCTTGATTCCCTTAATACTATTTAAAAACAAATCTATCGAGACACTAAAATTATATGATTTCATTGAATCATGTACAGTACCAATAAAATAGTTTTTATAACTTTCATAATTATATTAGGAAAATTAACTATAAATATTGTTATCGAGTTGTGTCCAATCACTCTCAAACAAATATATTTATTACGATGTCTATAGGATTCGAATGTATTGGCATATTAAAATAATCATTAAATCAATGCCAGCTTGATGTATTTCTATTGCAGTTGGTTATAACATTAATTATATTCTATAAGGAACACTTTTCATTCAAGATCTCCTTCAATGATAATTTTATACTTAACTTTAAAATGGCAAATTAAGGGGTTTCCTTGTCATTTTGGATCATATAGTTGATTAGGCATCCATTTATACGGATTTTTTTTAATGCTTTATTTAATGCCTAACATGTTTCTAAACTTAACAAATTTGGCTTTGGCTTCACCTAATTATTTGGCAAAGATGCCTACAACTTAGATACTTCTATTGAGAAAGAAATATACACATGCATACTTAAATTGAGAAAGAAATAAAAACATGTATATTTGGATCGAGAAAGAAATATATCATTTTGTTTTTTCCACACTTGTATATCGAAAAAACAGTGAAGCTATTCAAAATTATTGGTATCAAACACATTATTTAATATTTTTTTGATGTATTCAATCCTAAACACATTAATATCAATAATAATTATCAAATCATCCACATAAATGACTATTGGAACAATAGCCTATGTAGGTTCATCACACCTCTAGATTTTCTAGAGATAAATATTTGACAATTGATAGTCAACTAACTGGTTGACTAAGTGATCAACTAAGAAATTGACTAGGTGGTCAACTAGGTATTCGACTAGTTAGGTAGTGATACCAAAGTAGTCGACTAATGCACAAAACAAGGAATAAATCAAGGACTTTGTTAATCTCCCTCCCCAATCTATGTGGAACTCATCTTCCTCACTTCAAGGGAGTTGGTTACATCTTGTTGCTATATAATATGGACTTATAAGTCAATCTAATAAGTGCATGTAAGTGACATGTGAATATGTGTGATATTTGTTGTGTATGGAATATTCCTCTTTCTTATACTTCTATGTATGCCGAGCTATGCTCAATTGTGCTTAAGTGTTGTAATAGTGTCTTTAGACACCACCTCTCTCTTGGAATATTAGCTCTCTAATCTATCTATTCCCCTAGCTCTCCAACATGGTGTCAGAGCCAAATTTTTAGATACAACCCATTTTCTACAATTTATTTGGAGGCTTTTAGTTGTACACACTCTTAATAAGTCATATTTGTCTAGTAGATTGACTTAGGGTTTTGATTTGCAGTATAAATCTAGGATTAGATCAAGAGCTTAACATCATGTTTTTTATTACCCATCATTTTTTATGAGGCCTATACTAGTGAATTTTTTCACTACCCTTGTGATTTTCATCACAAAGAGATTTGGACAGTGTTGAAGGGCCTAGTCAACTACTTGACTAGGCTAGGTGGTCAACGATTGTAATTTGTCAATCGAATGTAGAGATAAGTCGACTATGTAGTCGATTCGGTCGACCAACCAGGGTAGTTGAGAATAGTTGCAACTACCTACCAACTAAATCAATGTATAAATAGATGTGGTCATGGATGTAACAAGAGAGGACAAAGTGGTGCTTGATCTGATATAATAAAATACTACCTATTGTTGGTTCCACCACTACTTTCTCCTTTATCTCCTTCTATGTATGCATTCTTATATATTACTATAAATTAATTTTTATATATTATGTTGTATGTGCCCTGTTGGTAACTCACTCATGTAATCCCATAGATTACAACATTGTTTCCATTGTTGGTAGTACATGAAACAAGATTGCATGATAGTTACACACATGCTTAGATGTTGATTTTAGAGGATATTTGTGGGTGGTGGTGGAGGAAATTGGATAACTATCTGAAAAAATATGCCATATGGAATTGACTAACTCTCGCACAAGCAAAGGCACAATTTTTCACCAAGATGCATGAAAAAATTCTAGAAGTAATTACTGAAGAGGCAAAGAAGCACAATGATCATGCCACACATGAATAGTCTCACAAAAGATGAGCAAATGATGTCCAAATTCATCAATGGAGGTCGAGCAAACTTATATGAGTGGGTAGAGAAAATCACAGATGATTTCCATGAGGAACAAGTAGTAGAAGAATGCACATCTCTTGACGATGTTAAGAGAAGGTGTTACGATGACCTACATGATATCTTCCTTTGTATAGTACCAAATTTGTTGCACAAGTTTTGAATTGATAAGGGTGTTGGCCATATTGTTGAGCCTAGACCTTCTCTGAGTACACCCATAAATTTTGACTAGAAGAGAAGAGAAGAGGAGTGGGAACAATTTTTTAATGTCAATTACAAGAATAATCAAGAAGCATGGGAATATTTTCTACATAAATGAACATGGCTAACTATGTTTCCATCATTTACCATGAGTAGGACCAAGGTCGATGATGGGGGGGGTAGATGTTTGTGAGATGCCTGAAAATGATTAAAATCCCTAGCCAATCTACGCCAAATAAGACATTGTAAATATGCAAAGAAAAGGGAGGATATTGACTGCAAGACAAAGGGAATATATGTTGGATGAATAAATAAAGAAAAGGATTGCAAGAAGAATGAAATTATACAAGCCAACGGTCAATCTTCAAAAGATTGAATGAGACAAAAGAAAAAAGAAAAAAGAGAAGAGTTGAGAGAGAAGAGTTGAGATACATGACACTACAAACCCTCATTTATCTATTAGATGGAGTCCTTAGGAGTGACAAGTCAATGGATAACTGGACCAATATGAGTATGGTGTCGACCAAACGAATGTGGAAAGGGAAGAAGCCTTAACAGTTCTTGAGTTAGATTGAGCATTATAGTTGGTAGAGGCTGTCATTGGAAACCTTTGACTAGTATACAATATTGAAAGCATGGATGTTGATGAGTCGAGACCCACATTGTGTAGATATCTAGACTCAAGTGAAGAAAGTCCTATAGTTATAGAATTCCTATGGTAGTTCCTGGAAGTATATTTTGTCCTTTCTTCGATGTGGAATCAACTAGATGACCAAGGACAAGTCATTGATAGACTCTATATTCAATTAACCAAGTCTAAATGCAACAAGGTGAGTGTTGAACGTGATAACAATGTACTCCTCCATATTAAGGATCTCATGACTGTACCCCCCTTACTGAATTTAGAATATGAAGAATAACACATTCTTTTGATTAACAATCACGACATAGAGATGCGACCGCAAATGATATAATTTGTTGAGTATATATACCAAGCTTTCAAATGAATGAAATACATTATCCAATTGAAACAAAAAAAGTTCATGGTATTGATGATAAGAATTCGATGACACCAATCAAATAAGTAATGTAGTTAACCCCACCAATTAAAAAATAGTTGAAGTCAAAACCCTCTTCTTCAAACAAGATGTTGCACCATCACTTGCTTCTGTATGATGGGAATGAAGACCCCAAGGGGCACTAGTTCATACACAAAAAGTATTGGGATTCCATGTACATCTTAGATGAGACAAAATAGATGGACAAATTCACTAGGGCTCTCAAGAAAAGAGCCCTCACAAGTTCATGAACTTTACAAAAAATCAAACAAGATCGAAGGTGGAAATTTAGAGTAACTTTTTGTCATTTTTCAATACCCAAGATAGAAATCACCTAGCCACACAAAATATGAAAAACGTTAATCAAATGCTAAGATTTGAGCAAGGCTATCAGGTATCCATCACTGTAAATTTGGGTCACCATGAGTCAGGTCTACCCAGTTGGTGAAACCACCTTTTTTAGGCCAGAACCCCATCAATTTTTTATTTCCAATGTTTCACATCATATTGGAAAGGCACAACCGATTGGATAACACCTCAATATATGTTTCAATAACGGGTCAAAATTATTAATAATACCTACCATCGATGGAGGTTTTCTTATAATATTAGAATTTCCTTACCCCCATGAATCCAAATATAATTAAGACTCAACTTCACAAAAGTCAAGTATGCACATGGAGCAGTTGAATATCCTAAAGAAATTGAATACTAACTGGTGGTAAAACAATTTTTTGTTGAATTATCGCAATATGTGAATACAATCACACCAATTCCACCCCTCTCTTCAACCATCATCACTAACATAATCGCATGCTTAGGAATAGAGAAATTGATGAGGAAAACAAAATAGAGACCTATAGTATACCTTTTGTAGTACATACATATTCGACATCAAAATCCCTTAATAATAAATCAACTGGGAGGAAGCGGAGTACACAGACAAAATAACCAACCAAATCACCCATTCAATCGATAGAGGATGACTTACAAGCATGTAATGTCCCCATTTTTGGATGTTTCTATGTTACAGAGTGGGATGTCTGGAAGAGTAGCCAAATGGGGGTGATAGCGAGTTCATGAGATATTGAGGGGTTTTACTGGGCCCGACTTGCATTGTTCATCATATTTCATCATCATGATCCATTCTACACAACTTGTCTTTGGTTTCACTGCATTCCGACAATTTTCATTATTTTGAGTTATTATTGAGCATATTTTAATTAAATTCACTAAGGAGGTCATTTTGGGCATAATACTTGAAGAAACCTCTTAGTGTAATAGCTCATTGGAATTGGGAGGAAGAGAACTACAGGATAGGATGATGAGAAGTGACTTTTAGTGGATGGAGAAGCCATAAGGACAAATACATCACTTTTTAGAGGAAACATGTTAATTAGTTGATAAAGTGATTTTATTAAGGAATATTAAAAGAAAAGTAAAAGTCACTTGGAGAGAAAAAGATGAACAGGGGTATACATGAGAGATAGGGGCTTATGTTCTCTCATTATGTTGATTGTCATTTTGATGTTTGGCTTCTTAGCTAGAGAGTCCATGATACTTGGGGGTTTTGAGGGTTTTGATTGAACAAAACCTAGAGATCAACAAGGGAGTGAAATATTCTCTTGTTCTTGATCCAAGATTTTCCAAGGAGGTGAAAGATTCATCCCTCACCATTCTACATCAGTTCAGAGTTACTTCAGCCATCAATTTGGCAAGGGGGGCGCACCAGTGAGGGTTTTCAACAGGTTGGGCACACCAGTTGAGGAAGACATGCTTGTTTTTCCTTAGAGAGGATAGGTATTCAATAACACTCATTCCAGGAGTGGTTTCTACCATCCTAGCACCATTTTTCATTAGTGAATGAGGGAATTATTCAACAGATCTATTCTATCATTCAGGGGGTTTATTTCTCTTTAGGAGGGTGCATTGTTCTTAGTAGATCTTATGACTTGGAGTGGGAGATCAATCCCAACAACTAAGATCTTCACCACACAAGTTTCCTATCACCCGATATATAGATTGGTATTTGGTTTCAATGGTTTTGAGGTCATCTTCAAGGAGGACGAATTATTAGCTTGTTACAACCAGGAAGGGTGCATTTCTGCTAGAGAAGACATCATCTGCAACAAGGGAAAAGGTTGGATCTTGAAGGTCTTTGGTAATAATCTTGGGGAGGATTTTGGAAGCCTATATCTTCATCTTTCTATTGTAATTTGGAGGCATTATCAACGACACTCATTATTCTTCTATCTATGATTCCTATATGCTCTTCTATTGTATGGAGGTTGGCTATTTATGATAAATAAAACTATATTTGAGGTATTTGGTGCTATATATTTCATTTCATCTTGTTCTGTATCTATTGTTGGCACACACACACACACACACACACACACATACATATATATCATTTACTTTCTACAAACACAACCAAAACTATCATCATAAACCACAGCGCAACTCGAGAAGACTAAATCAACAAAGTGTTTGAAAAAATACCACAACTAGAAAACCATAAAACTTAACATGTTCCAAGCAAATCTGTTTGGGAACATTACAGAGGTATTAGAGTGAAATTCCTTCACCAGCCTATCATAAAAATTGATGATCTAGAGGAGAAATGTATTTGCAGAGGGGATCATATATTGTGATGAGGAATATCAAGCCCTCAGTGAGTCATTCAGATCTCAAGTAACATTCCAATAGTTTGTGTCCATAAAAAATACCAGGTGGAGAAAAGATGAGGTTAAATTATGGGAAAAAAACATGGAAGAAGTAAATTATTGGAGCAAAATAGAAAAGGAAAACAAAGCCAAAGCATTCAAGGAGGTAGATACATCACCAAATTCTAGCAGGGAAATTTGCTACAGTTGCAAAGAACCTTGGGAGATGGATCACAGATGCAGGGGTAAAGGGAGAGTGCATTACATTGAGGTTCAATATGATAGAAATAAGGAGGATGAGTATGAGGATGTGGCCTTGGATGCCTCATTATAGAATCCCCATGACTCTTTCGCATTTGATAGATAGAGTGATGACCATGGTGCTTGTGAGGGTGCAAATGTGTTAACACCTAGGCATGATGAGATTTAGAGGTTAGATGACCTGCCTTTGGGAATTGACATGACTTCTAAGGATTTTTTCCTTGGGGATAACAATGTACTCCTCTATATTAAGGATCTCATGACTGTACCCCCATTACTGAATTTAGAATATGAAGAATAACACATTCTTTTGATTAACAATCACAACATAGAGATGCGACCGCAAATGATATAATTTGTTGAGTATATATACCAAGCTTTCAAATGAATGAAATCCATTATCCAATTGAAAAAAAAAAAGTTCATGGTATTGATGATAAGAATTCGATGACACCAATCAAATAAGTAATGCAGTTAACCCCACCAATTAAAAAATAGTTGAAGTCAAAACCCTCTTCTTCAAACAAGATGTTGCACCATCACTTGCTTCTGTATGATGGGAATGAAGACCCCAAGGGGCACTAGTTCATACACAAAAAGTATTGGGCTTCCATGTACATCTTAGATGAGACAAAATAGATGGACAAATTCACTAGGGCTCTCAAGAAAAGAGCCCTCACAAGTTCATGAAATTTACAAAAAATCAAACAAGATCGAAGGTGGAAATTTAGAGTAACTTTTTGTCATTTTTCAATACCCAAGATAGAAATCACCTAGCCACACAAAATATGAAAAAAATTAATCAAATGCTCAGATTTGAGCAAGGCTATCAGGTATCCATCACTGTAAATTTGGGTCACCATGAGTCAGGTCTACCTAGTTGGTGAAACCACCTTTTTTAGGCCAGAACCCCATCAATTTTTTATTTCCAATGTTTCACATCATATTGGAAAGGCACAACCGATTGGATAACACCTCAATATATGTTTCAAGAACGGGTCAAAATTATTAATAATACCTACCATTGATGGAGGGTTTCTTATAATATTAGAATTTCCTTACCCCCATGAATCCAAATATAATTGAGACTCAACTTCACAAAAGTCAAGTATGCACATGGAGCAGTTGAATATCCTAAAGAAATTGAATACCAACTGGTGGTAAAACAATTTTTTGTTGAATTATCACAATATGTGAATACAATCACACCAATTCCACCCCTCTTTTCAACCATCATCACTAACATAATCGCATGCTTAAGAATAGAGAAATTGATGAGGAAAAAAAAATAGAGACCTATAGTATACCTTTTGTAGTACATACATATTCGACATCAAAATCCCTTAAGAATAAATCAACTGGGCGGAAGCGGAGTACACAGACAAAAGAACCAACCAAATCACCATTCAATCGATAGAGGATGACTTACAAGCATGTAATGTCCCCATTTTTGGATGTTTCTATGTTACAGAGTGGGATGTCTGCAAGAGTAGCCAAATGGGGGTGATAGCGAGTTCATGAGATATTGAGGGGTTTTATTGGGCCCGACTTGCATTGTTCATCATATTTCATCATCATGATCCATTCTACACAACTTGTCTTTGGTTTCACTGCATTCCGACAATTTTCATTATTTTGAGTTATTATTGAGCATATTTTAATTAAATTCACTAAGGAGGTCATTTTGGGCATAATACTTGAAGAAACCTCTTAGTGTAATAGCTCATTGGAATTGGGAGGAAGAGAACTACAGGATAGGATGATGAGAAGTGACTTTTAGTGGATGGAGAAGCCATAAGGACAAATACATCACTTTTTAGAGGAAACATGTTAATTAGTTGATAAAGTGATTTTATTAAGGAATATTAAAAGAAAAGTAAAAGTCACTTGGAGAGAAAAAGATGAACAGGGGTATACATGAGAGATAGGGGCTTATGTT
>ML776821.1:2033248-2044553 GCA_009831015.1 Picea engelmannii
TCAGAGTTACTTCAGCCATCAATTTGGCAAGGGGGGCGCACCAGTGAGGGTTTTCAACAGGTTGGGCACACCAGTTGAGGAAGACATGCTTGTTTTTCCTTAGAGAGGATAGGTATTCAATAACACTCATTCCAGGAGTGGTTGCTACCATCCTAGCACCATTTTTCATTAGTGAATGAGGGAATTCTTCAACATATCTATTCTATCATTTAGGGGGTTTATTTCTGTTCAGGAGGGTGCATTGTTCTTAGTAGATCTTATGACTTGGAGTGGGAGATCAATCCCAACAACTAAGATCTTCACCACACAAGTTTCCTATCACCCGATATATAGATTGGCATTTGTTTTCAATGGTTTTGAGGTCATCTTCAAGGAGGACGAATTATTAGCTTGTTACAACCAGGAAGGGCGCATTTCTGCTAGAGAAGACACCATCTGCAACAAGGGAAAAGGTTGGATCTTGAAGGTCTTTGGTAATCATCTTGGGGAGGATTTTGGAAGCCTATATCTTCATCTTTCTATTGTAATTTGGAGGAATTATCAATGACACTCATTATTCTTCTATCTATGATCCATATATGCTCTTCTATTGTATGGAGGTTAGCTATTTATGATAAATAAAAGTATATTTGAGTTATTTGGTGCTATATATTGCATTTCATCTTGTTCTGTATCTATTGTTGGCACACACACACACACACACACACACATATATATCATTTACTTTCTGCAAACACAACCAAAACTATCATCATAAACCCCAGCGCAACTCAAGAAGACTAAATCAACAAAGTGTTTGAAAAAATACCACAACTAGAAAACCATAAAACTTAACATGTTCCAAGAAAATCTGTTTGGGAACATTACAGAGGTATTAGAGTGAAATTCCTTCACCAGCCTGTGATAAACATTGATGATCTAGAGGAGAAATGTATTTTTCAAAGGGGATCATATATTGTGATGAGGAATATCAAGCCCTCAGTGAGTCATTCAGAGCTCAAGTAACATTCCAATAGTTTGTGTCCATAAAAAATCCCAGGTGGAGAAAAGATGAGGTTAAATTATGGGAAAAAAACATGGAATAAGTAAATTATTGGATCAAAATAGAAAAGGAAAACAAAGCCAAAGCATTCAAGGAGGTAGATACATCACCAAATTCTAGCAGGGAAATTTGCTACAGTTGCAAAGAACCTTGGGAGCTGGATCACAGATGCAGGGGTAAAGGGAGAGTGCATTACATTGAGGTTCAATATGCTAGAAATAAGGAGGATGAGTATGAGGATGTGGCCTTGGATGCCTCATTATAGAATCCCCATGAATCTTTCGCATTTGATAGATAGAGTGATGACCATGGTGCTTGTGAGGGTGCAAATGTGTTAACACCTAGGCATGATGAGATTTAGAGGTTAGATGACCTACCTTTGGGAATTGACATGGCTTCTAAGGAGTTTTTCCTTGGGGATGAGAATATTCCCATGGAGTTGAGCATGAAATAGTCCTTACCGTCTCAGACACATATGATAGACATGAAACAGGAGGATATCAATGGCATTTCGGATGTGGTAGAGGAGCCTTGTGTAGTATTTGAACACAAGGGACATATGTATCTATAGGCCCATGATGAGAGGCATGACTTGGAGCTAGTTGACTATATACATACCTATTATTATGGGGAGGGTGAGTCACCTATTTTTGGGAGTCCATTTATAGATCAGGTTGGGGAGACCGACATGTCGATGGGATACTTGCTTCAAGGACCAGTCTATAGTGACGAGGATACTTTCCTTTTTGGTCGGGATGGCCATTTCACATGTCTGGACACATTTGTCTGGGATCAAGGAGAAAATGATATTAGTAGCATGAGTGCATAGGAGGATATAGTTGTACATACATGATACATTGAGATTTAGATGGAGGTAGTCATAGGTGATGATGTCTAGTGGCATACAAGATGGTTCAATAGCACAGTGACCAATGGACAGTACAGTTCCTTATTTCTTGAGGAGTATGTTAATGGGGATGCCATTGTTTACATTAGAAGTGAGAGTCATGAGGTAGCACCTCAACAAGATTGTTATTAGGAGTCACGACACTTGACAAGACAACTCATAGTTAGTAAGGACATGATCATGGCAGCCATTGGATACATTGATGATACACACGCGTTGGTGACAAAATATTGTTGGAGGGCCTCTATGGAACATGATAGTTTAGATGGGGATATTTCCCTTGATGACTTCCATAAACTCAGGGAGAGAGTGATGGTGATGACGACCGACTACTAGAAACTACTCATGGATAGATATTACCTCTTGAAGGTTGGCACGATGTATCACAGGGAACTGAGGGAGGAGACCGAGATGGACCGACTCACTCATGAGTTGGTAAGCACATGGGGATTATTGGAAGGCACATAGAAAACCCTTAAGGAATCAGGGTCCAGAATAGAGGATCTCCTTGAGGAGACTAGTCATGGATCCACTTCATCTATCTTAGCAGAGAGGCAAATATTTACTTTAGCTACATCGCCAAAGGATGTTAGTGGTTTCGTAGAGGAGAACCAAATGATGGAGGAGCATGAGGAGTACCTAGGATCACTGATTCTTATGGAGATATGTGATCAGGATATGTAGGAGGATGTCCATGTGTCATAGGGACCACCTTTCATGAGGGGTTATGAGACAATTGGTCATACAAATACACTCAGGGATTCCAAAGCCAGGAGCAGTTATGAGGACGCTTCCATTTGGGTTCTAGGATTATTTGACATCCATGTAAAGGTTTACCTAGTAGTGCACCCAAGATGCAATATGATGCAGGAGGATACAAGATCTTGCATGAGTTCATAGGGTCATGAAAAGGTGTACATTGGGATCCAAGGGATGCAATGGAGTGCACGAAGGAGACATACTTAGTGGAGCATGAAGATTCCTCTCCCTTGAAGAAACTATATGAGTGATGATGGAGGGAGAGTGATCGACCATTAGTTTTTGGAGTTACCTATTGTTGTACTCGATGGTTGGAGTTTAGTGATGAGTACAAGTGATTATTCACCATGGGTTCCAGTAGATGAGTTATTGGTCAATGCTTTGGGATTGACTAATGCACATGACACTCCCCAATCCTACATACAGTTGTGTGGGACATGAAGAGATGTTAGATAGAGACCTTTGGACATGGAATTTATCATTATATACAATAGGATAGGGGAGGTTCGTCTGATATAGTCTGATGCGACTTTGGGCGTGATGGAGAGCATTTTTTGCCATGGAATAGAGTATATTCCAGAGGTGGATATAGGTTCAAAATCTCAATGAGATGAGGATGGGAAGAAGAGATGGAAATATTCTTCTGATGAGGTCTGTGAGGTTAGTTGGCAGGATGTATGGTCACAATAGGAAGTGTCAAAGATATGAAGGATTGTACATGATGTACCTATGATTGGTAGGCTTGGCTATTTCAGGACTCATCATCAAGTCAGAGAGAGATTCTTCTTGGGGGATCTCAAGGATGATGTCATGAGACACATGGGGGAATTTTTGGTATGTCGGCATCACGGTTCCGGTCATGATTTTGTAGCCACCGTTGTTTCAGTGCTGAGCTGGGAGAGTATGCTAGCTTCTCTTGACCCTGGGGCACTAGAGATATATAGTAGGGATGACATCATATGGATATTGTTTGAGCATGGGACTCCTCAGAAAACAGTATGGGTTGGAAAGGAGGTCGATATTAGTGATTATGGACAAGAAAACATGGCTATAAATATAATTCATTTAGAGGTTTACAATTTTGTAGGCACCGAGATACTTGGTATGACATCCTCAAATTTATGTGACGCAGGATTTGGTGCTCTTATAGAGAGAAGGAGGGTTTTATGGACTTTCATGATTGATTCCTTCCATTGTTTGGGGAATTTGAGAGTAGGTCAAGATGAGGATGCTTTGTGGCAGGATGGATCTCCTTAGTTGAGGATCAAATATATCAACATATCATCTTCTTGGTTAGCAAGGAGTATGTATTCTATCGGAGATAGTAGTTGGGAGATGGGTTTAGGTGAGAGACTCCTTGATGGATGGATATTGTATTTACTTATTCCATTGGTTGGGGGAATTTAGGAGACTCATGGTGTTGATATATTACAGGAGTATACTTCACAGGGCACTTCAATTCACATCTTGATATGGGATCCAGGGATTGGAGTTCTTGGTAATCCATAGTTTGATGGATTTGAAATCTGAGTGGAGCGGTTGCTTAATGAGTTGACTAATAATCGAGTGCACATGATCATTGTACTCATCAGGAGAATTTTGGGTATCATGCATGGTGAACACTTGGAGGGGCCATGTCTTGAGGGGAGCGTACTACATGTCACATAGGTAGATATGGGAGCCTAGTATCATATATAAATTGATTTAGTTAATGCTTGAGGACAGGAAATCTTCAAGTAGGGAGGATTGTAATGTTCCCATTTTTTTATGTTTCTATGTTACGGAGTGGGATACCCACCATAGTAGCTAGATGGGGGTGATAACAAGTTCAAGAGATATTTAGGGGTTTTATTGGACCCTACTTGCATCATTCATCATACTTCATGATCATGATCCATTCCGCACAACTTGTCTTTGGTTTCATTGCATTCCGACGATTTTTCATAATTTTGAGTTATTATGGAGCATATTTTAATTAAATTCACTAAGGAGGTCATTTTGGGAATAATTCTTGAAGAAACATCTTAGTGTAATAGCTCATCGAAATAGGGAGGAAGAGCACTACATGATAGGATAATGAGAAGTGACTTTCAGTGGCCGGAGAAGCCATAAGGAAAAATAAATCATTTTTTACAGGAAAAAAGGTTAATTAATTAATAAAGTGGTTTTATTAAGGAATATTGAAGAAAAGTAAAATTCACGTTTATAGAAAAATATGAATAGGGGTATAAAGGAGAGATAGGGGATTATATTCTCTCATTATTTTGATAGTCAATTTGATGTTTGGCTTCTTAGCTGGAGAGCCCATGATACTTGGGGGGTTTTGAGGGTTTTGACTGAATAACCCCTAGAGATCAACAAGGGAGTGAAATATTCTCCTGTTCTTGATCCAATCTTGGCCAAGAGGTGAAATATTCCTCCTTCACCATTCTACATCAGTTCAGAGTTACTTAAGCCATCAATTGAGCAATGAGGGTTGCACGAGTGAGGGTTTTCAGTAGGTTGGGTGCACCAATTGAGGAAGACATGTTCGATTTTCCTTAGAGAGGCTAGATCTTCAGTAGCATTCCTTCTAGGAGTGGTTTATACCATCCTAGCACCCTTTTGCATCAGTGAATGAGGGAATTATTCAATAGATCTATTCTATCATTCAGGGGGGAGTATTTCTCTTCAGGAGGGTGCATTGTTCTTAGTGAATATTGTGACATGGAGTGGGAGATCACTCCCAACAACTAGGAACTTCACCACACAAGTTTCCTATCACAAAATACATATATTGGAATTTGGTTTCATAGGTTTGGAGGTCATCTTCAAGGAGGTCGAATTCTTAGCTTGCTACAACCAGGAAGGGTGCATTTCTACTAGAGAAGACATCATCTGCAACAAGGGAAAAGGTTGGATCTTGAAGGTCTCTGGTATTCATCTTGGGGAGGATTTTGGAAGCCTGTATCTTCATCTTTTTATTTTACTTTGGAGGCATTATCAACCACACTCATTATTCTTCTATATGTTGTAACACACCTGACCCCTAAGCACCCTTTTTAGGGGTGGGGCATAAAAAAAATTATTTCCTCAATCATTTCGAATCCTCTTTTCAAGGTCTCCATCCTCTTCTACCCAATCGTATCTTTCTAACAACCAATACTAGGCTCAAATCTAAGCTCTGGATTGCAAGTTATGACCTCCCGAAGCTCTTTGGGCATTATTAGTCAAGGGCCATGTGGCACCTACGTGGGTCCATCTCATGCGTACCATTGCAAGTTCCCTAAATTCCCAGAGATTCCCTAGCATTCCTACATCCATGGTGGAAGTTCATCCACTGTCCAATCCAACGACTTAGCTTCATCCTCGTTTAACACATAAGATTAAGGGAAATTTGACATTTGGCGCTTCAACGCTGAACACCCCTTTTCTTTCTACATGCTTATCCTTTAGAGTCCCAAACTCCTGAATTCCTGAAGGAGCCTCAACTCTCACCACTTGGCTCCAGCCTTCGGTCCCTTCATCTTATCTATGACACTACACCCCAAACCTTCAGAGTTCCGAAGTCCTGGACTCTCGAAGGGTCCACCCTTTCATGTGGTGGTGTATTAAACGCAGAGGCAAGGACAGGTGGGTCACAAGTACTCCACCCACCAATGGGTCAAGAAAATATTTTACAGAGGGGGTGACACACGACAAGGTGTTGATTAATTGGGTTGGTTTTCATTGATGTCAACACTTGAAGAAAGTTCGGTAGTGAATTTTGGTAGCACATGGTTTGGGTAATGGACTTTGATGGATAATGGTATGAATTTTGATATATTTGCAGGTAAGACTATTCTAGATGGATAGTACATGGAATTCCATTTATGGTGGTATGTGGAACATCACATAACTCCTCCCGGTTAGAGAGTTATGGCCATGTGAAGTTGGAGGACCCTCATGAGTCATCTAGAAGCCCCAAAAAGTCAAAGTGTTTGCAAAAGAAATTATTTAAATAATAAATTTAATGGAAAAATCCCTAAAATAAGGAAAGTGGGATGCTACATGACAGTATAAATAAGAGGCAAGGCTCTCTCATTTAATTACACTTAAACACATTGAATATCTTTTGTTGTGTAAGGCTTATTGAAAGTGCTCATTGATACATCGAAAGTTGCAAAAGTCTGAAGTAGTACAAAGGGTTGACGGTAAAAGTTTTGAAATTACAACGAATACAAAAGAAAACCTAATTTCTGAGGCATACGCAGGTTGACAGTGTATTAGAATGTGTACATACATGAGATGGAAGTGTATTAGGGTGCGTACATGTGGGTAAATCCATGGAAACTTGAGAAGATGAAGATGCATAGATTCTAGATTACGAGATAAAGCTCCCAGGAAGGTCTACAATGCTCAGATACATCAGATCTATCCATTGGTTCAAAAGGTATGTCTTATTTATATGAATAGTTGGATTTTGATGTATGCTTGAGAAATGGTTATGGAGATTTCAGGATTCTCCCTAGAGAGACTAGTGGTTGCATGGGATCTTCTGTATAAGTCAGATCTATAGAAATACAGTGCTGGTATAATTTATCATTGATACATCTTGTTAGAGTTGTGGCACATCTTGTGTTTCTTGGCATATGGCTAAGGGTTTTTATGGTACATAGTTGAGAGATTGTATTTCTGAAATGGTTGATGTATTGAAAGGTTGAATACCAGGAAGGGTTTGATGTCTGGATCATGTGAGGAATATTATACTTGTTTATGATTACACACACTCATATGGCACATGACTAGAGAGAGATATAGAATTTTTGTATAAAGGTTATGTATGAGGATGCATGCACATGGTACAGTTACAGTCTGGATATAGTGGCAGGTTGAAGATCTATGTGAAAGAAGTTGCAGAGGGTCAGAAGTTTTTAGAAAAAGAAAACCCTAGTTTTCAGAAGGTATACACAGTCTGCATAATAGACAGTATGCATACATACACAAGATTTTGTATAGAAAGGGCACGTACATACACATGTTGCAAAACTATAGGTCGTGTATCCCTAGTTTTAGAAGGCATGCACGGGCTTCTTAACAGACAGAAGGCATACATACACAGGTTGTTTCACATATATGGCACTCACATACCTAGGTTGCAGAACTATAGGTCATGTATCTATTGTATTTTTGTTGATACATGTTCAGTTCAGGTACAAATTGATTATAGGGAAGTTGTACAAGTTGGATGTAGGTCAATGGTACAGGTTGATACAGTTGTACAATGGTATATCTCACAGTGATAGTGTGACAGTGGTTCCATTATTCTACTTTTACTTCAAGGCGGTTGGACGAGGAAAGGACAGGTGGATGTAGCCACCTTCTGGTTGTAGTCGGAGAACATAGGGGGTTGTAGCCTCCTTCTAGTTGTAGCCAGAGAATTGGGGAGTTGGTGCTTCCCTCAGGTTGTATCTTGAGAAACTAGGGGGTTGGATCCTCCTTCTAGTTGCAGTTGGAAAACAAAGGAAGTTGGTGCTTCCAATGAAAGTAATTCTTCAAGAGATATAAGAAAAATCATTCTGTGGTTTTCTCCCACTTTGGGTTTCCACATAAAAACACTAGTGTACTGTGTATGTGTATGATTGTTCATTTGTTCATTTATTGTTTACTTTGCAAATATTGGATGATAATGCTACATTGATATAACACTTGCATTATATGGTTAAAAAGGATTAAATTTCTCTATTATTGATTCACCCCGCCTCTCAGTAATCCAACAATTGGTATTAGAGTGGGTTCCTTCATAAACCAGTTTAACCACTAAAAGGTAGATCATGGAGAGCAACAACATGTATAAAAATGGAATACCATAGTTTGATGGAAAAAAGTATGCATTTTGGAGCATAAGGATGAAGACATATACAGGCACATGGATTTGAAATTTGGTAATAAATTGTAGATGGATACACAGTACCAACAATTCCGCCAACAAATGACAAAGCTATGAAACTCGGTCAGAATAATTCCAAAGCCACAAATCCACTTCTGAATGGTCTTGGAGAAACAATATTCAACAAAGTTGCACATTGTAAATCCACTAAATATATTTGGGACAAACTTCAAAATATTTATGACAGAGATTCAAAAGTTAAAGCAACAAAGCTTCAAACTTACAGAGGTCAGTTCGAACAACTAAAGATGAAGGAAGATGAGAAAATTTCAACTTACTTTTTACTAGTCGATGAAATAGTAAATGCAATCCTGGGATTGGGAGAAGAAATCAAAGAATCTGTAATTGTTCAAAATTTACTAAGATCTCTTCCTATGAGATTTGAACCTAAGAGATCAACACTAGAAGAAAGAGCAGATATAAACTCAATAAGCATGGAATAACTAATTGGAATCTTCACAGCATATGAAATGAGAATTGAACAGGAAAATCTAGATATAAAAGAAGCAGCCTTCAAATCATCCAAAAGGTCAAAGAAAAAGGAAAAATAGCATAGCACCAGCAGTGATGTCTCAAATATGATGAAGAAGTGGCCAAATTTGTCAGAAGATTGAACAAGGGAACCAACGACAGGTATAGAGGTAAGATTCCTTTGATTTGTTTTAATTTTGATGGTATTGGTCATTTTTCTAACAAATGTACTCATAAGAAAAGAAAAAATGATGAAGGTTCCTCAAATAGCAAACAAACATATAAAGAAAAAAGAACCACAAAAGAAATTTTTCAAGAAAAGCTTATGCACCAAAGAAGACATCTAATCATCACATGAAGATGAAGTCAGTGACAATGAGATATAAAGAGTTCTATTCATGGCAGTAGAAGACTCTGATAAAGAAGACTCTGAAGAAGAATATGAAGAGGTCGAAAGACAATATGAAGAGGCAAAATTTGACTACCGAGAAGAATTGTTGTGTTCCATAGAATTTATTAGAAGAGAAAATAGGAAAAACAAGAAACTATAAGCATAACTAGACAAGAAAGAAGACACTCAAGAACTAGAACAAATGATCACAAATTTGAAGTTTCAAATTGAAGAAGAAAAAAGAATTGAAGAAGTACTCAAATAATAGCTAGAAGGAAGAGACAGGATCATTGGAAATTTGGAAGTAGAGATTGTCACATTAAGAAAGGATATTCGAAAGAAAAATACGCAGAACAACTCAAAAGTTTTGAATGACATCATCAACAGTAAAAAAACTCATCATGACAAGTCCAGACTAGGATACAATCAGACAGAAAATGAATCAAGCTCCAAAACAATAGAACAAGAAACATATCCAAAAATCTATGCAAAAACAATCAAAGGGGATATGAAGGTCTACAAAGAAAATTACAGAGACACTCCTCCACCGAGAAGACTCAGATTTAAAAATCAACGAATGACAGAAACAGATAGGCCTCAGGAGGAAAAAAGATCCATAAGAGTAAATCCTTTCAGAAGATCTTCAACTCCCATGTATAAAACTATATTTTTTGGTTTATGTTATGCATGTAATAATTTTGGACATAAAGCTGTGAAATGCAGAGCTAACAATAGGAACATAAACAACTTTGAAAGTCATACACAAAAGAGTTATCCAAGAAGGCCTAGTGAAACACAGAGAAGAAGTTACAACAGGTTTGAATCTTTGAGCACTAAAGTGGAATGCTACAAATGTAATAACTTTCGACATGTAGTAACCCTATTTTGAATTAATGTTATATTTCTAACTAATTACTTAATTTCTTTTTTCTATGTACAAGAAGTAAACTTTTCATAATTTACAATCTATCTCCATACTTACGCAATAAAATTTGGCAATAGGTACTAAATTTAAGTAAACAAACCATAAATTTGAGTTTAAATACCTCGCTCTGATGCTATCCGCAGCATCTCGCTCCCTTCGCTTGAACCTATCCGCAACAACTTGCTCCTTAAGACACCACAAAACCAGCCACCCTACCGACTAGTACGCCTAGCCCTAGGACATCAATGGATGTCCTAGCCCTCCGAGCCCAAAACCTCTGCAGCCCCGGTGCACTGTAAATCCCACTGTTAACCAACTCTCCCAAAACTCCCCGTTCGCCCTCTTCTCGTCGAATGCATGAAAAATGAATAATCCCCCTCTCCATAATCCTTCTCCCTCCCTTATGCCTCCTTCACCGCCCTCGCACATTCACTCTCCCACCAAACACCTTATCCCTTGATTAATGCCTTATCCAATCATTTATTTCTTATTAATGGTCTTATCCTTTATTAAATGTTTCCCTTTTACGTATGGGTTACGTTATCCCTTATGGGATACGTAACCCCATTTAACATTATATTTTATTTTTGACCATTAATTTAATACTTAATCAATTAATGACTCACTTAATAATTAATTATTCATTAACCCTCATATACAATATTTAATAATATCCAATTAGAAATATTATTTTATGATATAAATACAATTTAGATAATCTTTAGGATTATTATTAAATTAACCAACTTAATAATTAATGGTCATTACATACACCCACCCTTCAGGAAACTTCGTCCCGAAGTTAAGGTATCTTATGGTACAAGAACAAGGAAACTCATACATACTAGTGTATATGTACAAGAAATGTATGTGTAGCTAGTACATACAATTCCCGTACATGT
>ML776821.1:2049057-2102774 GCA_009831015.1 Picea engelmannii
GTAGTACACACTCCCAGGTCTACTATACAATTATCGACACTAGGTCCTACTGCTTGTTTTTCCCCTGAAGCCATCTCGACTTGTTTAAAGTCATCGTGCTCATAGGCTGCCAACCCACTCTTTTCTAATGCAGATGGTGAAATAAAACTATCTGTCGCACCAGAATCAAATAAAATCTTAACATTGATATGATTTAGCGTACCTGACGACTCGACCACCGTGGATTGATGTTCGGCTTGGCGGTTATTAACTGCTGCGTGAATATGATGGCTGCTACTAGCTCTCCCCATTGGCGCCTTTCCTTCTCTGTGGAAGAACCCTGATGGTAATTTCAGACAGTCCCGTTCGTAATGGGGTCCCTCGCATCTCCAACAGGCAATACGAGATTGAACCGGTGCACTAGTATGTGTCTGTCTTTGAAATGAGTTCCTTCCCCTGGAACCCCTGCCCCTGCTCACTGCTCCCTGATATGGTCGTGGTCATGTCTGCACCATTGGCGATGAACGAGATGTTGCACTCGCTGCCATTGAAATCCCTGTAGCCACTGTTCTTGGCGTGAATCTGTTACCATACGGTGGTGGCCTTGAGCCCCCTCCCCTAGGAAATGTCCTCGGGGTCTTTCCTATGAATCCCAGGCGATGCGGAAATGTCGATATTGCACCTCCTGTCAAGTTCATATGTTCTTCCACGTAACGCGCACTTTCCACCGCCTCTGCTACTGAAGACGGCTTCCACATCCTCACCATATCTCTTATCCTGGGGTTCAATCCATAGATGAAGCGCTCTGCCTGTCATTGGTCGCTATCCATATACGACACATATTTGACCATTTCCATAAACCTGATCTCGTATTCCTCTACCGTTTTGTTTCCTTGTATTAAGGCATGAAATGCCCCAACCTGTTTCTCCTCGTAGTATGCCAGTAGATATTTCCTCCTGAACCTTTCCTCGAAAAGTTCCCAAGACACCGTGTCTGGGGTAAGGTGCAGTTGTCTTTCCAGGTCACCCCACCAATTCAGGGCGCTGTCCCTTAACTAAAAAATGGCGATCTTCACCTTCGAGTTGGATGCATAGTCCCTTAAGGCAAAACACCTGGTCATGCCTTCTAACCATGCTTCCGCGCGTTCATTGGCGCAACCTCCGAAAAACTTTGGAAGTTTAATCTTTTGCAACTCTCGCGTGATGTCTTTAGGTGGAGGTCCTCCCCCTGAATCCCTCGACGCTTCTGGATTACCCACTCCAGACGGTGGGGGTTCCACTTCGGTCCCTGCCGCTTGTCGCCCCTTTAAAGTCTCGTTGATGGCTTCTAACGAGCGCAGTATGAGGGCGAGTTCGGGCGATGGTGGTGGTGGCGTTGGTGGTGCTTGCGACGACGCTCCCCCGCCTCGACCTCCTCGAGTCCTGACCATCCTGTGTGCTTTGACCTGCATCAACCAAAGTTTCCAGGGTGAGTTCCAGGATGTTTTAAATTGGTGCTACTAAACTTTAGAAATGGGGTTAGGCATAATTTTTCTTTACTTGTCTGTAAACAAACATTACTCCATTAGGGGATTGGCTTGGTTAGGGTTAGGTTTAAGCATCTAAGCTTCGTTTCTTTGCCCCTAAGAAAACACTATTGGTTTTCTGCCCTATAGCTACGTTAGCCTTGCGCCTCTATGCTTACGCTTCTAGTGCATATGTTGCCTCGTTTCCACCTGTGCTAGTCTGAGCCCTTTTAGTTTACGCTTCCAATTTGACTAAAAATAACTTCCTTCCTTATGTTTATTAATTTGCGCCGAGAGGCGTACACCTACTGACAATGGGCACAATCAATGATCTTTTAATCTTAATTAACCTAAAACCATTATCTGATGGTTATGTACTGGAGATGTTGGCATATTCTTAGTCGTCCTCCAATATCAATGGTCTGATTTATCATTCATAACTTTCTTGCATTTGTCGCAGCATCCATTAGCACGTTTACTTTTTAATATTTACCTAATCCCATAAAAAAAATTCTGTAAGGTTACATGATTACCACGTTTAAATGATTAATTAGGGTTAAATCGTGGCATCTAAATAATTGTCCACCACTACCGGCCACGTCTCGGCTTTCACTACGCTGTGCTCCTTTCAGCATTAATCAACTGCCAGCCACTTTGCGACTGTGCTGGTTTATTAAAACTAAAAATCTAGACTTAGCTTAATCCTAAGCTTTAAGCGTCTTAATCAACACACATACTTTTTTTTAAATCACCTAGTGTGGTGCGTTGGTAGGGTGTACTTTGTTAAAGCGCTTGGTCTAACCTGGAGGTCTAGGGTTCGATCCCCATGGACTCCATAAAATTTAAACTTAGCTCTAACTAATATTTTATTAAACTAATTAAGTCAACTTAACTTAATTAGTTACTTAACTTAATTTAACTTAACTTAATCGAATTTACTTAATTTATCTTACTTTAATTTAAAATTTAAATAACATAAAAATAAAATGAAATAAAACTTAATTTAACACCATTTTTTTTTGCTTTTATACAATTATAGCAATTAAAATAATAAAATAAATAATTTTATTTTTTTTAACTATTTAAACAAATAAAATAATAAAATAAATAAAATACATAAAAGTTTTATGATTTAAACAAATAAACTAGTAAAATAAATAAAATTTTTACGATTTAAACCACAAAATAAATGGGAACGGGCTTGGCAGGTGGCATGCGGCATGCGTTGTGTTCGCATGCATGCCTCGTGTATTAAGTAGTTATCTCCATATTTTCAGTGAGTTTCTACTATGAAAGGCTCGAATTACCGTCAAATTTACAGGTTCCTCTGCAAGACAAGGGATATTTGAAGTTGCGGCCATTGTCGTCTGCGTGCGAGGTATTTGCATCGACGGATGGTCGTCGCTAGGGTTTTCGTGACATGCATTTCAGAACATGATAAAACTGAATACATTGTTTCAATTGCATGATGAAAGAGCGCCCAGTTTCCGATGGATCCATAGCTGATAAATCCTTTCGTCCAGGGAATCTGAGGTCTTACCAAATTTTAGACCACAACTTGGAAGCAAAAGTCGCACAGAGCTTTAATATTTCTGGAGAATATTGAATTTGATATCCTACCGGTACCTCATGTTGATGTTTAATATTTCTTCAAGAATCGCATGTGAGAGGCCATTCATGTTAATTTGTGAATGAAAAAATGCTATCTTGGTTCATGGTTCTATTGAGGACAAGAATTAAATAGAAGAGAAGCTGATTGTATTTCTAGTAAAAAAAAATTCAAATGCCTGCAAAAACCAAAGTATGAATGTTTCTTTTTCTTATTGTAGTGCTAATATTTTGGATATCTGCATCGATTTTGATGACTGTATCCTTCACTATTACAATTACTTTCACATTTTGTATTGCAGGTAATGATATCTGCTATTGCAGAGATTGAAAGCAACAAGCAGCCTTTTGCCTATCGTTATGAGCCAAAATTAGGAGAGGCTAGCACAAGAATTATGCAGACATTACAATCAACAACAGAATGGTTGGCCAGGTAGTGTTCTGAAAATAGAAGCTACTTCTATACATATATTTGAAAATTTCCTTTTTTTAAACATTCCATATTTACTGTAGCATGTTGCTTGAATATCATTCATTTGGTGTTGTTATGAATATTATTACCGTGAATTATCCTAACCCGGTTCTATTCATCGTCAGCAGCTCATACGAGAATGCCTAATACTGTCCAATACTCTAGATGAAGGGCTTATAAACACGTAGATGATATTGCTCTTTTGGGTTTATTCGGGGATTTGGGTAACTTACCTGGTAAATATAAGTACCTGTCCCAAACAATTCTGGGCTTGCAGAATGATAAGTATTGTGTATTTTCATGCCTGCCTTTTGAAATATGAGAGTGACCTTTGTTTGCCTCCTGCTTGAAAACTGCAATGGGTTTGTTAAGCTTATTCGAATAAAGATTTGCAGATACTGGCTGAGGATTCAAGGAGGCAATCGAGGCCATCATTGCCAGCCGTGTTCTATGTTTTCGTACTGGGTTTTACACTGTTTATATCATGTGTGGCACCTATTGTATGAACGCCGATAAAATATTCTCATCCCAAGTAGGGATTTTCCAATTCAAATGCCTCTATTTTTCTCCGTTTTCAATAGGTTTCGTGTGTTTGCGCAATTGCGCTGTGAAAAGGCGGACTTTTAGAAAAGCTTTTGGCATATGAATTTCATTTCTTTTCATTCTTACTTATTTGATTTTATGTCTATTCTTTGGTTTAGTTTGTTGTTTAACACTGTAATCAACCCAAATTGTCATAAAGACAAAAACCTATCTGAATACATAACAAGGGAAAGGGATCAAAGAGGTTCTGCGCTCACGCCCTATCGTTATCAAATAGGTTTCGTTGCCCCCATTTCCTATTACTGTATCGCTGCTTGTTCTTCCCCTTCGCCTAAGAATAAGAAATTACCTTCGATGGGAGCTTACTCTTACTTAAGTAAGAGGGAAACTCGCTTGCCCACTGGAAAGTCTGAAACTTGAAAACGGAGGTAAGATTTATCTTATTCTTCCTAAAAAAAAAAGGACTGCATAACTAGGGTGAGAAGCGAGCTGAGCTACCACGGGATTCTCCTTCTGCATCTTTTCTGAGGCTTCTTTCTCTAAGAGCGCATGCCGAATGGGCCCAATTATGCACCTGGCTGCCTATGTCTCCTAAACCTTCTCAGAGCATGAACATTAACTCAGCGTAGCTATGATGTAAGATATGATTAAACAAATCTAGGTTCAGGTTCAACACAATCAAAAGGAAGGAAGAAGACATTACTCGTTTATTATCAGAAAAGTTGCATTTCTTCTAAAGAAGCTAATCAATTTTGTCTAAGGTGTTCTATATTTTATATAATCGTTAAAATGTTTATTCACTGTTTTACCTGGTAAATTTCTTTTGCATTTATTTATTTTACTTTTATTTTTATTAATGCTCTATGTTTTATGTGCAGGTTAAGCAGGCCCTCGGTTCCAGATTTGAACCAGGGCTCTGATACCAGATGTAGTAACCCGATTTTGAATTAACGTTATATTTCTAACTAATTACTTAATTTCTAATTTCTATGTACAAGAAGTAAACTTTTCATAATTTACAATCTATCTCCATACTTACGCAATACAATTTGGCAATAGGTACTAAATTTAAGTAAACAAACCATAAATTTGAGTTTAAATACCTCGCTCTGGTGCTATCCGTAGCAGCTCGCTCCCTTCGCTTGAACCTATCCACAGCATCTTGCTCCTTAAGACACCCCAAAACAAGCCACCCTACCGACTAGTACGCCTAGCCCTAGGACATCAATGGATGTCCTAGCCCTCCGAGCCCAAAACCTCTGCAGCCCCGTTGCACTGTAAATCCCACTGTTAACCAACTCTCCCAAAACTCCCCGTTCGCCCTCTTCTCGTCGAATGCATGAAAAATTAATAATCCCCCTCTCCATAATCCTTCTCCCTCCCTTATGCCTCCTTCACCGCCCTCGCACATTCACTCTCCCACCAAACACCTTATCCCTTTATTAATGCCTTATCCCATCATTTATTTCTTATTAATGGTCTTATCCTTTATTAAATGTTTCCCTTTTACGTATGGGTTACGTTATCCCTTATGGGATACATAACCCCATTTAACATTATATTTTATTTTTGACAATTAATTTAATACTTAATCAATTAATGACTCACTTAATAATTAATTATTCATTAACCCTCATATACACTATTTAATAATATCCAATTAGAAATATTATTTTATGATATAAATACAATTTAGATAATATTTAGGATTATTATTAAATTAACCAACTTAATAATTAAGGGTCATTACACGACACATGGCCAAACATTGGAGAATGACAGTCCCTCCTAGAGAACCAAAACAGAAAAAAATATAGTCACAGATAGGAACCTCAGAAAGAACATGGATAAGAAAGCAAAATCAGTATAGCCATGAAGAATGTACACTCTCTCTACAAGCTAAGCAGAAGAAACATGGTTGGTATGTTGACAATCTGTTCAAAACACATGACAGGTGATAGAGATAGGTTTCTTACGTTAATAAAGGAAAGAGATGGACCAGTCTCCTTCGGAAATGATGATTCAACTAAAATAATTGGAAAAGGCAGAGTTAGAATTGGGAACAAGAATACCAAGGAAGAAAATGTTATACTAGTAGAATATATGAAACATAATCTTCTAAGTTTCAGTCAAATGTGTGACCAAGTTCATAAAGTTACTTTCGATTCACAAAAGTGCGAGATAAGAAAAGAAAAGAAAAAGAAGGTTAAGGAAAATTGATTGCAACAATTGCAATAACTTCAAGCAACATATATGTATTAAGTGAAATTGGAAATGAAAAGTGTTTCCTAGGAAAGGAAGATGAAATTTGGCTATGGAACAGAAGAATGGGTCACATACATTTTGATAACTTTTTCAAATTCATCAAAAGGGAAGCAGTTAGAGAAATGCCCCAAATCACGAAACAAACCAACACTTTATGCAAGCATTGTCAACAAGGAAAGAAAACAAAGACCAAATTCAAATCAAAGGAATATTCAATGACAATAACACTGGAAATTTTGCATACTGATCTAGTTGGACCAACTACAAAAAAGGGTTTAAATGGTGAGAAATACTTTATGTTATTAGTTGATGATTATACAAGAATGATTGCAGTTTTTTTTCTTAGGAATAAGTCAGAAGATTTTGAAAACTTCAAGGTCTACAAGGAAATGGTTGAAAATGAAATGGATTCAAAAATCAAATGCTTGAGATTTGATAGTGGAGGAGAGTTCACTTCAAAGGAAATTATGGACTACTACAACATGCATGTAATAAAAAGACAATTCTTCGTTGCTAGGACACCTCAACATAATGGAGTTGTTGAAATAAAGAACATGACAGTACATGAAATGGCTCGAACAATGCTAATGGCTTCCAAATTGAAAGATATATTTTGGACACAGGAAGTGCATACAATAGTTCACGTTCAAAATAGAGTAATGCTCAGAAAAAACACTAACAAAACTCCCTACGAGCTATGGAAAGGAAGACCAACAAATGTGAAGCACTTCAAAGTGTTTGGAGAAAAATGCTAGATTAAAAGAGAAGATGGTAGAATGTGAAAGTTTGACTCTCGTGTGGATAAAGGAGTACTTATTGGTTACTCAAGTACATGGAAAGCATATAAGTGTTACAACTTGAGATTGAAAAAGTTGTGGAAAGCATCAATGTAATAATTGATGAAACAAGTAGACAAGAATTGAAGGAAGAAGAAAATTAATCAATGGAACAACTTTATGAAGAAGAAGAAGATGAAAAAGAAGTAGAAGGATAAGATGAAGAGGACTCGACAGAAGCAAATGAGAAAGTTCAACAAGTGCCTCCAAATACACATAGTAGACAAGTACAGAAGAATCATCCTTTAGATCAGATTATCAGAAACAAAGATGAAGGAGTTGAGACTACAAGAAGAATTTGTTCACTAGAACAAATGCACCTAGCACTCTCATCTATGATTGAACCAACCTGTTTTGAAGAGACCAACAAGGATGAATTTTGGAATAAGGCCATGGATGAAGAATAGGATCAAATAGAGAAACATGACACTTGGGAATTGGTTCCTAGACCAAAGAATAAGAATGTGATCGACACAAAGTGGGTTTTCAATAATAAATTGAATGACTATGGACAGGTTACAAGGAACAAAGCTAGATTGGCATGTAAAGGATATGCACAGGTTGAAGGAATCGAATTTGAAGAGACATTTGCCCCAGTTGTCATAATGGAAGGAATCTGATTGCTTTTAGCTTATGCATGCTCCAAAAATATTAAAGTGTATCATATGGACATAAAAACAACTTTTCTAAATGGGGAACTTGAAGAAGAAGTCTACATTGAACAACCAGAAGGATTTCAGTTGTCAGAGAACACATATTATGTGTGTAAATTAAATAAGGCCTTGTATGGTCTAAAACAGGCTCCTAGAGCATCATACTCTAGACTAGATAAATATTTACAACAGGCAGGGTTCAAAAAAGGAAGTGCAGACAACAACCTCTACATCAAGGTAACTCAATATAGTATTTTATTAATTGAAGTTTATGTTGATGATATTATTTTTGGAAGTACTGATGACAGGTTAAGCTAGAACTTTGAAAAGGACATGCATAATGAATTTGAAATGTCATTACTTGGAGAATTATCCTTCTTTATGGGTCTTCAGATATGTCAAAGCAACCGAGGAATTTTTATTTCTCAAACCAAGTATATCAGATAAATGCTAAAGAGGTTCATAATGGAAGATTGCAAACCAGTTATCACTCCCATGCAAACTAGTTGCAAGTTGAGCAAAGATGATCATTCAAAGTCTACAGATAAGAGGAAATCCAGGTCAATGATTGGTATCCTACTATATGTGAGAACATCCAGACCAGATGCAATGCAGGAAGTTGGACAGGTGGCACGATTTCCAAAAACACCAAAGGAATCACATGTATTAGCAGTGAAGAGGATTTTCATATATCTCAAAGGAACAAAAAGTTTGGATTATGGTATCCAAAATGAAAGGATCTATCACTTATTGCCTACACATATGCATATTGAGCAGGTTGTATTGACCGACGAAGCACTAGTGGAGAAATGTTCTACTTGGGTGAGTGTTTAGTATCATGGCTAAGCAATAAACAATCATAAATATCTTTATCTACAGTTGAGGCAGAGTATATTGCAGCAACAACATGTTGTACGCAGGTTCTATGGATGAAACTAACTATGAAAAATATATAGGTTGAGTATGATGAGCCCATTCCAATCTATTATGATAATACAAGAGTCATTAGTATCTCAAAGAAACCGATGATTCGCTCCAAGAAGAAGCACATTCCAATCAAGTATCACTTTCTATGGGAATAGGTTGCAGAAAAGAACATTAGAGTTGAATATGTGGGCACAAAAGAACAAGTCGCAGACATCTTTACAAAACTGCTTCCACAGGAAGATTTTGAGTATCTTCGCCAGAGACTCAGAGTTATTTCTACTCCAAAATGAATGATTATCTTATATGTCTTAGATGTACACGAGGAAGCACCATAAAGAGGACAGTTCAGGTTGGGAGATCAGGTACGATTCATTTAGGGGGAGCATCCCTGGATGGAAAGATACCTTTTCCATTGATGACAAAGGGGGAGAAATTTATCATATTCATAAGATAGAGGCATGGTTCTAGGGGGAGAGTTGGTCATATAGATGCAGAGGACAGAGGCATGGTTATGGGGCGAGCATGAGTGATATGATTTCAATATTGCATCAAAGTGTTTCCATCAATGCCAAAGGAGGAGATTTTTTATCAATTGTGTTGGTTTTCATTGATGTCAACTCTTGAAGAAAGTTTGGTACCGAATTCTGGTAGCTCATGGTTTGGGTAATGGAACCAAGTTTGTTTGAGGTATAATAGTATGAATTTTGATATATTTGTAGGTAAGACTATTCTAGATGGATAGTACATGTCATGCCATTTTTGGTTCTATATGGAACATCACATAACTCCTCGCGGTTAGAGAGTTATGGCCATGTGAAGTTGGAGGACCCTCATGAGTCATCTAGAAGCCCCAAAAAGTCAAAGTGTTTGAAAAAGAAATTATTTAAATAATAAATTTAATGGAGAACTCCCTAAAATAAGGAAAGTGGGATGCTACATGAAAGTATAAATAAGAGGCAAGGCTCTCTCATTTAATTACACTTGAACACATTGAATATCTTTTTTTGTGTAAGGCTTATTGCAAGTACTCATTGATACATCTGAAGTTGAGAAAGTCAGAGGTAGTACAAAGGGTTGATGACAAAATTTTTAGAATTATAGGGAATACAAAAAAAACCTAATTTATGAGACGTAAGCGGGTTGACAGTGTATTAGGGTTCATACATACGTGGGTTGGTAGTGTATTAGGGTGCGTACATGTGGGTAAAGCCATGGAAACTTGAGAAGATGAAGATACAGAGATTCTAGATTCTGAGATCAAACTCCCAGGAATGTCTGCAGTGATCAGATACATCAGATCTATCCATTGGTTCAAAACGTATGTCATATTTCTATGAATAGTTGGATTTTGATGTATGCTTGAGAAATGGTTATGGAAATTTGAGGATTCTCCCTAGAGAGACTAGTGGTTGCATGGGATCTTCTGTATAAGTCAGATCTACAGAAATATAGTGTTGGTATAATTTATCATTGAGACAACTTGTTAGATTTTTGGCACATCTTGTATTTCTTGGCACATGGCTAAGGTTTTTTATGGTACATAGTTGAGAGCTTGTATTTGTGAAGTGGTTGATGTATTGAAAGGCTGAATACCAAAAGGGGTTTGATGTATGGATCATGTGAGGAATATTATACTTGTTTATGACTACACACACTCATATGGCACATGACTAGAGAGAGATATAGAGTTTTTGGGTAAATATTATGTATGATGATGCATGCACATGGTACAGTTACAGTCTAGATATAGTGATAGGTTGCAGATCTATGTGAAAGAAGTTGCAGAGGGTTGGAATTTTTCAGAAAAATAAAACCCTAGTTTCCAGAAGGTATACACAGGTTTCATAACAGACAGGACGTGTACATACGTAGTTTGTTGTATAGACAGGGTGTGTATATATGCATGTTGCAAAACTATAGGTCATGTATCCCTAGTTTCAAAAGGCATACACAGGATGCATAATAGACAGAACACGTACATACGCAGGTTGTTGCATAGATAGGGACAGTACATATGCAGGTTGCAGAACTACAGGTCATCTATCTATTGTATTTTTGTTGATACATGTTCATTTCAGGTACAAATTGATTACAGGGAATTTGTATAGGTTGGCTACAGGTCAGTGGTATAGGTTGATACAGTTGTATAGTGGTATATATCACAGTGATAGTGTGAAAGTGGTTCCATAATTCTACTTCTACTTCAAGGTGGTTGGATGGGGCAAGAACAGGTGGTTGTATCCACCTTCTGGTTGTAGATGGAGAACATAGGGGGTTGTATCCTCCTTCTGGCTGTATCCAGAGAATTGGGGAGTTGGAGCTTCCCTCAGGTTGTAGCCTGAGAAATTAGGGGGTTGGAGCCTCCTTCCAATTGCAGCTGGAAAAAAAAGGAAGTTGGTGCTTCCAATGAATGTAATTCTTCAAGACATATAAAAAAAAACATTATTTGGTTCTCTCCCGATTTGGGTTTCCATGTAAAAACACTGGTGTACTGTGTATGTATATGATTGTTCATTTGTTAATTTTCTATTTACTCTGCAAATATTGGATGATAATACTACATTGATATAACACTTGCATTATATGGTTAAAAAGGATTAAATTGCTCCATTATTGATTCACCCCCCCTCTCATTAATCCAACACAAGGAAAAGATTACTCGTGGCCCCTTCAATGGGTGACACATGTCATATTCAAATGGGCACATAGTGTGTGCAAAAAGTACAAATGAAGGTGACACATGGCACGTCAAACGTGGGTTCACGTTACCCTGGGTGAAATCAACGTGCCAAATCACTCCAGACTGATCACCTTCCAACTCCCTTATATCTCACAATCAAGATGCATCCACATAGATCCATTGATCTATGCCCTCTGTTACTATGTAACTTTGACGTTTGGGGGATCCTCTATGTAAATTCCTCTTTGTTCCTAGAGTGGTCAACGCCAGGCTGACCACGATCTATATCTGATGGTCAGGAATGGCCCTGTAGTGTCCTCAGATATACAGCTCTTGTCACTTCGCGAGTTTGGTATTTGAAAGTTTCACTCTCTTACCACCCCCTTTCTCCCGAATTGGTTAGCGTCATACTGACCGCAACGTGGATCCAACATCTAGGAAAAAATCTTGAAGCATCCCTAGATCTACGGTTCTTGTTAATTTGTAGCTCTGTCATTCAAGGGTTTTGGCGTTATGACATTTTTGTTGTCCCTAAGGGGTCAACAACAGACTAACCCCGATGTAGATCCAACGGTTAGGAAAGATCCTGAGAATCCTCGGATCTACGACTCGCATGACTTTGAGACCAGTAAGTGGATCAAGCTTTAACAGTGGGGTAGATCTCATAGTCATGGTTAGGGAAACCTCCAGATGTCATTCAACCTCATGGGTAGCTGTAGAAACAAGTTTCCTTTGGCAAGTTTGAAAATGATAAGGCCATAACACGTCGAAGCTCTGAGCTCCGAGAGTTCTGAAGCCAAAAAATATTAACTCCTTTCGGGCCTAGCGCAGGGTTCCCAAATCCTAGTCATATGGATTCTTAGACAAGCCTTGAGGCTACACACTCAAAAATTATTCATGATTCAGTTAGAACCATGGACATAAACCCTCGGTCACACAGGCGAAGGGTTTGAAGGAGGCGCCCTCCTTCCACAGAGTTAGAACTTAGTATTCCCATGAAGGAAAATTTGAGAGGTCGACATAAATTAAGTATTCTAGTTAACTCGACCGCCACTCTCTTGCATTACAAGGTCAATCCTTAGGAAGAATTCCCTTAGGAAATTTCCATCCAGTGCAGAAATTGTATCTTATACTTAAACTAGCTTACATACCCACATCCCATATCTCTCTAGTTCCTAAGTTGAGGAAAACAAAAGATCATTCAAAAGCATGGGTTCACAGAAAACAATAAGCATTTATACCTTAATCATTCCATACAAATTTCATTCATAGACATGTATATTTAATCATCATTTCAATTCTAGTATGCAAGTATAAGAATACTTATAATCAAAACCAGATGTTGAAGGAATTGCTAAGAGGGGTGCTTGTTTCCACCCAATCATAGGCACAACCACTCTTGAACACATTTACCATTGGCCACCCCCTAGCTAAACCAAGATGCTCTGAGAGAGACTCTTTCTTCTTTCTCTACATTAGTCAGGGATGAAGGTTACTCTCCTCCTCCCAAAGGAATGTGGCACAATCGTTTTCTCTCTATGAATCAAGGGGGTATGAAATGAGTACTTCCATAGTCACTCGTCTTATTTGTAGCTTTGTTTATCATCTTGGACTGAAAACATTGCCAATAGCTTATTGCATCCAGAACGAATTTATTTCTCATTTCTCCTTCGAACCCTTGATTTCTTAAAAGAACGAATACTTCATGTTGGAGGTTTGATCATTATGAGGTCGATTCCTTCTTTCTTTCTTTTCCATTTTCTTCTTGAGGTCTTTATCTCTATAGCCTATGATTTTAAAGACCTTGGTTAGGTGGTATATATCTTCTTCAATATGTTCCTTATCAGATATTCGTGTTTCCATTATGGAAAAGGTATTAAGAACCCCCATCTTATGAGAAGAGTGGTGGTGTGAGTCAACATGAAGGTAGTTTTCTGTGTGATTTTTCTTCATGAAGAATTTGTGCCCAAGCATTCCATCTTGTTTCCTGGTGATTAGTACATCTAAGAAGGGTATTGTTTCATTTTCTTGTAGTTCCATGGTAAATTTAATGTCCTCAAAATTTCCATTGAGGTGCTCGAAGAATTTGTTCTGTTTTTCTTTGCCATGAGGCCACTTGATGTTGGTATAATTAACATACCTTTTCCATCCATATGGTTTTAGGGGGTATGATTCAAGGGAACTTTTATCAAACTTCTCCATGAAGAGGTTGGCTACAATTGGGGATAGAGTGGATACCATGGCCACCCTACTTGTTTTTTCAAAAACCTCTCCTTTGAAGCTAAAATAAGTTGATCYTAGACAAACTTCTGACATTTTGGTTGTTTCAGGGTCTGCTACTTCATTTATAACTTGAATGGCCTCATTTAATGGGATTTTAGTAAAAATGGAGACGACGTCAAAACTAGTGAGCATGTCCCTTGATTCATATTTCTCTTTATTGATGAGGTTCACAAAGTCATTTGAATCATTGATGTAAGAATATGTGTTGTGAACTAATGGTCCTAATAAATTTGCCACATACTTAGCAAGTTCATAGGTTGGGGAGATGATTGTGTTGAAAATCGGTCTGAGAGGAACTCCTTATTTGTGGATATTAGGGAGTCCATAGAACCTCATGAACCTTGCCAAGGAAGAGAATGTTGAATCAAGGGACACACTCATTAGCTTTGATGTGGTCTCCCTTTTTATTAAAATCTCGTCAAATGAAACCATTCAAGTTATAAATGAAGTAGCGGACCCTGAAACAACTAGACTGGTAGAATTATGTCTAAGATAAACCTTTTTTATCTTCCAAGGATATTTTTTTGAACAAATAAGTGGGGTGGCCATGGGATACCCTCTATCAAAGATTGTAGCCAACTTCTTCATGGAGAAGTTTGAGAAAAGGGCTCTTGACTCATACCCCCTAAAACCATCTAGATGGAAAAAGTATATTGATCATACCAAAGTCAAGTGTCCTCATGGAAATGACGAACTGAAAAAATTCTTTGAGCACCTCAATGGAATTTATGAGGACATAAAATTTACCATGGAACTAGAATAAAATGAAAGCATACCCTTCCTAGATGTACTGATCACAATGAAATAAGATGGAATGTTTGGGCACATAGTCTTTAGGAAGAAAAATCACACAGACATCTACCTTCATTATGACTCCCACCACCACCCTTCTCAGAAAATGGGGGTTCTCAATACCCTAGCCATAAGGGAAACACAAATCTTTGATAAGGAACATATTTAAGAAGGATACACCACTTAACCAAGGTATTTAAAAGAATAGGATATAGAGATAAAGACATCAAGAAGGAAATGGAAAAGAAACAAATAAGGACTTGACATCATACTTCTCAAACCTCCAACATAAAGGCTTTCCTTCCCTACATCCATGGGGTCACAGATAATATCGCAAAGGTATTGAAAATAAAATAAATTGTGACTTCCTTCAAACCCTTGATTACTATGAGACAAAGAATGAGGTTGGTAAAATATCCTACTGATCATGGTCAGGGGAAAGGCATCTACAAGGTCTCTTGTTCTTGCGGAAAATGTTACATTGGTGAGACTAGACAATTGTTTCAGAAAACGATTAAGGAACATGAAGAAGACATTAGAAATTAGTGTATTTACACCTCAACCTTGGCAGAACATTCTCTTGAAACCAAGCATCATGTGTGCCTTGGGGATACGAAGTTCCTCATGAAAGAAGACCACTACTACAAAAGACGTGTCAAAGAGGCCCTAGAAATAATCAAGCACCCCAAAAATATGAACGAAGATGGTGGCCTAGAGGTAAGCAACTTTTTTCACTCCTTGATAAACCAACTAAAAGATTCTGGAAGACCAAGTCTGAACAATCATGTTTAACTCTTTACTCTTTTTATTTCTTTTATTTTTTCATTATTTTCCTATTGTAATAGTTCATAGGAGTCTCTTCTATTTCCATAAAATAACATTAGTGCTTATTATTAATACTAATACCAATACTCAATATTACTACTATTACTAATTTACTTTATGCACATTAATAAGATTCTATGTATTATGATTTTGCATAAAACCTTCTTACTATACATTATACAAGGATACTCCACCTCTATGATATATCCTTATTTATTATATAAACCTCTATGATATATCCTTATTTATTATATAATTAGTACATCAATCTACAATTGACAAGATTTTTTCTAATATTTGTTATAACACTATTTTAGGTCCTAACCTACTTCATATTAATTAAACATTTTATTAGATATTCGTATACTATACATCAATACTTAGGTTTTGAGTATCATATATTCTTACAATATTATTAATATATTAAATACAATATATTAATAGTTAGTATTTCAAATATACTATGTACTAAATACTTAGGTTATTGATATATTACGTTAGTGTAGTATGATTTACTATTATGTTAGTCTATTATGATTTACTATATACTTAGCATAATAATTTACATCTAATTGCATGATAATATAATATCACATATAAACTAAATTACTATATATTATTATTGGTTTAGGTTTTTATATATTTTCATAAGACCTACAATTAATTTATTATATATTTTTATTGACTTTAGGTTTATTATATATTTAAGGTTTTTATAAGTTATTCATTATTATTGATTTAGGATTTTAGGTTTTATTTTATGGTTTTAATTTAGGGTTTTAGCTAACATGTCTAGTTCCAAAATGTCAATGTGTATTAATTGTGTAGATATGTAACTATTATTTTTGACAATTGGTCTTGAATATGAATCTCCATTCAGATTCGAAACATGAATGACAATATGGCTAATGTTAATGACAATATGGCTTTAACTTTGGAATATTGTGGAATATTCAATTCACCGTGAAAATTTGAAAACAATTGTTTTCTATTGTTTGTTTTTCCCAACATCTTGTTTTTCTTTGGTGATTTTAGAATTGTTGATTGTTTATTTGATATAGGCCTAACATCAACTTTGTTCTACATTTCAGTTTGTAATGTATCAACAAATAATCTATATTTGGTAGACCAAAAGTTCTCTCCTTTTTCTTGAATAGTTTGTAAAAATTGATTGTTTACTCCTAAAGGATCATGCTATTAATCTTGTGTTAAATGAGAAGGGATTCCTTCATCTTTAACCAATTCAAATCACCTGTTGGAACTTGTTCTTCCAGTAAATCAAGTTTTAAATATTTAATATTAACCTAGCATTCTACAAAATTGTTTCTCATAGGGGGTGGAAGAGGTGGTTCCTCATTTCTCCTCAATAATTGAGGGTTAAAAGGCGTTCTAAACTAATTTTTATTTTGATTTCTGTATTGAAAAATAGGATTGGCTTGTCTTAGATTTTGTTTAGGATTTCTCTTCCCAACATTTTGTGGAGTTGGCCCAACAGTTTTGTTACCCATTTCCAATCTTGTAATTTTGTTAGAGAGAACCCTAATAAGCTTTGTCATTTCTTCCATCTTCAAATCGGGAGGACAAGAAGATGAAGCTTGGGTTTGAGATTCTTCCTTTTATTTATTTTTCTCATTATTTTCAGTTTTAAATCTAAACTTCCCTAAGACAACCATATTACCTTCAATATCAATAACATTATTCCGCATTTACCTAAATTAATAGATCTCCTCTCTCTTAACATCATAGAAAAGTCAGGATCATGAGAAGTTGCGTAAGTGACCTTAGTTGTTGGAGAGGGTTGAAATATGTTGTATAATTGATTAAACATTTTATAAAATTCTAATAATGATTCTCCATTTTTCTCTTTTAATGTTGAAAAATTAGTTAGGGAATATTGATGGTCTCTTTTCTCTCCCCATTGGTCAATGAAAGTGGTGTGTAATACATCCCATGAAGGAATACTTGTATGTAAATTTCTAAACCATTTTCTAGCATCACCTTCTAAACTTTGAACAAAAATTCACATATATACATTGTCAAGTTCAACAACTAGGTTATCTTTACAGTCTTGGAATGCAGCTATATGCTCTTCTGTGGATGTTTCATTTTCACCATTAAATTTTGGAAGGATTTTAAAATAATTGTTGGGAATATTATGAATATTTCATGGGAGTATAATGGGTCCATATGTATCAATTACCCAGTGATTTGCAGGAAGTGGAGGTACACGAATATTTTCTCCACCCTCCCCTCCCCACCCCCCTCCTAGTGTTCCATCCATAATATGACTAAGGATTAAGTTTTTAGCTTCATGATAAATGGTATTTCTACCAAGAAACCTTGAATGAAAAATAAGAGAATCTCTATTTCCACTTGATTTAGGGGTTAAGTCTATAAAAATATTTTCATATGAATTCTTTGGAGTACTAAATTATGGCCCATGCTCATAATATTCACTTTTAGGAATTAAAATATTTTCGATAATAGGTATACATCATGTTGAAGAATTTCTTTTTTATCTTCTATTTGATTCATAAATTAATCTTTTAGGATTCGAGTGAACTAGGATTTCTTCATGGTTAGGATTTTCCCTTGTAGTGAACTAGGATTTCTTCAGGGTTAGGATTTTCCCTTGTATTTCTTCTGCTTCCCCCAGTGTGATAAGTGGAATTTCTCAATGAAAATTTTGTTTTAGCATTTATTTATTTCAGAACTAAACACTTGTTGTCTAAAATTGCTTACTCTTATTGGAGTCACCTTTCTTCGTCTCCTTGGACCGATTTGTTCTATTGAGATGAAACTTTCCAAGATTGTTCCAATTTTGTTTGACTTATTTCCTTTTTTAAAGGCATAATGTATAATTGATTCAAAATTCTTCTTTGATCGTCTAAACCAAAAACAAGGTGGGGTTGTACATGATTTTTGTGAGACGTTAAATCCGATAGAGTCACCTTGTGAACTTAGTTGTAGTAAATCTCTTTGTCCAAACATAAATCTTGTTGTTTTATTCTTGTTCATCATCAAGAAATAAAACTTTTCATTTTTGATTTCCCAAGGAATAGAAATTGAATTTTCATTCCCCAACAACAATATGAAATTGAATTTCGTTGGGATATTGTTAAGAAAAGAACAGGGCCAAGGCACCCTATGGAGGAAAATATTCTCCCCACTTTAGGCTAACTAAAAGGTTCCATAAACTAGAGGTGGTCACCCTCAAAGTGCAAATTTTGGTTTTAATATTTTCTCTTCAATCAACTGAAGAAATATTGTGTGGAAATGTGTATATATTTCGAATACAATACTTGAAGAAAATAATTGAAATAAAGTGAGATTTAAATAGAACTAAAACTAACATGCATTCCTAATCATGAATGGCACCATATTTTCGTTTAACCAACTTTTAAGATAAATTAAAGAAAACAAAATCACATAAAGCATAAATCACAATATTTTAAAGATAACAAATATCATCAATCAATCAAATAAAATATTCAACATTTTTTTAGGAATGTTCAACATAACATATAGCTAATAATAATACTCTCAAACTCATGATATATAGCTAATAATAATGCAAGTATGGAAATGAAAGATGTTAAGGTTTAAGTTATTATTAGGTTTCTTTTCAATTCACTAGATAACCATAGCATAGATATGATCACTGAGAAATACACAATCACAAGAGACACATCATTTATCCTGGAAAACCCTCATGGGGGAGAAAAACAAGCAAAAAATTCCTTAATATAGATAGCCAATACAATGCCAAGAGAATGAACCAAACAATACAAAAATTCCTCTCCCAAGTATGTGCCTCTCTCTCTCTTCCTTCTTCTCCAACTGCAACTCCAAACTTGCACTCTGATGAACAACTGAGTGAGTGAACAAATGAGGCACTGGCCTCTCTTATTTATACAATCTGGCAGGTGTTGAACTGAGCTGTCTTTTCACTAGAAGGGATGACTTCTCATTCTGGGTGGTTATAACCACTTTAATATATTTTGTGGGTCGAATTCTCATTTAGCATATTATAATTAGGGTTTGACCAATCCACAAAAGGGTATTTGGTTATTTACAATGCCCGACATGATCAATCCACAAAAGGGGATTGATCTAATGAATAATACATCAATAATAAATCAAATACTCTTTATGGTTACAATATTTCAACACTCCCCCTTAACAGGAAGGGTATTCTTCAAATCATCAGGTGAGAGAGAGAGGGAAACATCATCAACAACATCTTGGAACACTGACTGGAGTACATAATTTTTTCTCATCATCAATAGAAACAACAACACAACACAAAAGTTGGAGTATCATCAACATCAACAACAACATAGCACAAAGGTTGGAGTATCATCAACATCAACGCTAGGCTGAGAATCTTTAGCATGAAGCTGACATCACAGCATGAAATTTGCTACACAATATCATCATCACGAAGTTGGCATCACAGTACGAGACTGGAAACACAACATCATCAGCATGAAGCTGGCATCACAACACGAGGCTGACAAACATCATCACAACACGAGGTTGGCACATCATCATAGCATGAGGCTGTCACATCATCACATCACAAGGTTGGCACATCATCACAACATGAGGCTAGTACATCATCACAACACGAGGCTGGTAAATCATCACAACACGAGGTTGGTACATAATCACAGCACAAGGCTGGTACATCATCACAGCATGAGGCTGGTACATCATCACAGCACCAGGCTGGCACATCATCAGCATGAGGTTTGCATCACAACACTAGCCTGGCACATCATCACAGCACCAGGCTGGCACATCATCAGCATGAGGCTGGCATCACAACACTAGCCTGGCACATCATCACAACACTAGGCTGGCACATCATCAACATGAGGCTGGCATCACAACACTAGGCTAGCACATCATCGTCATGGGGTTGGCATCACAACATTACTACCCCTTTCGAGGGAGGTCCTTTCGGACTACGCCAAGTTTATCTCAAAATTGCTCAAAATTTACACGAGATAGAGGCTTGGTCAACACATCAGTAACATGTTCATCTATGCTAAGATACTGGATATTTATGGCTTCTCTCTGCACCATATCACGGATGAAATGATATCTAATCTCTATGTGTTTTGACTTGTCATGGAACACAGGGTTCTCTGTCATCTTTATGCAGCTCTGGTTATCATATCGGATCATGGTTACTTCCAAATCTAGGTCGAATAGACCTGTCAACAACTTCTAAAGACATATGGCTTCACAACTGGAAGAACAAGAAGCAATGTATTCTTCTTTTGTCGTGCTGAGAGAAATTCTTGATTGCTTCCCACTATGCCATGAGATCATGGCTGACCCCAGACTGAAACAACATCATGAAGTGCTCTTCCTGTCAGAGACACTTCCATCCCAATCTGAATCAATATAACCACTCAGTCTGAATTCATGATCTCCATCATAACTGAGACCACAATCTAATGTACCCTTAAGGTACCTCATCACATGTTTTGCAACAACTAGGTGAACACATCTAGGCTCTAACAGAAACTGACTGAAGGTGTTCAAAAAAAAAAAGATATATGGCCTGGTGTTTGTCAGATACATCAATGATCCAATGATCTTTCTTGTATAGTGTAGCACCAATCAATTCTGACAAAGTGTCAACCAGGAGCTTCAACTTTGTTTCCATGGGAGTATTCATGGACTTGCACTCCAACATGTCAAATCTCTTCAGGACTTCAACTGCATACTTCGCTTGGTTAAGGAAGATCCTCTTTGGGCTCTATCATACCTCAAGACCTAAGAAATAGTGCGTTAGGCCAAGGTATTTCATCTCAAATTCTACAGTGAGCTTCTTCTTGCACTCAATGATGAGATTTTCTTCTCCAATTAAGAATAAAACATCCACATACAACAACAATATAACAGGCTCATCATTCATAACCTTTAAGTAAAGGTTAGAATTTTCTTTACTCTTGGTAAAGCCCAAGCTCGTTAAAAAACTGTCAATCCTTCCATACCAAGCTATAGGAGCTTTCTTCAGTCCGTACAGAGCCTTCTTCAACTTGCAGACATGAGTCTTCAAGAAGGAAGTTTTCACGCCCATCTAGTGTAACTTCCACTTCATCTTAGCTGCAAGGGCTATGATGGTTCTAATCGAAGTGTATCTGAATATAGGAGAAAATGTCTCTCCGTAGTCAATTCCTTCCTTTTGAGAGAAGCCATGAGCAACGAAGCTTTCTTTATATTTCTCAATACTTCCATTAGAAACATGTTTTATTTTGAAATTCATTTGGAAGATACTACATCCTTGCTCTTCGATCTGGAAACTATTTCCCATACATCATTCTTTATAATGGATTGATATTCTTTTTTCATGGCATATGCCCATTCTTTTTTCTAAATGGATTCTTCAAAGCATGTAGGATCCTTCTCTACGAGATCACACAACAAAGCCATATAACAGGAGAATAGATTCGGTTTCTTCACTTGTCTCATGGTTCCTTCGTAGACACCATACTTCTCTCCATCTTGAATAAGTTCCCTTGCCTAGGCCGGCTTTACATTGTGGGAGATATGTAAATCCTAACCTTGTACAATATCTACAGAAAACATATATTCAGAAAAAGAATAGAAAAGATACAATGGAAAATACAAACATTACACACAGATTTTTCACCTAGAAACCCAAAACCAAGAAAACCATCATATTCTATATTCATTCATGTGTTACAATGTTTACAATACAAAATAAATATAGGAGCTAGTGGCATCCAAAGCCCTAACCCAATGACCTGGATTAGTCCAAAACCCTAATTCCTTAACCATAAATAGAAAACCATCGACAAAGAATATAACACATACCCAAAAAGATCGTCATCTGGGGAGGTTCTTGAGATTCTACTATGCAATGATCTTCTATAATATCCTCATCAGGAGAAGCTATGACTTCCCTCATTGGTTCTTCAACTTTTGGAGCTATAGGTTCCTCTTCATATACTTCTTCAAGCTGGCATCTTCTTGATTTCTTGAGTGTTGCATCTCCATCAAAGGTTACATCCCTGTTGATCTCAATATGATGGTAACTTGGTATATAAACTCTGAAGGCCTTGGAGACCTCACAATATCCAACAAATATTCCCTTCTTCCCTGAAGGGTCTAGCTTATTTCTCTTCTCTTTTGGAATATTTACAAATACTAGGCAGCGAAATATTTTGAGATGGCTTACTCCTGGCTTCTTTTCGGAGAACATCTCTTCTGGGATCTTGAACCCAAGTGCACTATGGGACAATATGTTCTACACATATATTGTTGTTTTTCCTGCTTCTGCCCATAAACACATTGGAATATCTTGATCATGGATCATGGTCTTCACTGCTTCCATTACAGTTTTGTTCTTTCTTTCTGCTACACCATTTTGTTGAGGATTGTAGGGAGTGGTGAGATCTCTCTTGATCCTGACATATTTGCAAAAGTTTACAAACTCTTTTGAGGTGTAATATCCTTCATTATCTGACCTAAGTATCTTAGTCTTTCTTTTAGAAAGATTCTCTATCAAGGCTTTGAATTCCTTGAATTTACTGAACACTTCATCTTTTGATTCTAAAAAGTAAACCCAGGTTTTACGAGAATATTCATCAATAAAAGATACATAGTATACATACCCACTAATGGAGGATGATGACATTGGGTCACACACATCTGAGTGAATGAGTTCTAAGACTCCTTCTGCTTTACTATCTCTCTTCAGAAAAGGGTTCTTGATGTTCTTCCCTTGTGCACATCCATTGCACACACCTTCATGATCAACCTTGAGTTCTAGTAGACCTGTGATTTGTTTGCTTATATAAGGTAATGCCTTGTAGTTGATGTGGGATAATATTATATGCCAAAGTTCACATGGATTCTCAATGGAGTGGGCCATGGCTACTTATGAATGACCGTTTAGCTTATACAAGACACCTTCTCCTTTTCTAATAACAATTGCTTCTTTCATGGTTTTTCCTTTGGTCCACATAAGAACTTCTCCATCTATAAAGGAAACTCTGAAGCCTTTATTTTATAAAGATGATATGGAAATTAATTTCTTTCTCAAACTCAGTACATAGAGTACATCCTTCATCTTCATTGGAGTCCATGAATTAAGCTTGTAATTTGATTCTCCTACTCACTTGATAGGGTATTGATAATCATCTCCAAGTGTAACTGTCTGAGAAAACTTTTTTTTTGAAAGGAAAGAGAGAGTGTCTCTTTGACCTTTCATGTGCTTGGAAGCACCACTATCAATGAGCCAAGTGTCTTCACCAGGTGATACTGATCCTAAGAGAGTTGAGATTAAGACACGGTCTACAATTTGTTCTTTTATCATCTTTGTGGGTGGCTCTTCATCTTCAACTGTATGGGAATGATACCTCTTGTTTTTATTCTTGTATTATTCTTGTCTATACGGACAATGTTTTGCAATATGTCCCATCTTGTCACAATGGTAACATTGGTAGGATGAGAAATCTTTTCCTTTTCTTTGTCCTTTCTGAATCTTTGAGAATCTCCTTGGTTGAGATTTTTTATGTATGAATTTGTTTTGGGGGTGAGACTCTTTATGAGTTTATTTATGCAAGTAAGACTTATTTATTCCTCATTTAGTGTCGATAGCTAGGGCTAGATATTCATCTCTTGATAGCAAAGCTTCTCGGTTAGCTACCCTTGATTCTTCTTAAATACATTCTTCCCAAAGATTGTCAAATTGTAGTTTCTCCTTTCTGGCACAAATAGTTTGTATGAATGCATCCCAAGGTCTTGTGATACCATTAAGGGTCATCATTATGAGTTCGTCTTCATATATAGTATCTCCAATTGCTTCTAGATGTTCCTTGAATTCTGACATTCTGGAGAAATATTCCTGGATCATTTCTCCTTTCTACATCCTTGTATTCTTGAGTTGAGTTCTTAGATTCATCTTCCTATTTATGTTCTTTCCTTCATATAATCTAGTTAGGGCATCAAACATGTATTTTGGAGTCTTCTTTGAAGACACTTGAGGAATCAAGTGATCTTTGCTAGAATCTGCAATGGTTCTTTTGGCCCTAATTGTGTCCTTTTGGTGTTTTTCTTTAGCTACAACATTGACGGGTTCTAGTACATCTTCTTTAATGAATCTTGCTAGGTCATTATATTCAAGAATGAGTCTGATCCTATACTTCTAGGCACAAATGTTTTCCACACCTTCTAGCTTGTCAAAAAGCTTAGTGCTTACATACATCTTTTACCTGGAACTAGGAAAATGACCAAAAAATGAAAATGCTCAAAATTGAATTATGAAATTACTAGGAGGTGCACTTGGCTGAGGCGAGTAGCCTGGTGTGGTTAGATTTCAGAAAATCCAACTTTTTCCCCTTCAAACTTGACCAGTAGATTTCTGGCCTGGTGCTTCTGGTTTTCTGGTACTTATGGTTTCCTCATACTTCTGGTATTCGTGAAAAATAGGGTTTCATTTTTCAGGATATCTAGCCACTGAAAAGGTGCCCTGAAGATGCCAAAGTGTTCCTTGAGGTAGGGCACACTTTTCTAGATGGTTTTGGGGCTGAAATTCTTCTTCAATAAAAAAACCCTAATTTTCATGTACGACAACAATGGCATTTTTCTTCTTCTTGTGAAAGATGCTCTCTTCAACTTAGCTCTGATACCATGTTAAGGTTTAAGCTATTATTAGGTTTCTTTTCAATTCACTAGATAACCATAGCATAGATAGGATCACTGAGAATCACATAATCACAAGAGACACATCATTTATCCTGGGAAACCCTCACGGGGGAGAAAACCCAGCAGAAACTTCCTTAATATAGATAGCCAAGAGAATGAACCAAACAATACAGAAAGTCTTCTCCCAAGTATGTGCCTCTCTCTCTCTTCCTTCTTCTCCAACTATAGCTCCAAAGTTGTGCTTTGATGAACAATTGAGTGTGTGATCAAATGAAGCAATAGCCTCTTTTATTTATACAATCTGGGAGGTGTTGAACTGAGGTGTCTTTTCACTGGTAGGGTCGACTTCTCATTCTGGCTGGTTATTACCACTTTAATATATTCTGGGGGTCGACCTCTCATTTAGCATATTACAATTAGGGTTTGACAAATCCGCAAAAGGGGATTTGGTTATTTACAATGCCCGACATGATCAATCCACAAAAGGGGATTGATCTAATGAATAATACATCAATAACAAATAGAATACTCTTTGTAGTTACAATATTTCAACAAAAGAGAGATATTAAAAATATCATTTTATAATATTGACAATAAGAGCTTACAACTTACAAATATCAACAGGTGAATAGATTCACAAGACTATATTGTTGTATTAAAGATTGATAATTATAAAAGGTTTTTTGAGAGTAAATCTCATAAAAAAATTGCCCAAAGTCTTGAAATTCATTATAAAGGAGAAAAATTACAATGTTGCTTAAACAGGGTATGGATCCTCAACAAAATAAAAATCATGAAAGCAAAAGAAAAATCCAAACCCAAGGTGATCAAGAAGATTATTGAAGCAAGTTCATTTTTCAGTGTGACAATGACCCCTTTATCCTCTATAGTTTTTCTTTTTATTTATTTTCTCTAACTCTTTTTTGTTGAAGTTATAACAATTTCCAAATTTAGAGATCATGGTAGGAATTGACCCCCTCATTTTTGGAATGATGTTAATGCTATCATCTAATTTGTAGAAAAAGATGTTGATGCTATAATCTAAGTTGGAGAAAAATATTGAAATATGGTAGAAGAAGATGCTAATAAGGGAATTTTGTTTCTTGATTTTGTAATTTGTTGTCATTCTCTTCTAGAATTTTTTATTCAAACATCTTTCTTCCAACAATAACTAATTCTATATAAAGATCATAACCATAAGGAGGTAGATTTTCTGAATATTAATGAGAACGCTTAATAACATAAAATCCTTGAATAACTTTTTATAAATAATTAATCCTTTGATTGGGTCAATGGCATCATTAAATTGTTCAGGATTTGATCTTTCTTTCTCAAGAATTTATTCATAAAGATCCTTAGAGTAAAACCACCTCTTTTTATTCCATTTTATTGAAGTCCAACTTCAAATGCTTCTATAAACATGTTTCTCAAATCAACACCAAACTTTAAAATTGCTTAACATTTACTTTGAGAAAATTATAACTAACTCTGTTTGGCATTAAGTGTATTGGTTCTCTTGATAAAAGTTATTCTATATTTGATATCCAATAATTCTAATTGCTCTTACTCTTGTTATTCACAAGYGACAACGTTTATAATATGAACTTTTTCTCCCCAATGTTCCCAAGCTTTTCTTCCTTGAATTTTTGCATTTCTTTCTAGATCTTCAGTTAAGTGTCTTGAAGTAAATTTAGATTTCCAATTATCTATTGTATATAACTATTTTTATTTGATCTCATTCAGAGATTATTCTATCTTTTGCAGCCATATGAGCAAAATTAGTTTATATTATTGCATTTCTTTTGTTAAGTTGGTCCTGCAAATTTTCCATTTCTAATTTTTTTTTCTTGAACTTCAATATTATCTTATTTAAACTTCTTTTGTGGTGTTCATACATGTTCATTGAGCTTTGCAATTTGTTCTTATTCTAATCCTTCTAGTAATATATACCATGTTTCAATGTAGTTAATGGCCATCTATTTGTTTATATATGTCGCTTTATCTTCCTATCGCAACCCTTATATTTTATAAAGTTTATCAAATTCTCTTTCAACCACGTGGATTTGAAAGTCATAGTTAAAATTGATTATCTCAAGTTATTATCCTATATAATCTTCTTGGAGGTATTAATTTATTAGCAAAAACCTTATTGTTGGGAAGCTTGGAGCCCTTGAAAATTGAATAACATAGCATCAGGTTTGTAGGTGAACAACATTACTCCATTTGACAATTAACCCATTAGATTAAGAAATGGTTAATATGGCATCATACTTGCAAGTGAGAAAATTTATTCCATTGACACTTAGCCCATTAGATTAAACATTGCTTAATATGGCATCATACTTATGAGTGAGAAACTTAATTCTGATGACACTTATCCCATTAGATTAAGCATTGGTTAATATGGCATCATACTTGCAAGTGAGAAACTTTATTCTATTGACACTATCATTTATTCATGGCCCTATTCACAAATTGTTTATGATTTATTCATGGACTATCCAAGAAAAACACTTCTCTTAACTTTGAGTAAAGCAACCACAAAATTCACTTTGACATTCCCTTCCCCACTTAAGAGGTAAGCTAGTTGTAAGTTGACTTTGGTGTAGCCACATGTGGATATAACAATTGTCCATGAGGCAACCAAGCTCATTTTCAAAGAAGCATATATCACTTATATTTCATGTCAATAGGGAGTGTACCCCTTTCCTTAATGACAATACAATAAGTGCATTGTCTTAGCTAGAGGTCTTTTGGTATTTTGCAGTTTATGGAAGCTTTAAGAGTGATAAGTATCATCATAAAAGATTTTGACTTCAAGCATCTCTATCAAGAAAAAAATTTATCATTTTTCTATACTAATTCATATCAACTATATTAATTTACCTAACCTTAAAGTTTTTAATATTTTTTAATTATAACTTGCATCTCTATCAAGAAAATTTTTTATCATTTTTCTATACTAATTCATATCAACTATATTAATTTACCTAACCTTAAAGTTTTTAATATTTTTTAATTATAACTTTTAAATCAAAGTGCAATTATGCAAACACATTGAATAATTCTTATACATATTAATCAATTATATTATAATTCTATGCATGCACCCAATAGAATAATACTAGAACTTGAAAAGATTATAACCACGGAACAACTACTTGGTAACATTAATATTTTTTGAAGTGACAATCATGTATTATGTAACAATTCATAGATGAATAAAAATAAATAAAAGCAATGTTTAAACAATATTAGTGATAGTGAAAAATTAGTGATAGACTTAGTTTTTTATGATGAAAATGTATAAGTTATAGTTGATCATTTAGTAGAATTAATTTTATGATGACAATGTGCAAGTCTTAGTTGATCATTTAAAGGGAAAATAAATGATAAAATAACATTTAAAAAAGAGAAAATAAATAATAAAATAACATTTCAAAATTCATAGTTTGTGAAACTGTAAAAAAATCTGAAATAATTTTACAAACCTTAATTTGGAATATAATCTATAGTCATTTTCATAAGATACTATGTCAAATTATTTGTAATCTTCAAAGTAAAAAAATTGTGAATTGAATTTCAGAATAACCAAGCACTAACAGTTGAGCCATAAAAGTCGGGGATGGAACCCAACCTAAAATTATGAAAAACAATTTGTACTTTTGGTTTCAATAACCAAAACCTCCTTTTCAATGTTTCACTGTTTAAACCTTCAAAATTACTAGTAGACCAACTTACTCATAAGTATGGATATGCGTTTTTTTGAAAATTTTGCATAAAATATGGCTGGACACTCTCTCTATATATGATGTTAAAGTGTGAGATTAATTCTAAATTACATCAATGGAAAGTTCAATTAGTTTTCAGAATCCTACATAATCTACAAAAATGGAATTTCATGTATTTTATGTGGTTTACTGATCATCATTTTAAAAATATTAAACAATACAGATAGCATAAATGCGTATATATGTGGTTGCCTATAAAAAACAATAGGAAGGAATAGTATGCATGTGATCATTTCTATTTGCGAAGGCAATGGGATAATGCTCTAGTATGCAAAATAGTGTATGCTGTGGTTTATACAATTCATCCATAATGCTGTCAAAACAAGATTAAGATCATTTACCATTTATCTGTTGTCGAGTGTGATCTTCTATTTATCTCATATCAATTTTTTTAAAGGAAACTATCTTGTTGTGTTTGTACTCGCTTGTCAGGTTCTTCATTGGCCATCAATTGTGGAGGTCCACAGCTGATTGATTCTTCAACGCAAGTCCTTTTTGTGCAGGACAATGAAACACTAGATGCCGCATCATTCTACATGAATTCTGAAGAGAATTGGGGAGTTAGTACAACAGGAATTTTTTTGAATTCATCAGATTCAAGTAACGAAAACGCTAACCCATATATGATCGAAGATGGATCTGTACTAGGATCAACTCAAGGTCCAACAATATATAAGACAGCACGTCTGTCACCCTCGTCTCTAAGATACTATGGGCTTGGTCTTGAGAATGGACCATACAAGGTAGAGCTCCATTTCAAGGAAATCCAGATTCCAAATACACAATCATGGCGAAGTCTGGGATTGCGCATCTTTGATGCCTATTTACAGGTATTACTCTATAATGATATCACTATATGAACGAAATTTAGGGGCACAGAAAAGCCTTGTTTTTTATAATTTCTTATTTGTTAGGAAACATAATATTATGTGCATTTGCAAGGACTGTAAATTCACATCACAGTTTTCAGAAACATTAATATTAGTAAATATTTTGCTCCAGTCCATTTATGATACTTGAGTAAAAGATTAAGCAGAAACAGAATTGATGCAACACGCTATACAACATATTAATGTATTCTGGATATTAATATGACAGGTGTATATTGATGTGTTCTGCATATTAATACCACAGTTATAGTTACAATATCTTTACAAATAAGTTAAGGAAGTTTTCCAACTACTATAATATCTTTACAAATAAGTTAAGGAGGTTTGCCAACTACTGTAACCGTAAACACACAAATTAACTAGGGATGATTAAGTAAAGACAGAATTGATGTATTACACCATACAACATATTGATGTGTTCTGGATATTAATATATAGTTACAAATAAGTTAAGGAGGTTTGCCAACTCCTGTAACAGTAAATACATTAATTAACTACGGATGTAACTAATTCATTTTCTTTAACACTCTCTCTTAATTACATCCGGTAAAAACTATCAGTATCACCATCTTCCTATCACCGGCTTCCTATCCTTAATCATAACTTGACACTCCCCTTAAAGATAACTTGGTCCCAACCAACTCTGAGATTAATCTATGTCACATTCTCCTCTTGTTAATAGAAGATTGAAAATTATCAGATTCACCATCAAGATTAGATACAGGTACACCTACTAACACCCTCTTACCTACCCACCCTCTTACCTACCCAATGGTTTATTCCACAACTTGATCATCTCTTCCATGGCCAATGCTTCATGCTGCTCGCGTGTTTTAATTCTACTGGGTCGAACTGACAACTTCTTCCTTCACAAAACACTGATTGCTCTTCCTCTGCTATACAGCGGCAGTTTCAAGATCGATTCCTCTTCTCTCAACGGGAGCGACTTCCATATCCCTGGGTCCTCGAGTGATTGGAGTGAGGCTAGCAATTGAGATCGAACATCCCATGCATAAGATCATTTCAAAATGAAGCATGTATAAAATTCTTTGAGCATGGAAAGAGAAGGCATGCCTTAAGAATAACATCGTTTGGAATCAAAGTATATGGTCCTTGCCAACAATTTAGCAAATAATGCATTCCAGATGCGGAGGACAAAAAGATGCTATGCCTGAAATCATAATGAATCTCGTGCTGTACCTTTTTTTTCAAGTTTTTCTTATTTATAGGCAAGCCAAGTTGGACTTAAGTCGCCCGTTTTTATTTCAAATTAAAAGAACCTTGACAGACATGGGAACATATACTTTACTTGCTTTAAAGTTTCACGCTCCAACATATTTCTCGGTTGTGCGCATTATGTAGGGAGTTCGAGTGTTAAAAGATTTTAATATCAAGGAAGTGGCTGGATCGTCATATGGGCCAGTTGTTCAAAATTATACGGTAACTGTTACTGAAAACTTTCTCGAGGTACACTTTTTTTGGACAGGCAAAGGAACCTGTTGCATACCATCAGATCTGACACATGGACCTTTAATCTCAGCAATCAGGGCCACTCCTCGTAAGCAAAACTTTTATACACTTTTGGACTTCATTACATTTGCTATAGAGATTATTACATTCTCTAATTTATTTTTCAGATTGAATCGTTTCGGAACTGTTTCTCATATTCATTGAGAAATGGTCAACTTGGAATCTCTTTTCTTAACTTCTGAAGTTGTTCCTGTGTGTCATCACAGGATTTAAGCCAACTATTGTCAACAAAAGTTCCCACAAAAGCAGTAGAACCAAAATTGTTGGTATTGTTCTTGGAGTGCTAACTGGTTTAGGCATTATTCTATGCTCAGCCTTCATGATTTTAAGAAGAAGAAAAAGGAAGCAAAAATCATTGACAGCTGGTTACAGTGAAGGTGATTGTATATGTTTCTAAAAGTGGGACTTGTCTCCATTCATTTTTGTGGAAATGAATATCACTCAATGAGACATTGATGAATGCATTGTCATCACGTAGATCTTACCATTGTATTTAATTTGTATTACCAGATTTAAAGAACATTGCTGGAAGGCCATATACTTATAGTTTAACAGAAATGCGAATTGCTACAAAAGATTTTGATATTGAAAATAAAATAGGAGAGGGTGGGTTCGCTACAGTTTACAAGGTACATTTAAATAGACCCTTTGGTTATAATTCCTGTTTATATAGCCTGGAAAATGATATATCAACTTCATTCTTGATAACATGTATACATAAAATATCAAAATTTGAAATGCTTACTTTACATTCTATGATTCTCTATTGTAGGGTGTGTTGTCAGATGGAAAACCTGTGGCAATAAAGAAGTTGTCGTCCAGGTCTACTCAGGGAACACGAGAATTTCTTAATGAGGTAGCTACAATATCTGCTGTACAGCACCGAAGTCTTGTGAAATTGTACGGTTGTTGTATTGAGGAAGAAGAACGACTCTTGGTCTACGAATACTTGGAAAACAACAGTCTGGGTCGAGCATTATTTGGTACAGCCTTACAGTTTCTTTGAGAATGCAAGCTCGAAGACTGTTTTGTCTTTTTTATATTGAATATAACTAAAAGGCAATAATTTTTACTTATGAGTTTTTCTTTTTCGGTTTCAAACCTCAGGTCCTGTCGAGTGTAGGCTCGAGCTTGATTGGCCTATCCGGTTTAATATTTTCCTTGAAGTTGCACGCGGATTAGCATATCTTCATGAAGACTCGAGAATTAAAATTGTGCATCGAGACATCAAACCTAATAACATCCTTCTGGACACACATCTAAATCCAAAAATCGCTGATTTTGGGTTGGCCAAACTATATGAATCTGAAAAATCTCACATTAGCACCAGAGTGGCGGGAACAATGTATGCTAATATCCCTTTCTATTCCTTTATAGAGATATTTTCTTATGCCTCTTTCACTGATTTGGATATGTTCCAAGGTATCAAATGTTCTCATGATCTAAACGCAAAATGTTTAGTCAGCATCAGATTTTAAGCTCTTTTGTGGAGGGCATTTGACTTACATGAACACCAATATCAGTCTCATGGATACATAACAAGAAATCAAATTTGTAATTTTCAGTGGGTACCTAGCTCCAGAGTATGCTATGCGTGGCCGCCTTTCGGASAAAGTGGACATTTTCAGCTTTGGAGTAGTTGCTCTTGAAGTTGTTAGCAACAGAAATCATGAAGACAGGAGCTTGCCAGATGAGATGGTCTATCTTCTGGATTGGGTACMAAATTCTTGTGAAATCTCRARCMTAAGTGATTTGCTTGTACTTATTTTATCAAAGAAATCTTTGAAATTATTTGACCATCAACAAAAGACACTGYAGATGTTGGGAAGAATCATCTCTGCAATATTTCACTCAAACCCTATGTCTAATATCTGTCATTGTCATTGAACTGCAGATTTGGCATCTRTATGAGGAAAACARACTACTRGATTTGGTGRACACCGACATTCTTTCGAGCTACTCTGAAGAAGAAGCGTTGAGGGTTATTCACGTGGCTCTTTTGTGTACACAAGCATCTCCCTCGCAACGACCTTCCATGTCTCAGGTGGTTTCCATGCTATCAGGCGTTATAGAAACTCATCCTCCACAATCTCGGCCTGGATATCTCACCGATTGGCAGTTCTCTGAAGAGAATGGCAGGAATCCATCAGCCAAGAACAATGGCAATTCATGGAGCTGGAACATGAGCTTGACATTGGAGGAGAGATCACAGTAACAAAAGAACATGGTGTAAGGGCAGAAAAAATGATCTGCTTCTTATGGCTCACTTTGTAAGAAGAACAGGTGTACGGGGATCAATAGACTAGTATGATTTAAGCATTGCCAGGCAGTAGCTATATTAGTACACTAAATTTGTTGAACGAAGTTTAATGTAACTTCTATACCATGCTTTCATCGTACACTTTCTTAGGAAATTCAATAGAACTTAGTTATTTGTGATGTATCAGCAAATATTGACAAAATCAGAAGTTAAATACATTTCTTCCCAGCATCAAAATCCAATTAAAAAAAATCCAATATTATGTCGTCCTATACTCATTGTTAGATAATTCTGAAAATGATTAAGCAGTAACCATTTTCAAAGCTATGATGGATTGTGGTTGAGTATTTGATGTCATCTATGTGTTATATAAACCTGGGTTGCTTATTTGTGTTAATTGTTTCCTGTTTGATTGATACCATAATGATGCTAACTGAGATGAAGAAAATGGATTTCTATATGGATTATTTTTATGTAGTTATTTGTTATTGGGTTTAGATTCATTTTAGTATTCTATAAGATTGAGATGAAGAAAATGAATTTTTATATGGATTATTTTTATGTAGTTATTTGTTATTATTTTATAATTCAGTAGGGAAGAAATATTCATGTAATATAATTTATTAAAATAATAATAAAAATTTAAAATATTATATATATATAATATTTTAATATACTATAAAATATATATTGATTTGAATTTATTTTGTTTTTATTTATCCTAGTTTCAATTAATATTAATAGATCACCAAAACAATGTAATGGTTACAAAGGTCATAATATATTATAAAATATATTGTGGCGACAAAAAATCTAACCATGTTAAGGGTTGGTGTGGCTCAGGTCGGGTGCCATCCCCGGGTGATTTTGACGGCTTAAATACGAGTCGGGATTTCTCAAGCCAAAGGTTAATCCCACTTCCAAGAAGATCCAAACAAATTAACAAATATATATATATATATTAAAAAATAAATTAATTTTTTTAATATATTAAGATATTTTATAATATTTAATGATTTTAATAATTCTTAATAAATTAATATTAATGCATTAAATCAGTATAGATTCATTTTAATGAAAGATCTATCAAAAGTTTAGAAGGATAAAATATCTCTAGGTGAAAACATTTTTTAAAGTGTAAAACTTGATAAAAAGTTAATAGTTTTATTTGAAGTGTGTGTTAATAGTAATATATCTTTGGATTCACTAGCTCTTTGTTGATAAAATGGATTTCAAAATATTGGTTATTAATGATTTATTAAGAATTAAATATAGATGCATTGTGTTGATTGTGGTTATGAATAAAAAAAAATTAAATGGATTTTTTTATTTGGTATATGAATATGTAATAAATATTTGTTTTAGATTTAATTTACTATTTTAAATATAAAGTTTTAATGGTTAAAAATTAAATCAATCAAAATTAATTAAAGGAAATCTGAAGGAAAAAAACAATTTTAAAGAATGTATATTTTCCTCTTAATGTTGATTTTGTAATTCTAGAAATGCACTCCATGCATCATATTTATTGCTTCTACATTCCCTAGTGATAGGTGGAGTGTCCAAAACATTGGACGTTTCCAAAACTCCATACACAATTTAATTACAAAATTACAAAATCAGCAAAAAACTTGATCTCAATTCATTAACCAATAAAATTTTAAAAATAATAAATATGAAGTATTTTATATTATCACTATATTTATTTATTAAAAAGAAAAATCTTTATAATTATAATAAATGACAAATGACACAAATTCTTAAACATGTTCTTCTTATTCATCCCAAGAAAGAAGAGCATTATTTACCTAGAGTAGAACAACTTCTAAAGAATCTCATCAATACATGCCACAAGAAAGTATCTCCATCTTCCAACCAAGTATTAACTCCTTAAATCCTCCATTTTTCTTTTCTCAATTAAGTAAAAATGGTCTACATAGATACATTAATATCTTACAAGGAAACAACTTCACCAAGTTAAGAAAACAACTCATTGAGATTAGCAGCTCATTGAGATTAGCAGCACGAAGCAATATGATTTCCTCCATTCTCATCATCATGTTTTTGGATCATCATTCCCCCCACACTTATGATCGAGAATACTAGTTGGCTTAAAAGATATTAAGTCACTGCATAATGAGAAAAGTATCAATAAACTCCAAAATATAATATTCCAACTAAAAAATCATAAAGTAACAAAGGCATTCTACCATTTTAGGACACCAATAAAAAAAAATGACAACTCCAAAATATAATATTCCAACTAAAAAATCATAAAGTAACTAAGGCATTTTACCATTTTAGGACACCAATAAAAAAAATGACTTTATTGTATATCTACAAAGAGCTAAAAAAACCAACTTAAGAAATAAAGTAACGAAGGCATTCTACCATTTTAGGATACCAATTAAAAAAATGACTTTATTGTATATCTACAAAGAGATCAAAACACCAACTTAAGAAATATGGACAATAGATGGGTTTTTAATAACCTAAAATTGATTGAAAATATCAATAGCAATTATAATTGTTTGAAAATATTATTAGCAAGATTATTAGATATAATATGTACTATCAAAAATTAGATCTAGATATGAATCTTTTATAAAAATTGACACAAAAAATGAAGTTTATATGAAAAAATTATGGCATTTTCAATAACCCCTTCAAATTTTGCTTTGTTATCCTAATAACTTCTTATGGATGGAACTTGGATTTGAGTTGTTCAACGGGATGAGTTAACGGGGTAAATTCTATTGGGCAATTTTGGCATTTATTGTGCAAGTTGGACAGGGACGTGGCCGATTTCAGACCTTACCATTTGACGGATGAGAATCCCGATGCAAATACTGATGGCATCTTCGCGTATCGCGACTTTATGGCTTAACTGAATTCAAACGAGGTACCATAATAGTAAAAAAGGTTGTGGTTGGACTGGGTTTGTGTGGCACGTGGACTCAAATTGCGTTCATATTCACTATCCCTTTGACCACAAATGGGTCCCCGTCATATCAATGACTGTCATTAATGGGTTCTTGGCGCTTCTGATCCTGCGCTACTGAGTAAGCAGTTCTACATCAAACAACACTTAGACAAAAAAAGAAATGAACTACATGTCGCAACGCAACATTTCCCACATCAACTTTATTAACTGAATTTACAAAAATTGTAGAAAAATCAAATCTAACTATTATAAATGCTCCTTCAGACTAGATAAACTATCCTTTAACTTAGTTCTGAAACATATAGGGTTTCAAGCGAGTGCCATTCATCCATCCTGGCCGCAACATACCATCCATTTGTGCAAGTCTGACTGCTCCATAAGGTCAGATCTCTGTAATTATAAATGGTCCCAACCAATGCTTGTGCAACTTGCCAGGATGCTTCTAGTACCGACTGTCATAGAGTAGGACCTTGTCTCCTTGTGCAAATACTTTAGTCTTAATGTGTCTGTCATGCCAAGATTTCTTCCTTGCTTTCTCAAATGACTAATGGAAGTCTGCTAAAAACCTGATCTCTTCAATTTCTTGTACCTCCATGAGTCTCTTCGCAACTGATACTTCCTCCGACATATGTGTGATCTGTGAAATGTACAAACTTGGAGTAATGAATTATGTAGACACCACGACCTATTTCCCATAAACTAGATGAAATGGTGTGTACCTGTGGAGTTTCTTTGTGGTTGTCCTATAAGCCCACAATACTATTGGAACTCTTTCATCCCAATCTTCCATGTTTGCGCAACAAACCTTCATTAACCCTCTTTCCAGAATCTTGTTAAATGCTTCTACTGTTCCATTAAATTGCAGATGGTAGGGACTAATTTTATGATGTTAGATCAAGAACTCTGTTGTAAGATTTTCTATAGTGCTACTAATAAAATGAGCTCCATGATCACTGGTTAGACTCCCAGGACATCCAAATCGAGTGATAATGTTTTCAAAAATGAACCTAGTAGCAGTATCGGTCTAACAATCCTGAACAGATGTTTCCTTAGCCCAACATGTAAGGTAGTCAGTTGTTGTAATAATGTACCTAGACCTTGAATGATTAGATGTGGGATTGATCAACCCAATTAATTCAACCACCCACTTCTCAAATGCCTGCAAAGCTCGAACTGGTTGAAGTGGTAATTCATCTCGTTTTGATGGCTTACCCACTCTTTGAAACACATCGCATGATCTAGCATATACCTTTGCATCCTTGAAGAGTGTGGCCCACCATAGTCCATCTTCCAACATCTTGTTTATCTCCTTCTTAACCTTCTTTTTCACTCTGTGGTTAAGGCAGTATGGTCTATGCCTCACAGGATATGATCCTGGTTTTAATTCAATTTTCATTTCTCCCATGACTCCTTTGATCCCTTTTAACTCTGAAAATGTCTTTGGGAACAAATCTTCGTACTCCTGCAACAAACTCTGTATCTCTTGACTAGTTTTCTCATCCTAGTAATCTCCCACCATAACTATCTTAGGTTGCTCTGAGGTCCCTATATTGAATTTGCACAAATTTGATGGGTGATTATAAGAAATATCAGTCTGAATGGGTATGATGTTCTGGATTTCTCTTTTCCCTTCTGTATCTTTTATGGCTAGGTTTCTCAATTCCTCTAAATCATCTAGGATTTCTGAATCCCTGTCAATATTATAGAATTCTATAGGCTTCTTGTCTAAGGTTAGATGAATATTAGTCTTAATTTCTTGGCTATGCTTTGCACATACCACTAGGTTTGATTTCTAATTACTATTTTCTATAAAAATAAATTCTTTAATTATTTGCAGGACTAGTTGAATCTTAGGGTACTTACTTGTAAAGGAGAAGTCCTTGCAAAAGTGGTATGCCAACGTTTTCCAGTCGCTGGTCTATCTTCTAGTTTCTTCATGCATGAACCAAGCTTTCGGGATTGGACCTAGTGAGTGGGGAAATACCTGAACCCAGAAGCGAGAGGGTATTTCTGCAACTTTCCATTGTGTCACGCAATGTTCAATATGTGTTTTAGGATCAAACTCTCCATTGAACAGTTGTGCAACTTGGAAATCCGTCTGCATCTCTGATTCTAGATGCTCCTTATCTTGAAACCTATATTTGATAGTTTTATTCACATCATCCCAATTTATGAGTAAGACTTTATGATTGGCCCACCATATGGAAGGTGTGTCCTAGAGGGATAAATCTAGTACTGAGATCCTTTGATCCTCTACTACCTTTTCTTCCACACTGAGAAAAAAACTATCAAGTCCTGAGGTACCATCATATATTGGGTGTTCTCTGACCTTGGTTCCGACCCATCTAGTTTCCTTGACAGTTGCACATCTCCTTGAGAATCTTTCATAAGAGCCTTGCTGCTAACTATCAAATCTCAGTTATGAATCTTCATCCACTGACTGTATACTCCTCCAACTTATCGATCCATCATCAATAGGATTTATATAATCTTCTCTTGTTCCTGTTTTTACAGTGTACAACTGATCCAAGTATTCTCCCTCCATATTGTTATCCATTGGCTCTGTATATTTGGGGCCTACATATGGATCCGAGGGTTGAACTACCTTGATTCCATCTGCCTCAAATGTCATAGTGTTTTTCTTTAGGTCGATAACTACATAGTTTTCATAGGCCCAATCAATACCAAGTAGGGCAGGATAAGGGTCTGTATCCACCATAATCTCAATCACCTCAAAATCAACTACAGTCTTCACTCCCACAACATATATTTCCACATTCTCTAGTCTTCCTATTGAGAAAATGAAATATTGGTTGGCCATTATTAGCTGGATTGGGGAATATTTCAACTGGGGTTTTCCTATGGATTCCCAAGTGTTTTTAAGGAGAATGTTCACATCATATCCTAGATCCAACATAACCTCCTTAATCTCAAATTCGTCTAGCTGGGCTACTAGTATGAATTCTTTCTTAGTTCATACTTTCCTTCTATGTACTCTCTGAGAATTCTTCTCAAGAATACTAGTCCTTATTCTTGCTTTTGTGGGTTCCTCATTCCCTAAATCTAGGTATAGCACATTGCACAACTTTTCTCTTAACTAGTCATTCCCAAGAATATCAGAAAATAACTGAAACCAAAGGTCAACTACATTTTGTGGTTTCTTAGGTTGTCTTGGTGTGACTAAAGGGTTTCTGGGTGCAGGGCGTGAAGTAGGGACTTGCACAATCTTAGGGTAAATAATAGGTTGTGGGGTTTTCTCTTACATCTCAGGGCTAGGGATATTATGAAATACTTCTATGGCATCTTTAAAGAACAAATTCGGTTTCAGAGGATCATACATGTCTTCTTTAGGTGCTTCCTTCTAGATCTGAGGTAGATTATCAACATTAGCTCTTGTCTTTGCTCCTCCTTAAGTGACGATATTAAGGTTTGGAAATTTTTCTTTAATAACTCTCTTGATTTCTGAACTGATGAGGTTAGTTCCTCATTAGCGTACCCAATCTTCCCATTTTGCAATTAGTTATGGGTAGTCTTCAATTGCATGTCCATTGGTTTTGCAGTGAGAGCACCATGGTCACCTCAAATGAGGACAATCTCCAACCATATGGCCTTGCTCATCATAGTTATAACATCTATTTGGTCCTCCTCCCCCGGTTCATCATACTCCAAAGTCTCCTCCAACTCCACCTCCACCTCCTCGACCTCTTCCCAGTCCTTGAGGGGTTTCATTCACCCTAAATGTTCTTCGATCCAACCTATCTGCAAGTGCATCCAACACTCTACACTGATCGTCAGGGAAGGCATGTGAATATCTGTGAAATTAAAGGCAAGTACAGACAGTTAGAGATAGGACATAGGGAGCAATAAAGGAGGCATGTGGGTTGAGGAGGGAGGTCACGTGCCAAGGAGAGGGGGGGACATTCGGGCAAGGGGAAGGGGGAGGAGAATTCTGTGGGGGACGAGGAAAGGGAGAGAAGGAGGGGGAGAAAGGGTGATTAGGGAAGGGGTGAGGAGGTCTAGTGAGAAGGGGGGATAAGGTAGAAAGAGGGGGTTGAAGGGAGAAGTCCTTAGTTGTGAGTGGGAGGTTGGTCAGACTAGCGTAGTTAAGGTAGCCAATCATAAGAGGAGGTTTGATTGGTGACTAGGTGGCTCTGTTCTACTGATTTCACAGATTTTGCTAGGCTATCTGGCTCGGTGTTCCAAGCGTAGAGGATGTGAAAAAAGCGTAAACTGGTGAAGTAATGTTTTAGGTTGTTTATTTGTGAGCACAAGCCATTGGGAGTATGAACTACAGAGGTTGAGAGGCTGAGAAGATCCTTTATGACTATTTCAGAGTCCCCTAGAACCATTAGAGTTTGAATGCTTCGCGCGTGAGATAAATTTAGACCCATGTACACTGATATAGTTTATGCTTTTTTGTTGGTAGTTTTCCCCAAACCCCAAGAAACGTAAGCTACTTTTTGTCCATTGGAATCATAGATGACTCCCCCTGCACCTTCCACCCCTAAAAATTTTGAAGGACATGTGGGTGGGCTTTGATCCACTTATGTGTGCACGGGTCATGATACCATTTAATATAGTATCTTTGGGTGCAACCACACATTCAACCACTACCTCAAGGTGCCCCCATGTCTCTAGGTAAAGCCCTTATGGTAATTGAACCTTGCCCAACAGTGAAAAAATCCTCACTTTCCACCATTGGAAACAACCCCTTTGGCCCCCCACACTATTCTTTGTTACTATGCATTGATGCTCATATTATATTCAAAGAACCAGTGTGTATATTATATTTAAACCATTGGTGCTTATATTATATTAAAAACATTGGTAAACAAACCCTATATATAAGTAAACAAACCCTATAAAAATATATTGCTTAAAAAAATCATGTTGTAAAATATAGAGAGGGAAAGAAAGAGAAACAACAAGGAAGTTAGGGCTTCCAATACAAAATGTAACTATGAAACCCTTTTATTATTTTGGGAATGTAGTGAAAATTGTTTGAATCATATAGAGAAAATATTAATATGATCAATATAATGAAATCATGCACCTAAAATTTCTCTTATGCAGATTCGTATGTGAGCTACAATGATCCATTTCAAATTTGGCCCTTCAAAAACATCCACCCACTCCGAAGTCTTTGTTGGTAAATCTCTCTTGCACAAATCTCCCTCTAAATCTTGGAAAAAAATGAAATAATGAATAGGGTTTTCATTAAATATAAGAACATACATTTAATGAGAATTAAATGAGAATTATTATATCAAATGGCCAATTCTTCAGATTCCATCTCATTCCATATTGTTGCAATTCATTCAAGTTCTCTCTCTCTTGCCGATTGTAGTAAGTCTATATTTTAATTATAATTCATTCATCTCATTGAATTTATGTTATGTATTTAGGTGAACTTGAATAATTATTCATTGAATTTTCTAGGATCAAGATTCATGATCGAGTTCGGATGTGCAAGATATTCCAGTACTCCTAAAATTACGCAAGTTATTATCAAGAGAAATATACCACAAGTAGATGTTTGATGAAAAGGGAAAGTTTCTTTAACCAACCAATTTTAACATGCCATCTTCCAACAACCATCTTGGGTCAATGGTATTAAACTGTGAATTGGATCTATTTTATGTAGACACCCATTAGGGCATAAGAAAAAGATGATTGAGTGTATTTTTGGATTTTCAATGGAACTAATGTAAATGTATTTCTTAATTAGACATTTATTTTATAAAGTGGTTGGTTGCATGTTTATTATTGGGAAAAAAAATTCCATGCTTCTAATAAATGTTTGGTATAATGTTTGAACATATTAAATTCATTGTGTTACTAATATTATCGTTGTAGTGCTCAATATTTTTACAATCAAGATTCTGATGATGAGTGATCCATATACCATCTACCATTGCACACCTCTACGATTTCATGATCATGGCTCGAAGAGGGAGCACACCGAGAATGGTTGAATCAACTACTTATTCAATTCCCACTACGTCCTGAGTTACCAAATTAAAAACTCTGTAGTAACACTAATTCTTCACATATTGGGGATGAAGGCAATGATATAGAGGTTGGTATGGGTGATTTCTTATAGGATACCCAAACCATGAAGGGAATGTCGTTACATGCATTCCAACAAAATGAACTAGGGGATGATGATGATGTCGTAGATACCTTCTTTGAAAGAATGAAATATTCTTCCACCGCCCCTCTCCTTGGTCAATAAGGGCCAAGGTATACCCAACTAGGTACAACAATGTTACTATACAACTTGAAAGCAATGTATGGTATGTAAGACATGTGTTTCTTGGAACTTTTGAGGTAACTAACCATTAAGTCCCCTAATTTTTTAAGGAGTCTTGTCACACAATGAAGGAAGAATATGGTTGATTTTATTCATGATTAATGATAGTGTACATTACAATTGATCACTAAATGCAGGTTACACAAAGATAAGTTCTTGCCCAATAGCTACGCAGAGGAAAAGAAAATGATGAAAATGTTAGGTGTTGAGTACATATCATACCACACATGTCCAAATGGTTGTATTCTATACATAAGTGAATATGCAAACAAAGATATATGTCTATAATGTGGGTATGATATGTAACATAAATAAAAAAAAACAAGGGTAAGGCACATGGTCGTCCTCCTAAGATGTTGAGGCACATGCCTATAATTCCAAGGATTAAAAGGCTCTTTTGTTGCAAACAATTAGTTATGTTGCAGGGGTGGCATGTATCACATAGAAGTGAGCCAAACATTATGTGAATCCTAGCAGACTCAATATCCATGAAGCATATAGAAGATACCTAGCCCAATGAATTCAAGGATGAAGTAAAAATCCTACAATTGAGAATAGTCATGGATGGAGTTAACCCATATTCCCTCCCCAACACCAAATATTATGTTTGGCAAGTGGTAGTGATCAATAAAAATATATCCCCATGGTTTTTCATGAAGAATGAACATCATGTTCTAGCTCTTATAGTCCCAGGTAGAAGACACATGAAGAGAATGGATGTCTACCTCCAACCATTGATTGATGAATTTAAGAAATTAGGGGAAGGGATACATGTATGTGACGTATCAATACCCATCCCAATGGAGATGTCTTTTATGTTGTATGGCATATGTGTGTACACCATGCATGATTATCTAGGACTGGGATTTTTCTTTGGTAAGCATGTTGATTGATTTGTTTATATCTGTAATGTTATTTGGCATACTTAATTTGGTGCAACTATATTTTTGACACTATAGTGCTTTGTATATAATAACATCACAAATCTTGTAACAAAAGGATATCATGGATGTAAATGGTGTGGACCTTCTATAAAGGATAGGTGGTCCAACCACCTATGAAAGGCGATGTACAACTTATCGAGGGTATTCCTCCCATAAGACCACCCTTATATAAGAGTTGCATCTACTTTCAATGGTAAACCAGAGAGAACCCAGAGACCTAAAATAATGACACCAATAGATTGGATTAGGGAATATGACACTGAAAAGGAGAAGGAAATGGAAGACTTTTTTTATTCAAATGGGGAACCTATGTTCGATGATCCCAAATTGTTTGGAACCTATGTTGAGAAAATTCCCATTGGGATGAAAAGGAAATATTTTTCTTATGAGCTTTTGTATTGGGATAATGTTAATATTGGACACTTACTAGATCCCATGCATATATTAAAAAATGTTTCATCTTCTTTATGGAGGCACATATCATCAAATAAAAGTGACACAATGGCTATTAGGAGAGATCTTATTGCTTTGAATACTGAAAAAAGACATTGGCCAAGAAAAGAAAGTAGAGGAGAGGTTGGTCCCTCTTGGTATTTTAAATAAGGTGATGTCCCATGTATTTTGAAGAAAGATTGTATTTCTATGGAAAATGATGCTATATTGGGTGTGAAGGCACCTTATTTATATGGGTTAACTCTATAATGTTTCTTCACTATAGAATGGAATTTGTCGGTGTTGAAATCACATGACCATATGAACCTTCTAAGGGTATGTATGTCAAATACATGATTCTTATTCTATAGTTTCAATAAAAATATGCTATGCACTCACAATTTTATGGCAATTAATGATGTGTGTGTCTATTTTGTAGTGTCATTATCCTTTTCTCGTGTGTGTTTGTGTGAGCCATGACTTCCCTTGAGACTTGTGACATGCCATATCAAAACTATCTACATTTTTACATTGGATCACATCAAAGAATATTCATATGGCTAACATTCCATGATGGTGTCAAGAGATATTTGAGATTGTTTTTATGTGTGAGAAGGAACTACCCACAAGTTTAATGGACTTTCAAGTCCATATTATAATTCACCTACCTGATGAGGTTGAATTACTTGGGGTGCTCTCATGTCATTGGATGTTCTTCTTAGAGAGGTACATGAAAATATTGAAGGGGTTTGTTCAACAAAGGGGAAAACTAGAGGGCTCTATGGAAGAGGAGTACATAGTGTACAATTCATTCTATTATGCCAATGAGTACATCAAGAAAATTGAAGACACACTAGGGGTAGTGGTTTGGGATAACCAATGGGATGAGGAAAAAAGTGAAGGGGAGCTACTCCAAAAAAACAAAAAAAGGCACATGATAAAGAGTAAGTCACTTATACCTTCACCATTGGTCTTCGTTACGATCAAATTGTCACTTTATGTTTATTGAAGTTTTCTTGGCTTCCTAACATGGTAGATTACATGGCCATATATGTGGTGTTGGTTTGACTCGACATGTGGTACTAACGTGTCCTCCTCTAGGTTACATGTGGTTTTTGTCATGGATTTTGACGTGGGATCCTTCTGCATATGTGGAACTATTTTAGAGTGCCATGTGACACTGACATGACATCAAGCTGGCATGTGCCATCCACCACTCTGGTATCTGGTATACACTGAGTCCTTGGCCTAAAAATTAGCGCCTTTAACATAGTTCCATGACTCTTCCATTTTCATCCAAACTAAGAGCCTTCACTCTTTCATTATAAACTCACCGAAGTCTATTTCCTTTATGCATGTGGGATATTTTATTTTTTCTTTGCTTCATTATCTTCATGTCTGGATTGTTGATCTTGTTCAATGATCAACAATCAATGACTAATGCTTTCTATGCTCACATAACCTTCGCTAGAATTTAATCAGTGTAGCTTCCTTTGATCCTCTGCAACTTGGTCGTCAATCACCCTTGTAGATATCTTGTCAAAATTTAATCAACACATATAGATATATAGATACATAGTTACCTTCTTGACTTTCTATGTCTATTTTGATTTGTAGCACGAAGCTTCCTCTGTCTTCCTTAGAGTCATGTATGGTTCAGGTTTGAGCCTTGGACCTAGAATCATAGTCTTCCTACCTTCATCATTAAAAATGATCATTCTCCCCCTTCTTCTGACATCAATTACATCTAATACTTTCTTCATTTGGCATCAATGACAACGCAATTTCCAATAGATGGTTTGAGGAGCAATGTTGTTGTTGAAGGGAGTTTGGTGTAAAATTACGTATAATCTGCAAGGAAGAATTATTAGTGATAGGTGCAATAGTTCCATTGTTCTTGAGATTAGATATAAAGAAGAAAAAAATCCTACAGTCTCTAGAGAAAATTCTATGTTGTGGCATCAAAGAGTGGGGCATATTAGAGAGAAGGGCCTTTGACTGCTACATGGTAAAGTTATGGTTGAAGGTATGTCTAACAACACTTTGAATTTTAATTTATGTGAACATTGCATATATGGGAAGTAGAATTGGGTAATATTCCCCTCTGGCATAATGAGGGCAGCGGGAATTTTATAGTTGGTGCACAGTGATGTGTTTTGACCTATGTCAGTTCCATCATTGGGAAATTATGTGTACTATGTCTCATTTATAGATGACTTCTCGAGGAATACATGAACATATTTCCTTAGGAATAAATCTAAATTCTTTGATAGGTTTAAAGAGTTTAAGTCTCTTGTGGAGAATCAAATAGAGAAGAGAATTAAGGTGTTGAGGATGGATAATGGTGAAGAATTGTGTGGAAATGAATTCGAAGAATTATGTAAGAAGTGTGGTATAGAAAGGAAAACTACTACTCCATATACACCTTGATAGAATGGATTTGTAGAAGGGATGAATAGGACTTTGATGGAAAAAGAAAGGTGCATGCTCAATGGCGTCAGGTTAGGATAGGAATTTTGTGCAGAGGCAGTGAGTATTTCATGGTCAATCGATCATCCTCATTAGAATTGGATGAAAAGACTCCACACAAGGTATGGAATGGTAAGAAACCCTCTCTAAAAAATTTCAAGGTATTTGGTTGTGATGCCTATGTTCACATTCCAAAGGAAAATGGGATTAAGCTAGATAAAAAGGATGAAAAATGTATCTTTATTGGGTATAAAGATGGTCTGAAAGGGTATAAGATTTGGAACCCATAAAATAAGAAGGTAGTGTATAGTTGAGATTTGGTGTTTATAGAAATCAAATATGTTGTCAAATGAGAAGTCCAACCAAGGAAGGAAGAATAAGAGAAAATAGAGTTTAAGTTGAAGGATGATGAATCAGACTCTACAGAAGAAAATGAATCAAAAGAAGAACATCCTCATACTCTAGTATTGAGGAGATCAGTTCGAGAAAGAAGGAAACTAAAAAGGTATGCTCCACCTAATTTTCGTTAAAATTTTTATTTTTCTATTACTTATGATGATCCTAGAACTGTTAGGGAGGCAATGGATTCAAAGTATGGAAAACTCTAGAAAAAGGTTATGGTTGAAGAAATGGAAACCTTGGACAAGAAGGAAGATTGGGATCTAGTGGAGTTGTCGACTAGAAGAAATCTCGTTGGCAGAAAATGGTTGTTTAAGAAGAATTTTAATGCATAAGGCAAAGTGGACAAATACAAAGCTCGATTAGTAGCAAAAGATTTTCCTAGGTAGAGGGAATTTACATTGGTGAATTTTTTTTCTTTTGTTTCCAAGTTAACTTCTATTAGCTTTATTTTACCTGGATTTGTTGCATTTGATTATGAAGTAGAATAGATGGATGTGAAGAAAACATTCCTACATGGGGATCTGGAAGAAGAAATCTACATGAAGTGGCCAGAAGGATTTGTTGTGAAGGGAAATAAAGAGTTGGATCATTATGAATCATTTTGTTTATCTCAAATTAATCGGTGATCATTTTATTTATTTGGTCTTGTATGTGGATGGCATGTTGCTGATAGGAAATGACAAGGAGATTATCTAGGATGTGAAACAAAGTTGTCCTCTAAATTTTACATTAAGGATATTGGTGTTACAAATTTCATTTTGGGAATGGAAATTAAAAGAGATCGGAAAAACAAGAATCTATGGTTAAATAAGAGAAAATATGTTGAGACAATTTTGCATAGGTTTAATATGCAGGAATGTAAATCGATCAGGGTCCCTATTCCTATAGGTGTAAGGTTATCTTTGGATTAGTGTTCGAAGACACAAAAAGAGGAAGAGGACATGTATCATGTCCCATATGCTAGTGTGGTTGGAAGTTTGATGTATGCAATGGTCTGTAATACACCAAACATTGCACATGCAATGGGAGTTTTAAAGATATATGTCAAAACTAGGGAAGGAGCATTGGGCATCTGTAAAAGGGGTTTTCAGATATTTTCTTAGCACGACTAGTTATGGATTGTGCTACCAAGGAATACCAAGATTAGACAGATTGTTGGAAATACATGGCTTTGTTGATGCAAACTGGGCTGGAGATGTGGATCGTAGAGGATCTAGAAGTGGGTATGTGTTTAACCTATTTGAAGGAGCAATCAGTTGGACGAGAAAAATGCAGTATGTAGTGGCACTCTCAACTACAAAAGTTGAATACATGGCAACCACTCATGCAAGCAAAGAAGCAATATGGTTACAGAAATTGTGTTCAGGTATTAGGTTGGTACAACAAGCTATAAGGATATCTTGTGATAGTCAAAGTGAAATATTCTTGGTGACTAACCTAGCTTATCATTTAAAGACAAAGTATATTGATGTTCAATATCACTTTTTGAGAGACATAGTTGAAGAAAATAAGGTTTTTCTCATGAAGGTGGACACTTTGAATAATGTTGTAGGTTCAATAAAAAAATATGTGAGCACTGAGAAGTTCTCTTGGTGTAGAGGATCTATGGCCATTGTTTCCAGGGATTGTTGGCTATGTAACCTTGTAACCCTCTACATGCAAATAAAACAACAAGTGGGAGAATGATGGGTATGTGTTATATTCTTTGCACGACTAGACCTAGTGTCTGTGTTGTGTTGAGCACATGGGGGGGGGGTGTGGTAGCCCCCTCCCTGCCTGGGGGATAATAGGGGGGTATATCCCCCTATTTGGGGGGTTCATAGGGAGACAGGATCCCCCTACATAGGGGTTCGAGGGCAGTACCCTTGAAAAAAAATGGCGTTTTCTGCATCCATTTTTAGTGTTTTTTCATCACATGGTTTTCGTCAATGGTTTTCTAATTCTAGTTAATGAATTAGGGTTGTTGACTAATCCAGGTCAATGGATTAGGTGTTTTGGATTCCACAAGATACTACACATATTATATTGTAAAAAATAAAGATATGATGAATATAAGATTAGAGGTATGGCTTTAAATGGGTTGTTGGTTTTCCAGGTTTGGGTTTCCAGAGTAAAATCAATGTGTAATATGTGTGTTTGTGTGTGTAATTGTATCTTTTCTATTTTTATTAAGAATATGTTTGCAGTAAATATTTGTGCAAGTTTAAAATCCACAATCCTAACTTGTAATTCATACTTGTTAGGTTTAATCCACTCATCTTGGTGTTGTACATTGATGATTTTTTTCTCACAGGTGCATGGGATCTTATTGCAAGGTGAAAAGTAGATTTAGCTATTGATTTCAATATGAATTAAATTGGATTGATGAAAAAAATCTTGGTTTTATAGGTATGGTAGGTATCGGGAGAGAGATTCCTTGGTCAACAGAAGTACGCAGTGGAGATCTTGAGGAGATTCAATATGGAGTATTGTAGACTGATGGATACACCTATGGTTACCAATATGAAGAAGGTTGTCACTTCAGATTTAGAGTCAGTGGATCCCAGGATATGAAGGTAGATGATAAAGTCCTTGATGTATTTGGTCAAAACCAGGCCAAATATATGTTTTTCTATGAACACATTGAGTTAGTTCATGGTGGAGTAGAGGAAGGTGCATTAGGTAGCACCGAAGCATGTGCTTAGGCACTTAAGAGGTACAATGGAGTATGGATTGGGGTATCTTAGTGGTGATGGAGCGGATTTGTAGGGATATATAGACTCATATTGGGAAGGGAGTGCAGTAGAAAGAAAGAGCACCTTGGGGTGCTACTTCAGCTTGGGATCAATGATGATTACATGGTTCAACAAGAAGAATACTTCTATAGCACTAATTTTAGTAGAGACATAATATATGGTAGTGAGTATGGCTAGTTATGAAGCCATTTGGATTCACAAGTTTCTTATAGGTTTATTTGATGAGGAGTTGGAGCCTGTAGTGATATACTATTATAATCAAAGTTGTATAAAACTCTTACAGAATCCAGTATTCTATGACAGGTCCAAGAATATTGAGATTAGATACTACTTCATTCGGGATAGGATCCAAAAGGGAGCAGTGAAGATTTAGTATGTTTCCACAAATGAGAAATTTGCAAATATTCTGACCAAACCCTTGGTTAAAGGGAAGTTTTTTTTCTTTAGATAAAAACTTGGAGTGGTGCAAAATACCTTCCTCTCTAAGAGGGAGTGTTAATGTTTGTCACACTAGACTAGTATTTCCACACAAGTCTAAGTGTCTAGATGTGTGGAAGTGATCCAAATCCTTCTACCTTGAGACTTTACTTTAATTAAAGTAAAGTGATTTTATTAGTGAGTTGATTTTTATTTAAATAAATGCTTTAATTAGAATTAGTGAATTGAATAATAGCTATTGATTTCAAGTGAGTTGAGAAGTAATCTCAACCGTCAAACACTTTCGATATTAGTGTTAGTTCATAAATCAATCTTATAAAAGAAAGGCAAGGGTGAAGGAGAAGACACATGATACATTGATACATAGAAGAGAAGGAAATTTTCTCAGAGGATTGTATTATGAAGGACTGTGATTCAAGGAGATGTTGGATAGGTGCAGAATGACTTTCACATAGAGATCAAATCAAGGAGAAAAAAAACCAAAGGAAGTTGCAAGTGGGTTTCAATAGATTGGAGGCACGAAAGAAGGATCGCACTATATGAAGTTGTCATACAGTCTTTGGGTACATGTACGTAGGTCTCAGTGGAGAAAGCAATGTATACATGAGTTTCCTTAAGGAAAGGCACGTACATCTTGGGAAACATGAAAATTTGAGGTTGTACAAAAAATCATGAGTTGTTAGGGGTTGCAGGTACTATCTATAGTTTTATGTATTTCTTTGTGGGATAGTTTCCCAAGTATGGGAGCCCTTGTAAGCTTTCAATTTATTTGAATGATAAGCTTAGTTGATGGGAAGAATATATATGTGTATTGTGGTTGAGATTTTGGTTTCCATTATTGCTTCCATTATCTTTATTTGAGTTGAGTATTCTAGCAAGTGTATGTTGTTTTGTGAGATGCTAATTTGATTTACAACAAGGAAATCACTAGATAACAAGATATCTAGGTGTCGGAGTAGGTATTTCAATAATCTCTATAATGAAATAGTTTTCCTTGACATCTACATGTATATTCTCATTGCTAACCCAGAATACCTTCTCATTAGGATCTCTATACCCAACAAGTCTCTCTTGTAGAATCGTGTTAGAAAAAAGAGGATCACAGAGAAATAATATAAAAAAAACGTAGAAATAAAACACAGAATATACATAATACAATAGAGACATGGATATACGGGATTCACCCAATATGGGCTATGTCCACTAGAGAAATTTTCAGAACTTCCTTTATTATTATCTAGAAAATGAAGGGATACAACCTACACCACACCCACTGTAACTTCCTCTTATTTTCTCATAGTATCCTCTCTTAGAATACAATATTCCCTCTAATATATAGCCACAATACAATTCCCTCATACCTAAAAGAGGGTTTCCTTCTAGGGAAAAAATCCCTAACATAACTTCTATCATCAATTATGCAAATAATGATGAATGGTTCATATTGACTACAAAATTACAATATTTTACAAGGAAAGTTTCCCAAAAAATTATCTTCGGTGGTCCTGCCCCAAAATACCCACCAAGGGGGTCTCCATAAAGTGTCTCCATCCCCCCCCTTAAGCAATATATGGGGGGGGGTAAATCCCCCCCCATCAAGAAATGGGATACAAACATAGTTGAAACAAGACCTATGAATTAGGAAGATAATCATGCTCTACAACTAACAATCTCTCACTTAAAGACTAATCACATCAAATCCACTGTTGTTGTACCTACTAGAATATGATCCACCTTAAACTTGGAAATTTTCTCATATTCACCTTCATGCTTGAAGGGAAACTGAAACTGAGCAAGAACTCAGTTTCTCCTTGGTTACTACCTTTGTTAACATGTCTGTAGGATTCTGGCTAGTATGTATCTTTTCCAACTTCAATTTTTCATCTTCCAAAATAGATCGTATCAAATGGTGTTTGATTTGTATATGTTTAGTCTTAGAATGAAAAGCTAAGTTATTTTCAATATGAATTGCACTTTGGTTGTCACAATACAACCTGCTATTCTCCTATTGCTTTCTTAATTCCTCCATAAACCTATGTAACCAAATCATCTCTTTACTAGCCTTTATAGTAGCAACATACTCTACTTTTGTTGTTGAAAGTGAAACAACTTTTTTCAGTTTTGAAATCCAACTTACTGATGTTCCACCTACAGTAAAAACATACCTTGTGGTGCTTCTCCTACTATCTTTATCACCTTCCATATCTAAATCAATGTATCCCTGTAGAACAATGTTTGAACCTCCAAAACATAATGCATGAGTAGTAGTACCTCTCAAATACCTGAGAATCCACTTTACTTCCCCCCAATGTTCTTTACCTAGATTTTTCATATACCTACTCATAACTCCCATTGCATGTGCAATATCCTATCTTGTGCACACCATTGCATACATCAAGTTGTCAATTGCTAATGAATAAGGGACCCTAGACATGTATTATATCTTCTCATGTTTCTTGGGACACATTTCCTTGATAAATTTGAAATTGTTGGCCAAAGGTGTACTAACTGGTTTTTAATTATTCATTCTAAACCTCTTCAACACATTCTCTATGTACTCTTCCTGAGAAAATGTGAATTTGTGATTTGTCTCTTGTTATTCTCATACCAAGGATTTTCTTTGCAACGCCCAAATCCTTCATCACAAATGAATTAGCTCATTTGTTTTTTAGCACATTTATATCCTATATGTTATACACTACAACAGGCAGGTCATCTACATACAATAGAAAGATAATATAACTTCCATCTTCTATCCTCTTAAAATAAACACAATGATCATAATGACATCTAATATAACCTTGTTGAGTCATAAACCTGTCAAATTTTAAATACCACTACCATGGAGCTTTTTTTAGGCCATACAATTTCTTCTTCAACCTGCATACCAAATTATCCTTTCCTTTGACCTCATGCCCCCATGATTGATTCATATAAATCTTCCCCCCCCAAATCCCCATGGATAAAAGTTGTTTTTACATATAACTATTTAAGATGAAAATATTCTACTTCCACAAGACTTAAAATAGTCCTAATTGAAATCATTTTAACAACATGAGAAAATATCTCATCAAAATATATACCTTTCTTCTGTGCAAACCCCTTTACAACAAGTTTGTCCATGTACTGTTTTTTCCTCCATCTTGTTCCTTCAAACTGTAAACCCATTTATTATGCAATTATCTTTTTCCTGCGAGAAATTGAACCAAGTCCCAAGTATGGTTATTTACCAAGGAGTCCATTTCCTCTTTCATGCCTTGCTTCCACTTCTTTTTAATGTTTTCCTGCATTGTATTTTCATAACTTTTTGGTTCACTAGAATCAATCAACAATAAATAATATAATGAAGGAGGGTATCATTAGGGGGGTCTACTTTGTTAGGATATTTAGACACTTAGGAGTTAGTTAAGATCTACTTGGTCTAATATGTCGTTAGGTAAAAGTGTGTTTCTTTAGTATGCATTAGTATGCATTTGTAGTTAGGAAATCCGACGGTCACGATATGTTCCCG
>ML776821.1:2108214-2150076 GCA_009831015.1 Picea engelmannii
CCATTGATCCGTGGCTTAACACCCGATTGGTCCATGATCTCTATTTAAAGATCATGGAGGGTCATTTGCCGATGATCGATTGTGAGAAACTCTATTGTAAAATCTCTCTGTAATCTTTTTCTTTGCATTAATAAACTGCTCCAAGTGGCCGCGTTGGCTGGGGCCGTGGATGTTTCTCCGTAGGGGTTTTACCACGTGAAAACATCGGTGTGTTGATCTTTGATCTGGTTATGTGAGTGGTTACTGAAGGTGTTCGTCCTCTGTTGGAATACCTGTGTTGTCGAACATACTTAACCTTGTAGATATTCTAACAACACTTGCATAAGTTTCAGGTTTGTGTTTCTCATGTTGTTGTACATTTTGATTTTCTGGTACCTTTGGAATTTCATTTTCTTTGATTTCATCAAGCACTGTGTATTATGTGTTTTCCTTTTCATGTTTCTTTCCCTACAACTGATCTTTGTATGTGACCTTTTCATTGAATACCACATCTCTACTCCTAATGATTTTGTGATTTTCATAATCCCATAAGCAATAACCAAAATTATTAACACAATATCCAATAAAGGTACACTTCTTAGATTTTTCCTCAAGCTTTGTTATATTTTCTTTATAAATATGGACAATTGCTTCACAACCAAAATTCTTCAAAAATGAGTAGTTTACCTTTTTACCTATCCATGCCTCCTCTGAAATGCCACCATCCAAGGATCTTGAAGGCCCTCTGTTTATTAAGTAAACAACAATATCTTCCCAAAACTATAAGGGAATCACTACATGCAATCTCATACTCTTTGCACGTTCTGTGATTGTCCTATTCATCCTTTCTGACACACCATTTTCTTTTGGTGTTCATGGAACTATCTTCTCTTTACAAATCCTATGTTATGAAAGGTAATTATCAAACTCCTTACTGCAGTATTTACCTCCATTATTTGATCTAAGACACTTCAACATTTTTTTTGTCTCATTCTCAAACAAAGCTTTCCATTTCTTAAAAGTGTCAAAAGCATCATATTTTTTTCGAATGCAAACCCAAGTTTTCCTAGTTGCATCATCAATAAAAGTAACATAATAATGATAGCCACCAAAATATGATACATGATTTGTTCCTCATACATCTGTATTCACAAGATCTAACTTTTCACTCTTATTTTCCTTTCTGACTCTGAGAAATCTATCTCTCTTATGTTTTCCATAAACACAGTGCTCACAAAAATACAAATAAACTTGTTTAAGATCTGGCAACAAATTCCTTTTGTGGAGTATTTTCATCCCCTTGTCACTCATTTGTCCAATCATATGATTCCATAGTGTTGTATCAACTCCTATAAAAGCTAAAGAGATAGAAAAGAGTCAACAACCCATTACATAAATACAATGTACCTACCTTCTCTCCTTTTTATATTACTATTGATCCTTTAGTGACATTCCATTCCTTTTCTGTAAATGTAGATATACAACCTTTACTTCCCAACTTCCCTATTGAAATAAGATTTCTTCTCAAATATGGAACATGTCTCACCTATTTCAGTAAACATTGGTTTCCATTATTTAACTTTATTTGTACCTTATGCATTCCAACAATTTTACATGGTCCATCATCACCCAAATAAAATTGTCCAAAATCACCTTGAACATAATCTTGAAAACATCTCCTATGGGGTGTGGCATGAAATGAATCCCCTGAATCTAATACCCAAGAATCAATAATATTATCTAAAGAAACAATCAAAGTATATTGTAACACATCACATGCTACATTTTCTTCCTGATTTTTCTCCTTCTGTCCATCTCCTTGTTTCTTTGGAGATTTGCAGTCTTTCTTTAAATGTCTTTTCTTCCCACAATTCCAACAATCAATATTTTCTATTCTAGATTTGGATATTCACTTCCTATACTTCCCAATATTACCTAGACTCTTTCCTCTTTCCTTCCCTTATTATCCACGGTCGACGCACTACCCAATGTCTCACCTATGTTTTTCCATCGCATTTCCTCACTAAGGATAACACCAACAACATCATCAAATTTAAAAGTGTTTGAACCAGAGATAGAGTTACTTACAACCATGAACAACTCGTCCCATATTTTTGGCAATAAGTACAATATTAGAAGAGACTTAAACTCATCATCAAAGTTCACTCCTATAGAACTTAGTTGATTAGTAATCGTATTAAATTCATTTAAATGATCGGCAATAGAACACCCTCTGACATATTCATATTAAGTATTCACTTCATTAGAAATACCTCATTGGAGGACGAGGGATTTTCATATAGTCTAGCCAATTCCTTTATCAAATCTTCCATTATCTTTTCTTTTGAAATTTTGAAGGCCATCGACACTTCCAACCACAGTCATATCATCCTAGTGCCTTTCTGTCAAGAACCTTCCATTCTTCATCCTTCATACTCATCGCCTTCTTTGTGTTTCCACCTAATAGAAGGAAAAGATACTTTTGATGTAGATAGTATTCCATTTTCATATTCCATAACTAGTATTTTTGGCCATTAAATTTCTCAACCTTGAATTTTCCATCTTCCACCATTTCCCCCACTCAAACCAGGAACCCTCTTTTCCCATGAGTGACCTTTCACTCTGATACCAATTGTTAGAAAAAATAGGATCGCAAAGAAACCGGTCGACAAAAACCTTCAACTGTACGAAGAAAATAAGAAATTAAAGGTCATCAAGCAGGAGAAATCTTGCAAACTAAATATGGAAAATTTTAAGAAAAAAAAGGAAAATATGGAAAAAGTGACCACACATGAATCAACAATGAACATAGTCCTCAACAATCGGCCTACATATTTCACAAATACTTGCAGTTGGCTCAAGGTGCAACAGGGATTGTTGGAAGAAATCACACACCAAATAAGTAACCAATCGAACTTCGCACCTATTATTCTCTAACCATTAAGATTAAATGTGAAAAATAGGTTGAGAAGGAGTTGTTCACACAAGAGCATCAATGATTCCAGGATGGGAAAATTGCACAGGTTGAAGAAGGGATTAATTCCAAAAACATTGCATAAATAGTTATATAAGTACAATGGAATGAGGAACAATACAACCTAGATTTGTAAGTAGTGTAAGATTCCCCTATAACATAAAAGATGGACTATCTAGGCCAAATAAAATCACTAGGATTTTAAGTAGAGTGCACAATCAAATAATGGAAATCATTTGAGAAATGACTTCAATAGATCACACCTTACATCCATAAAACCTACTTGAACCCACCAAAGAGTACACCTGAACCAAAATAGAAAAACCAATTGGTGTCCCCACCAAGACTGATATTTTAATTCTTTAATCCAAGTGCTTCCACTTTGCAACCTCCATCACCTGAGCCAATATTTTCGACATCGTCATCAGAAGTACAGGAACTTGATTGGTCAAAAAAATTTTGGGAGGAGATAATATTGAGAGAAATTATGGAGGAATAGATAGTCGACCAACCTGATAATCTGCAAGAAGAAATACCAGGTGTAGCAGTCGACCAATCAAGCCATACAAAAGAAGCAGGACTGGAAGCAAAATTCAATCAAGCAGTTTAGCAACAAGGAAAAAAAATAAAAGAAAAAATGGAGTTGATTGATCCAGATTGGATCATTATATTATTTTTCATCTATCTCTATCCTTTATGGGTGGAAAAAAATTGGAGGAATCAACATGCAAGGCCATTTCAGTGGAAAGTCCTAGTTTGGAAAATTGGGGTCTGAAACCTTCATAGGAAATTTTGAGGCTTTAAACTAAATTTTTGGAGGTTCTAGTGACCAAACACCCCTTACTATGTTCTACACTCTGATTCCTTTCCAACGATCCATAAAACACCTCAATCAGAGCATGTATACAAAAGTTATGCCTCCTGCAAGTTGACTTACCTTGTTTACCACCATTGTACAAGTGGATGCCGCATCATCCTCCATTAGTCACACATATGGAGCTAGCTACTTGTGGAATTTTAAGAGGACTATAGAATGTCTAAACTTTATCACTAATTGAAGGTTGAGGAAGTCAACACCCTAATCCTATACAACTATCAGGCTATGTTAAAAACCAGACCACCAGTAGGAGAAAGGGTTCCATTCTTTAGCATTGTATTTGATCCATATTTTAGAAGTTAACCTAGGAGTGGTATTTTAAGAACATAACAAAGGAGAAGATATTTTGTAGCAGTCATACAAGCCATAGTGTCAAAGGAAACTCCATAAAGAGTTCCTCTTTCTTTGTACTTGCATTTGAAGAGAAGAGAGCAAAGTGACCTCATCTTCTAGTTGTCTTTTCTCCTATATTGAGTTTCTCAATTTATATATTTTGTTTATTTTTGAATGGTGTGTGAGTATTTATTTTGTTCTCTATTTTTATTCATTTCATATATATCATACATTTAAGAACAAAATAAGTAGTTAATGAACCTGAGATCTAAAGGAAATTAACCTTCACGGTAAAGATTTCAGTATTTTATTAGATCTTTTGTGACAAACTGTTTTAGTGGAATATTGATAGAAGTTCACATATCACTGATCCTAGAAGCCACCCTTGACCAACCAACAATCATAAATAGGTAGGAACACCATTTTTTTCTAATAATCAATCGACTGATAGGTGCTTGGTCGTAAGTAAATCATCAGTCAAAAAATAAACAATAGTCAATGCCAATTTTCAAGATGACGAGAAGTCAACCAGCCTTGAGGAAAATACATTCAACCACACAATTTGAAATCATTATATATAGTATGCATGATAGGCCACAGTAATCATCATCACTCTCATGAACATTTAATCACTCATGCCATACTCACTATAAGAGCAACCTGCATGAAGTAATAAGAGTCATATGCAAACAGAGCCAACTGAGGAAGAAGTAAAATGAGCCTATCAAGGGTTTCAAATTTTGAGTTCAGATATAGCTTTGATGTCCAAAACAATTGTTCCATTCAATATGAAAACATACATATCTATCTTAGGGAGAGTTGTCTTCTCATGATGCGAGCCACAACTAGCCTAAAATTTTGACAAGCAATGGGTGTTAGGACTGAAACCTCATAGAAAAATTAGTATAAAGTCTTAGAAATGAATTAGCTACATGAAATCAGATAGCACCATTGGTAAAATGGGAGTTGTACCTCACCCATAATCATAGAATGAAGGTATTCGACCCTTGACATGGTAGATGCAATGTCCCCATTTTGGGGTTCCTTTGCTCTATAGTTGGAGATGTCTTTATGGGTTTGTGTCATCTTCATCAGAGGGATGATTTTATGTTACCAATGAGATTAGGGGGTTTAGATGAGTTATATTATACACAAAGAAGGAACCCCTCTAAGACCAATCGTTAACACAATCGGTTCCCCAACCTATGAACTAGCCAGATACGTGGCAAATATCCTAGGACCACTAGTTGGCAAAACAGACTCATACATCAAGGATTCAAGGGACTTCGTGGAACTCATAAAAGAGGAGAAAATTGATTCAAAGGATATGCTCATCAACTTTGATGTAGTGTCACTTTTTGCCAAGATCCCGCTGAATGAGGCCATTCAATTCGTAAAGGAGGTAGCAGACCTGCAAACAGCTAGACTAGCAGAAGTGTGTCTAAAATTAACTTTCTTCAGCTTCCAAGGAGTGTTCTTCGAACAAACAAGCGGAGTAGCCATGGGATCCCCTTTATCCCCAATTGTAGCCAACCTCTACATGGAAAAATTTGAGAAAAATGCCCTTGAAACATACCCCCTCAAACCATCCAGATGGAAAAGGTATGTGGACGACACCAATGTCATATGGCCTCATGGAAAAGAAGAACTGGACAAATTCTTTGAGCACCTCAATGGGATTTCTGAAAACATAAAATTCACCATGGAACTAGAAGATAACAATAGCATACCCTTCCTAGATGTGCTTATAAATAGGAAACATGATGGTACACTTGGGCACAAAGTTTTTAGGAAGAAAAATCACACAGACAACTACCTTCACGTCGAATCCCACCACCACCCCTCCCAAAAAATGGGGGTTCTCAACACTATGGCCACAAGGGAAACAATAATTTCTGATAAGGAACACCTCAAAGAAGAGATAGAACACTTAACTAAAGTCTTCAAGAACATTGGATATAGAGATAGGGACATCAAGAAGGCAATGGATAAGAAAGAAAGGAGGACTCATATACAGAATGATCAAACCTCAAACAGTAGAGCCTTTCTTCCCTACATTTGAGGTGTCACAGACAAGATTGCCAGGGTTTTAAGAAGAAAAGAAATTATGACCTCTTTCAAACCCCTAATCACTATCAGACAAAGAATGAAGTCTGTAAAGGACCCTACAGACAACCGACAAGAGAAAGGCATCTACAAAGTGTCATGTTCATGTGGGAAATGTTACATTGGTGAAACTRGAYGATCATTCYAGGTAAGGATTAAGGAACACGAARCARACATTAGAAAKGAACGTACCTGTACCTYCGCCTTAGCAGAACACTCCCACAAAACCAAACATCATGTTTTCCTTGAGGATACCAAGATACTAGCAAAAGAGGGTCACTACTACAAAAGATGATTAAGAGAAGCCATAGAAATAATCAAGCACCCCAACAACATGAACAGAGACGGTGGCCTAGAGGTAAGTATCTTTTGGAACCCATTAATCAACCAATTAAAGGAACATCCTGGGACAAATCAAGTTTGACACTAACCTTTTCCCACTTGTTTTGGTTTATATTGAGTAGATTTAGGTATCCAGTCTTAATTCTTATTTAGAAACTTGTCACTACACACTTTATTAACTAAACCCTAATCCTTTACACTCCCTAATACCCTCAATAGACTTTCTGACCTACAAACACTATCAATTTTGCTTAAATAAAAAAATCTTAATGAAACCTAGAATTCACTACTAACTTAAAATTTTCTCTTTACACTTATTAATTTAAACCCTAATCCTTTTTCAAACCCTAATACCCTCACTAGATATTATTACCACTAACTTATAACACTATCATTTCTATTTCTAAATATAACTAAAACCAAGTGCTTAACTAAAATAACTAAATAGGTAATCCTTAATATTAATACACATTTGTTATCCTTTGTTATTAAGTTAAACCACTAGTAAACCCACTACAATTAAACTAACAATACTAAATAATTAATTAAAAGTAAAACCTAATTAACTAAACCCCAATTAACAAATAAATAACTAAAGGAAAACCACTACTATTAAATAACTAAGTAATAGTAAAACCTAAGAAATTAACCAAAACCCTAAACAAATAAATATAATTCCATTAATATTAAATCCCATTAATTTTAAATTATATTCTGAAAATAAAGACAGCCGACTCTATTAAAATAACTTTTAATTGTCCTGCATTTATAGTATTAATTGGTGACGATCAGCTAGCTCTAACTTGACGATTAGTCCTGATGATGAATCCTGATTCGGATTCGAAACATCGACGATGAAATGATACATACTGTGGATTATCCGAAGAACATTTGTGAAACTCCTCAACACAGAAACTTGAAAACAACATTATATGATTCTTTCAAACATCTGCTTATCATGTTTTATCATCGGTATCCCACCTGTACAGTCATATTTCGATTTCTATGCATTTTAACCGTTCTCATAGCTTGGGAGTATTAATGAGCATTATTTAATGGAATGCACTAAGGTTGTCATTTTAATAAATTATCTAAGAGGGGTATCTTGGTGTAATATCTCATTGCAATTGAGATGAAGAGGTGTAAATGTTGAAATGATAAAAAAGTGACTTTTAGTGACCATAAATGTTTTAAATTCAAATAACTCACTTTTTGGGAGTAAAAAGGTTAATATATTAATAAAGTGAATTTAATAAAGATAAATTAAAAAGTCACTTGAGGGGAAAAGAGGAAAAAGGGGTATTAAAGTACAATGAGAACTCATTCTCTCATTATGTTGATGATTATTTGATTTGATTTGGAGAGCTCTTGGAGCCTTTGAGGGTTTGGAGTAAACCTTGGTTTGGATTGGTTTCGGTGGTGAAATATTCAATCAAAGATAATTAGGTTTCAGTGGTGAGAGATCCATCCTATCCATTCTGTGGGGTAAAAACCCTAGGTTTCCAATTTTTTCTACTGTGATGAAGAGATCTATCATTTTGCAACAATTTTGGGTTTTGTGGAAGTCATATCTCCTTGTGAAGGTCGAGTTGGCATAGAGAGAATCGATTTTCTAGAGTGTGGGCCGGAAATCACTTGAGAAGACTGTGTGTCCTTGGTTGGTCCAGTTTCTCATCCAAGAACTAAGTTATGTGTTGATTGGGTTGAGTTTCCTTATCCTTGGGATAATTTCATTGCATTTGGGTCAAATATTTTTTTTGGAGGCTGAATTCTTGTGTTGGGGGGCCAATGTTTGGCTTTGGAGGGTTGGCTCTTGGTGCTAGGTGGATTTCCCAAGTGTGTGCCAAGTTGTTACTGCAGAAATCGAGTTAGTGAGGGTCGATCCTTGTTGTTGGAGGTCGATTTATAGGCGAGGGGGGTGTGATATTCAATATGGGTGTAATATTCATGTACAATAGTAAATAAGGATGAGATCTAGGAGCAATAGAGAATTTTGGTGAATAATGGAAAATATTTTGAAGGGAAAGGGTTGATTCATTTGCTACTTCAGATCCAAACTACATATCCATTCTCCCAACCAGGTTTTCCAACCTTTGAATATGTATATCCAATCAATTTCATGATTATTAACACTCTATCTATGAGTATTTTGATAATTATAACCTTTTATATTGGTATGGTAATAAAAAAAAGAAGAATGGGAATGTTTCATTGATGTTATACTAGCTAAATTAAGTTCATGTTTATTGCTAATCTTGTTGTTGCAAATTGCCAACATTATATTCATCATGTTGAGTACCCAAATCCTTGTTTACCTACTAGAAACACAAAACAACAAGCACATAAACAAACAAGTAGCAAAAACAAGGATTTTACAGTGAGAAGTGATCCTACAACCAAAGTGTTTGACAACAGTCATGCACTAGCAGTGAGCCATAAAACATATCAGCAACGAGTTGCTTGTCCAAAGACCCTACCTAGCAGCAATACTAAGACATTCCAACCATTCAAGGTGTTTGAAAAAGGTCCTCTACCAATAAAAACGAAAACAAGGGGGTTTATAGTGAGTTTTGAGTATAAAAACCAGTTGTTTGAGAAAACTCCTGACACAAAATACCCACTAAACACATCAACAACAAACAGAAAAATGGAACAACAATAGGGAGGGTTATTATAGTGGTATTAGAGAGTGTTTTCCTCCCATCCTGAGGGGTAAACTATGAAGGATATTTTCAGATTGTTTTGGTACATTCAGAGGATTAGAAAGATGGGAACAAATCAAGAATTCATGGAAGAATTTGTACAAGCTCGAAAGGTATATTAGAATAATCTAAAAACATTGTTAGAGCCTCCAGAGTAGTTGAATCCATACTTATCATTTGGGAAAAAGAAGAAGAAGAATGGATTCAAATATAAAGTAGTTGGTGAATCAAAGACCTCACTTCATGATTAAAGTGTTAAAGAACCACAGGTTGACTTTTTGGATGTGCATGATGAGGTTGAAAAAACAACAACTTTTGATACATCGTTAGAGCTATCCTATGACGCTAGTGACACCAGTGCATATGATGGACATGTTGATAGCACATATGATGCAAGTTTCTGATCAAACAATGTTTCACATTCAACATCTTACCTTAATGTGATTCTTATGAGGATCTAGGTGTATTGGCACCAAAATATGATGAAGAATTTCCATTGGATGTTGATCTAAATTCAAGGGAGTTATGCATGAGGGATGATAAAGAGGAAGTTGGGAAGCTTACACATGAGTTTCATATGAAGTTGAGTTTGGAATATTCTTCATCATTTTATTCATCTATGGCAGTCAAGAGAGATGAAGATGTTAGTGATACTTATGGTTTTATGGAGGAGCTTCTTGTGATGGTCAAGCATGAGGAGCATTCATATTTGCATGGGATTGATGAGAGTTATGGATTAGAGACTTCTGATTATAAACATAATCTCCATCTTGGAAATCATGATCCACTTATTTTGGGGAGCCCATTGAAGGCTCAATTCATAATTGTATATGGAGGAGTTGAGCATATACCTTGTGGACCAACCATTAGGGAGGTATATGCACCCACTTATTTTGGGAATGGATATATTGAGGATGTGGACACATTAGTATGGGATTATGGGGAGATTCCTTTAGATAGACTTCGTGATTGTGAATTTGAAAATACCATTGAGTTTGGATTGTCTAGGGGTGAGAAGTTGATAGATGAGCTTCATCAATCAACATATTCCAAAAAGATTGATCTTCGACTGGGATATCACCAGACTACTTTCAGGTCTCATTATGGGAGCTACAATTTCTTGGTGGTGCCATTGGGGTTGACCAACACACTTGCCACATTTTAGTATCGCATGACCCCCATATTCACACCATAGATACAAGGGTTTATATTGGATTTATTTTTTATGATCTCCTCATATAGAACAGGAAATGGGAGAATCACTTGAGACGGTTAGATGAGACATGGGGAATTATGAAGAATATATTCAAGGATGGGACAGAGTACTCTCCAGATATTGATCTTCAATCAATCTATCATCAAGATAGGGACAAGGATCTTGGAATGATGAATGCTTTACATTTTGTCCATGTGATCAGTATGCAATATGTATAGACACATTAGGAGGATATCCATGATACATTGTATGGGCTCAAGGGGATTTCAGTTGATTGGAAGTCTCACATTATGGTGGAATATTCTAAGGATTGGTTTGCACACGAGTTGATGGGTGGTCATATTCAGGGTGACATTTATAGAGTGGTGGATGATATCATCTACTAAAAAGACAGCATATACTTAGTCCCTGAGTTTACACTTAGGGAAGAGATCATGAGGGTTATACATGATACACCCTTGGCAAGGAATCCTAGGTACTTCTAGACTTACCAGTAGATCAAAGAGAGGTTCTCATGGAAGGGCCTCAGGGATGATGTGTGGAGACATGTGAAGGAATGTACGAATTGTCAACAAAATGATTCATGGCAGACCTATCTAGTAGGATTATGGTAGTTTACACTCATCTCAGGATAAGGGTGGGAGAGTGTATCAATAGATTTTAGCACAGGTCTACCAAAGGTTCATGTTAGGGACTATATTTTAGGGACTTCATCAAAGTATGAGGTGCCACATATAGCAGAGTGGTTATTTAGGGAGGCTTTTAGGATCCATAGGTTTTCTGAGTACATTAACCATAATCGGGACAACACAATTCTCGGGACATTCTGGCAGAAGCTATACAGATTAGCTGACTTAGATTTGATTAGTGTAGCATAGTTGGAGTCGGTTGGTATGATGCATATTGGACTTATAGTTTGGATGTGGGTTCCAGGAACTCATATGATTGGTTTGTTTAATTTTTGGAACACTTCGAGAGGAGATGATGGGGCACATGCTATATTGTAGGACAGATTTTATTTTTCGATACCCAAGATCGGGTATAATAGTGGATTTGTAGACTTTGATTCCACTGAGGTGCATCTACATGATATCATCCATAATAGTGGTGTCGGGTCTTCTAGACATTACATCTTGGGGTTCTAGGAGTGGATACTGCATTCTAGGCATGAGGGCCAACTAGTTATGATAATAGTAGCGCAATGTCATCATGGTGGTTTCTTTCTGAGATTATCTTGGGACCCTATGATTACACAGTTTGAAAGTTTAGTTACTGATAGAGAGGGGAGATCAGGTTCTTAATTTCAATATTTTTCTCATATGGTTCTTTGGTTTAGTTCCCTATAAGTTCCATTCTTTGAAGGGTTGATCGAGTTTTTGCAGTAAATGATTTATCAACCTATCGGTAGTATTTAGTTGGCCTCTTATGTTATCTCCTTGCTGGAAAATGATTTGAGTAGAGGGCGTTTAACATATTTTAGGTTGGTTTGGGACCTTGGTATCATTCTAAGATTCAGTTTGGTTCAACTTGTTGATCATAGGGTTGTGATGGAATTTCTTGAGGAAAATCAATATTTGGGAAGGGGGGACTGTAATGTCCCAAGTTTGGGGTTCCTTTTCTATGTAGTTGGAGATGTCTTTATGGGATTATGTCAGCTTGATCAAAGAGGTGGTTTGATGTTACAAAAAATATCAAGGGGTTTAGAGGAGTTATATGATGCTTTTAGAGGTCTTCTTATCATATTTTATCATCAAGATCACACCTGCATAGTCAGATTTTGATTCCAACACATTTCGACCATTCCCATAATTTGGAAGTATTAATGAGCATTATTTAATGGATTTCACTAAGGTTTTCATTTTAATAAATTATCTAAGAGATGTACCTTGGTGTAATATCTCGTTGGAACCGAGATGAAGATATCTAAATGTTGAAATGATAAAAAAGTGACTTTTAGTGACCATAAATACTTTAAGGTCAAATAAATCAATTTTTAGGAGTAAAAAGGTTATTAAATTAATTAAGTGATTATACAAAAGATAAATTAAAAAGTCACTTGAGGGGAAAAGAGTAAAAGGGGTAATAAAGTATAATGAGAATGCATTCTCTCATTATGTTTATGATTATTTGATTTTATTTGGAGATCTCTTGGAGCCTTTGAGGGTTTGTAGTAAACCTTGGATTGGATTGGTTTCAATACTGAAAGCTTCCACCCTAGGTAATCAAGTTTTGGTGGTGAGAGATCCAGCCTAGTCATTCGATGGGGGAAACCACCCAGGTTTTCCACTTGTTTCTAATATGAGGAAGAGATCCATCATTTTGCACCAATTTTGGCCTTTTTGGAATTCATATCTCCTTGTGCAGGTTGCATTGGCACAAAGATAATCAATTTTCTAGAGTGGGGGCCGAAAATCACTTGAGAAGACAAAGTTTCCTTGCCTTTTTTAGTTTCTCATCCAAGAACCAGGTTATGTTCTAATTAGGTCACGTTTACTTATCCTTGGGGCAATTTCTTTGTAGTTGGGTCAAATGTTTTTGCTAGAGGATGAATTCTTGTGTTGGGGGGATAAGTTTGGATTTGGAGGGTTGTCACTTGGTGCTGGGAGGATTTCGCAAGTGTGTGTCGAGTTTCTACTACAGAAATTGATTTGGTGGGGGTTGACCCTTGCTATTGGAGGTCGATTTACAAGTGAGGGGGTCGTGATCTTCAATATGTGTGCAATATTCATGCACAATAGTAAAGGAGGGTGAGATCTAGTAGCAACATAGTATTTTAGTGAATAGTGGACAAGATTTTGAAGGGAAAGGGTCGATTCATTTTCTACTTCATGTCCAAAATACATATCCATTCACCCAGATAGGTTTTCCAACCTTTGACGATGTATATCCAATCAATTTCATGATTATTAGCACCATATCTGTGATTATTTTGATAATTCTAACTATTTAGATTGGTATGGTAATAAAATAGAGTAGGATGGAAATGTTTCATTATTGTTATACTAGTTAAATTAAGTTCATGTTTATTGGTAATCTTGTTGTTGCAAATTATGAACATTATATTCATCCTATTGAACACCCAAACCCTTGTTTACCTACTGAAAACACAAAACTGTTGGACATATTGTCATTGATGTCAACAATCGATGTGATGATTTGTTGTTATCATGAATTATCATTGTGATTTAACATAGATGAGATTTTCATTGATGTCAACAGTATATCAGTTAGCAGAAAATGTCAAATAGTATGCAGAGATCGAATGTGTAATCTTAGGAGGAGTGAATAGTATGCCGAGATCAAAGCTCATAATCAAAAGATCAAAAGGGAAAACACAGTATAGAAGTGAATGAATATCAAAGATCAGAAGGGAAAACACAATACAAAAGTGAATGAAGATCAAAGCTCAGAAGGAAGATCACATTGCAGAAGTATCACCAGGATCGATGGAAATACTGAGAAGTCGACCAATGCATAGGAAAAGGTGAGAAGTCTAAACAACCGTACGATCAAGAAAATTGACAGTGTTGACTATCTCATATTATGGACATTGGTCATATGAGTGATCGTGGGCTTGAGGACCATTGGAGGATCGTGACTGTCGAATATACAAGCCATATCAATGAGAGGGATAGATTGCGGAGATCGGAAGAAGAATTAAATGACTTGCTAGTTCCAATATCACAATATGTCTAGATCATCAGATCTCATAGACTCGAATATGGACGATTGTGGTTGATCCAACAAACGATCAGATTAAGTTGGATTGAGTTGTGACCATCGGATGTGCAATCTCTAGATCAACGACAGGGATAGATTACAGAGCTCAAAAGGAGAATTAAATATCTCTCTAGTTCCAATCCCACAATTAGTCAGGACAACTGGATCTTATAGCTTCAAAGATCGATGACTGTGGTTGAATCACCAAAAACACACAAATTCAAATTGCGGAGTTTGGGTGTCGAGTTAAATCACTCGCAAGTTGTGGTTCCGCAATCATCATCGATTGTTGATCTGCTTCAAGTTATTTCATAACCATTGGATCACTTTAAAGTGGAAGGATAGGATAAGCAGGGAAAATTTTGAGAATTGATTATCCGAATGCCCGTCAGTCGTCAGACCAAACCTGAATTCCCATCAGCCATTGGATCATATTAAAGTGGAAGGATAGGATAAGCAGGGATAAAGGGTTGAGAATTTTATTATTCAAATACCCATCAACCATCAGATCAAACCCAAATTCCCATTAGTCATTAGATCATTTTCGAGTGGAAGGATAGGATAAGAGAGGTAAGATCTGAGATCTCATTTATAAAAAAATTCATTAGTCATTGGATCATTCTAAGTGGAAGGATAGGATAAGCTAGAAGAGATACATCGTAGACATATCAAGTCATCGATCTCAGATCCTAATCAATGAACAACATTCATTTCAGGTCTAAATATGTGAGGAGGTTACGCTCTGAAAGAATCTCACTTCAAGAACTCAGTTTGAGTTTGAAATTCTCGAAGACCAGAGATCCACGGATCCAAAGTAGATATCGACTGTCAGATCATATGAAGTAGATCTCATTCATCATATCATTTGAAGAATATCTCAAGCGTTGGATCGTCCAAAGTGAATTTGGGTCGTCTGATCCAGAGCGCTAGTTTGAGATTTTAAATTCCTGAAGCCTGGAGCTCCAGAGATCCAAAGTAGATCTCGACTATCAGATCATCTGAATTAAATATCAGTCGTCATATCATTCGAAGAATATCTCAACCATCATATTGTCCGAAGTAAATATAGGTCGTCTGATCCAGAAAAGATGTGGCATAATCTTGTGGACTCTGAGTAAAGACCCGAAGTAAGCCTCAACCATCTGATACATGTGGCATCCATGTCAGCAGACCATGTCAGCAAGGACATGTGGGAGATCTACGTCATCAAGCTACATCATAAAGGAAATTTGGTATACCATGTCAACAGACGATGTCAGTAGACCATTTGACAGACCACGTCAGTAAATACACATGGCATAATCAGATGATGACAAGTGTTAAGAGGAAATTGGGTCATGCCATTTCAACACGTGATGTCAGTAAGTTACGTCACTCCAAAATATTTACTTTGGGAGTTTCACTACCAACAAATGTCAAAAGTCCTGAAATCCTAGAGTGGACATGAGATGTCTGATCTCAAAGTTCACTTTAGGAGAATTATCGACCATCAATATACTATAGTGGAAGGATAGTGTAAGTGTAAGTATTAACTGAAAACAAGTGGTCTCCACCACTTATGACTTACTCAATAGGTGATCACTCCGAAGGAAAATGGAGCAACATTTATCGAAACCTGTGAAGTATTCAATGTCGGAGTCCCAAAGTGGACATGGGTCATCAGATCTGAGGATCACTTTGACAGACCACGTCAGTAAATACACATGGTATAATCAGACGATGACAAGTGTTAAGAGGAAATTGGGCTATTTCAACACGTTACGTCAGTAAGTTATGTCACTCCAAAATATTTACTTTGGGAGTTTCACTACCAACAAATGTCAAAAGTCCTGAAATCATAGAGTGGACATGAGATGTATGATCTCAAAGTTCACTTCAAGAGCATTATCAACCATCAATATACTATAGTGGAAGGACAGTGTAAGTGTAAGTATTAACTGACAACAAGTGGTCTCCACCACTTATGACTTACTCAACACGTGATCACTCCGAAGGAAAATGGAGCAGCATTTATCGAAACCTCTGAAGTCTTCAATGTCTGATCCAGAGCGCTAGTTTGAGATTTTAAATTCCTGAAGCCTGGAGCTCTAGAGATCCAAAGTAGATCTCGACTATCAGATCATCTGAATTAAATATCAGTCGTCAGATCGTTCGAAGAATATCTCAACCATCATATTGTCCGAAGTAAATATAGGTCATCTGATCTAGAAAAGATGTGGCATAATCTTGTGGAATCTGAGTAAAGACCCGAAGTAAGCCTCAACCGTCTGATCCAAGAGGACATGTGGCATCCATGTCAGCAGACCATGTCAGCAAGGACGTGTGGGAGATCTACGTCATCAAGCTACGTCAGAAAGGAAATTTGGTATATCATGTCAACAGACGATGTCAATAGACCATTTGACAGACCACGTCAGTAAATACACATGGCATAATCAGACGATGACAAGTGTTAAGAGGAAATTGGGTCATTCCATTTCAACACGTGACATCAGTAAGTTACGTCACTCCAAAATATTTACTTTGGGAGTTTCACTACCAACAAATGTCAAAAGTCCTGAAATCCTAGAGTGGACATGAGATGTCTGATCTCAAAGTTCACTTCAGGAGCATTATCGACCATCAATATACTATAGTGGAAGGATAGTGTAAGTGTAAGTATTAACTGACAACAAGTGGTCTCCACCACTTATGACTTACTCAACAGGTGATCACTCTGAAGGAAAATGGAGCAGCATTTATCGAAACCTGTGAAGTCTTCAATGTCGAAGTCCCAAAGTGGAAATGGGTCATCAGATCTGAGGATCACTTCAGGAGTATTCTCAACTGTTGATCATACTATAGTGAAAGTTGAGGCTTGATAATTCTGAAGTCTGGAGACACGAAAGGATCGCAATCGTTGATTCGAAAGGGACACGCGTCAGTGGATTGTCAGCTCTAGAAGATTGACGTACGAAAGAAATGCAATTTTGAGAATTGAAAGTCCCGAAGGCCATACTTGCAGAGGATATCTTGATGTTCAATTGAGAAGGACAGGTGTCCATAGATCATCGATTCCAGAAGATTTCCATATAGATATTTGAAAGGGAAAAGTCCCGAAGTCCCGACGATCGTGCATCTCATCGAGAAATTGAATCATGACCGTTGAATTGATAAGTGCTCAAGCACTCATCTATACTAACATCTGAATAATTCCATTGGTCATATGATAAAGAGATTTAAAAGGCATAATGTAGTGCATCCCTTAAATTGATAAGGTTGTGGTTCTACGCCAATGATCATATGAACATGATTTGAAGGAAGCGTTGATTTTTGTAATCACACAGATGAAGGAAATTGATCCATACCTGTGATCGATTTATGAAAGTAAAGGGGATGCTAGGTGTAACTTTGAAGACCTAGAATGATGATCTATGGTGGTCCCAAAAGTTGTTGTAAATGAACAGGTTAGTTATAACTTGTTTCACAAGTCGGCCCAATAACTTAAACAAGTTTTGTGCATAAGAAACTATAAATACAACCATGATTGGTTAAATGGAGATAGTGCTAGTGGAAGTAGTTGTGGCCTTTGAAGTGAATGAGGTGGATCTAGACCTGATGTCCGTGCGAATATCAAAAATATGTAGAAGTGAAAAAGGCACGAATATATCAGAGGAAAGATAAAGCAAAGAAGGCGCAAGTTTCAGAGAGAAGATGAAGTGCGGTGATGAGAATTTATGGTATACCTCTGATCATGAGATAAATTTAATTCAATAATGGATCACTGCTACTAGAGTTGAATTACTATATGAACTCTAGTTGGATAGTCTACATTCTATCAACAAGATGGGTCTTGTGGGAAGCTGGCTCTTACTTGAGAGTTGGTGCTCCTTACTTCAGTTGGTGCTAAAAAAAATATTTGGTGTTGGAAAAATCCTTATTACTATATTCACATATATACATTTACATTATGCAAAATCTTATACAAACATCTGATATCTCTTTTCCATTGTGATTATGATTTAATTGTTCTCAATTTGTTCAATTATGTTTTAACTACTAACTTGAAAGAATAAAAGTTAAAATAATCCACACACTACTTCAACCCCCCCTCTTAGTGTGGGCGGTGTGTTCAACAATTGGTATCAGAGCGGGTTACTTCAGCATTGTTTAAACACTCGAAGGTATATTCTGAAGAAATGGGTGGACAAATGGATCTCTTCGCAATTGAAGCTCCCTTATTTGATGGAACCGATTATTCCTCATGGAGAGAAAATATGAAACAATATTTGAAGTCAAAAGGATCTGAATTTTTGAATTCAATAGTAAGCAAGCCCTGGGATTTAACTACATCAAAGAATCTATCCAAGATTACAGTCCAAAGAAGAGAAAGGAAGAACAGTGAAGTGACATTGAATATTATTCTCAACGCATTATCATATACAATCAAGGAAAGCATATGACTATGCACATCCACCAAGGACTTATGGATAAAGTTAGAAAACATGTATCAAATCAAAAGTGAAGACACAAAATACATTCCTATCAAGGATGAAGATGAAGACTCATCCATCAAGAAAGGTAAAGACTCTCCACAATATTTCGATTGCAATAGTGTTGATATTGAATCCTCCCCTACAAGTAAAGAAGAAGACTCAGATATAATAAAAGAGTGTTATGTTAAAATTTATCCCATGGAAGAAGTAGAAGAAGAACTATCAATGGCTAAACAAAAGGTTTATTGGAGTCTCTATGAATACCACTATGACCATAATGATTCAGACTATAGCTATCTTCATGACTACACTAAACAATTTCTTGAATAGAGTCGAAAGCATATCTTGGAAATAAAGGAAATGCTCAAGGACAATGAAAACATAATGTATGAGCAGGATAATCAGTTACAAGAAAAAGAAGAGGAGACCGAGAAGTTGAAGAAATAAATTAGTTAAGTAAAAGAAAAGAAAAAGGAAGATGATGAGCTTAGCAATCAAAAGCATATCCTGGAAATAAAATAAAAGCTCAAAGACAATGAAGAAATCATATCTGAGCAAAAGATTCAGTTAGAAAACAAAGAAGAAGAGATAAAAAGATTGAAAACAAAATTTATTGATTTAACAAAAGAAAAGGAAGAGGAGATTGAGAGACTGAAAAATGAAATCATTCAAGAAAAATAAAAAAAGAAGGAAGATGATGAACCAAGAAAAAGCCTTGCATACCTAAAATAACTAAGGGAAATATATGTCAATCTTAAAATCCAACTTGAAGAAGCCAAAAGGAGAGAGTAGGTAGTGAGGAACTAGTTGAACAAAAAGGAAGAATCCTATCATGAGAAGGAAGCAGAAGATTGAGAAGTCAAACACACAAATCAAGTTATTGAACAACTCCATGACCTTGGATGAGATCTTGGATAGTCAGATATCACCAAATGACAAATCTAGTCTTGGATAAAACAAGGAAGAAATCAATACTCCTAAGAAATATGATTCAAGTCCTTCATTTGTAAAAGGTGAAAACAGGTCTGACACAGGCCCTTCATTTGTAAAGGATGAAAACAAGTCTAACACAGGTACCTCATTTGTAAAGGATGAAGATAGGTCTGACAGAACTCCTTCATTTGTAAAAAGTGAAAGAAGGTATGACTCGGGTTCTTCACGTTCAAGAAATAAAAGCAACACTACAAAATTTAGAAGATCAAATCAAGGAAGATATCCAGAAGCTACTCATACACCTCAAAGAAAGTTTAGAAGAGAGACACCTTCATGGATGAATCAAAGAATGTATGAAAGTGTTTTTAACGATTATTGTTTTTCTTGTAATGAATATGGTCATAAAGCCTTGGATTGTAGGAATCACGGAAGAAAACAATTTGGTAGGTTCAACAACAGTATAATATGTTGGAACTGCAATCATGTTGGACATATTTATACATAGTGTTACACTATGATATGCTACAGTTATGGTGGATATGGCCACAAAGCCAATAACTGTTGGAACTCAAGAAAATAGTCAATGAGAAATGCTTCATACAATATGACAAAAAAGCAAATGAAACATGGAAGAAAAATGAAGTTGTAGTAATAGAAGATCAGAGAACAAAGTTCAAGAAATCAAGACACTCACAGATGTGGATAGAAAAAATTGAATAAGTGAACATGCGTGAAGCTAATTGTTGTAAAAAGAATTGTAGTCATGTGACGAGCATAGTATAAACTTTCTCAGAAAACTTTAGAGCAATGTATAGTAAAGAAGCATCTTGGATAAAGATGGATACATATGGTTAGAGATCGATGAGAATCAATGGGCAGATCCAAGAGTTGTTTGAATAAATATGAGCTACAATTGTGCAGTGTCCCCGTAGGACAACGATATCTGCATAAGCAACATTCTGATGTACAAAATGATGTACATGACATCTTGTAGAGATAAAAAGAAGAGAGGCCTTGTCAGAAAGAGATGCCCTTTTAGAAACAAAGGGGGAGAATAGTCAGAAGTAGAGATAGAAGAGTGACAGGGGGATTCATTCAGTCATGACAAGAAAAGGATGATTGTAAGAAGAGTTACCCAAGTTCAGATTCTAGTCAGTAACATACAGAGGTTTACCACAGTAGGAAAAACCCTTTTCCGTTGATGTCAAAGGGGGAGAGAAACTTCATAAGAGAAAAAATTCATAAGAGGAAAGCATCATCACAGGTAGAGTTTTGTATATGAATTTAGTGTGTTTCCCTCAATGGCAAAGGGGGGGATTGTTAGACATATTGTCATTGATGTCAACAGTTGATGTGATGATTTGTTGTTATGATGAATTATCATTGTGATTTACCATAGATGATATTGTCATTTATGTCAATAGTATATGAGTTAGCAGAAAATGTCAAATAGTATGCAGATATCAAAAGCATAATCTCAGGAGGAGCGAGCAATATGTAGAGATCAAAGCTCAGAATCAAAAGCTCAGAAGGAAAAACACAGTACAAAAGAAAATGAGGATCAAAGATCAGTAGGGAAAACACAATACATAAGTGAATGAATATCAATGCTTAGAAGGAAGAGTGCATTGCAAAAGTATCAACGGGATCAATGGAAATATTGAGAAGTCAACCAATGCAAAGGAAAAGGTGAGAAATTTCAGCAGTCGTCCGATCAAAAAAATTGACGATGTTGACCATCTCATATTAAGGACATCCGTCATATGAGTGAGTGTGGGCTTGAGAAACATTAGAGGATCGTGATCGTCGAATCTTCCAGCCATATCAACGACAAGGATAGATTGCGGAGATCGGAAGGAGAATTAAATGACTCGCTAGTTCCAATCATGCAATGTGTCTAGATTGTCAGATCTCATAGACTTAAATATCTACGACTGTGGTTGATCCAAAAAATGATCAGATTAAGTCGGATTGAGTTGTGACTGTCGGATGTGCAATCGCCAGATCAATGAAAGGGATAGATTGTTGAGATCAAAAGGAGAATTAAATATCACACTAGTTCCAATCCCATAATTAGTCAGGACCGTCAGATATTATAGCTTCAAATATCGACGACTATGGTAGACTCACCAACAACGCACAACTTCAAATTGCGGATTTTGGGTATCAATTTAAATCACTCGCAAGTTGTGGTTTTGCAATCATCATTGACTGTTGATCTACTTCAAGTGATTTCATAACCATTGGATAACTTTAAAGTGGAAGGATAGGATAAGCAGGGAAAAAGATGAGAATTTGATTCTCCGAATACCCATCAGCCGTCGGATCAAACATGAATTCCCATAAGCTGTCATATCATACTGAAGTGGAAGGATAGGATAAGTGGGGCTAAAGGGTTGAGAATTTGATTATCTGAATACCCATCAGTTGTCGGATCAAACCTGAATTCTTGTCAGTCATTGGATCATTTTAGAGTGGAAGGATAGGATAAGTGAGGTAATATCTGAGATCTCATTCATGCGAATTTCTGTCAGTTGTTGGATCATTCTAATTGGAAGGACAGGATAAGCTAGAAGATTTGCATCATAGATAGATCGAGTCATCTATCTAATATCCTGATCAATGAACAACATTTGTTTTGGGTCTAAATATGCGAGGAGGTTATGCTCCAGAAAAATCTCACTTAAAGAATTCAGTTTGAGATTTGAAATTCCTGAAGCTCAAAGATCCAGAGATCCAAAGTAGATATCAACCATTATATCATCCAAAGTATATCTCATTCATCATATCATCTAAAGAATATCTCAAGCATTGGGTTGTCCGAAGTGAATCTGGGTCGTCTGATCCAGAGCGTTAGTTTGAGATTTGAAATTCCTGAAGCTCAGAGATCCAAATATCCAAAGTAGAACTTGACCATTAGATCATCCAAAGTAAATCTCAGTTGTCAGATTGTCTGAAGAAGATCTCAAGCATCAGATCGTTTGAATTAAATCTGGGTTGTCTGATCCAAAAAAAATGTGGCGTAATTCTATGGACTCTGGGTAAAGACCTAAAGTGATCCAAGAGGACATGTGGCATCCATGTCAGTAGACCACATCAGAAAGGACGTGTGGGATATCTACATCACTATACCATGTCAGCAAGGACATGTGGTAGACCATGTTAGTAGACCACGTCAATAGACCATGTGGCATACCATGTCACCAAACCACGTCAATAAATACACATGCCATAATTAGACGATGACAAGTTTCAAGAGGAAATATGGTTGTGCCATGTCAACACATAACATCAGTAAGTTACATCACTCCAAAATATTTACTTCGGGAGTTTCACCACAAACAAATGTCAAAAGTACCAAAGTCCCAAATTTTGAAGTCCCATAGTGGACACGAGACGTTCGATCTGAAATATCACTTTGGGAGAATTATCGACCATCGATCTACTATAGTGGAAGGATAGTGTAAGTGGATGTATTAACTAACAACAAGAAGTCTCCACCACTTATGACTTACTCAGTAGGTGATCAATCTGAAGGAAAATGGAGCAGCGTTTATCAAAACCTCTAAAGTGTTGAATGTCGAAGTCCCAAAGTGGACATGGGTCGTCGGATCTAAAGATCACTTCAGGAGTATTCTCAACCATTGATCATACTACATTGAAAGTTGAGACTTGAGAATTCTAAAGTCCAGAGACGCGAAAGGATAGCATCCGTTGATCCGAAAGGGACAGGCGCAAGTGCATTGTCAGCTCCGAAAGATTGATGTATGGAAGAAATGAGAGCTTGAGAAATGAAAGTCCTGAAGGCTAGATTCACAGAGGATATCCTGATCATCAATTGAGAAGGATAGGTGTCCGCAGATCATCGACTCCAGAATATTTGCGTACAGAGATTTGAAAGGGTGAAGTTTCGAAGTCCTAACAATTTTCCATCTCATCGAGATATTGAATCATGACCGTTGAACTGATAAGCGCTCAAGTGCTCGTCTAGCCTAATGTCTGAATAATTCCATTGGTCATATGGTAAAAAGATTTAAAAGGAATAATATAATGCATCTCTTAAATTGATAAGGTTGTGGTTCTATGCCAATGATCATATGAAGATGATTTGAAGAAAGCGACGATTTATATAATCATGGAGACGAAGGAAATCCATCCATACCTGTGATTGATTTATGAAAGTAAAGGGGATGTCAGGTGTAAAGTTGAATACCCAGAATGATGATCTCTGGTGGTCCCAAAAGTTGTTGTAAATGAACAAGTTAGTTGTAACTTGTTGCACAAGTCGACCCAATAACTTAAACAAGTTTTTATCATAAGCAACTATAAATACAACCATGATTGGTTAAATGGACATAGTTCTAGTGGAAGTAGTTGTGGCTTGTGGAGTGAATGAGGCGGATATGGACCTGAGGTCCATGTGAATATCCGAAAGATGTAGAAGTGAAGAAGGCTCGAATAAAGGAAAGATAAAGCGAAGAAGGCGTGATTTTTAGAGAGAAGATGAAGTGTGGTGATGAGCGTTTATGGTATACCTATGATCATGAGATAGAGTTGATTCAATAATGGATCACTACTACTAGAGTTGAATTACTATATGATCTCTAGTTGGATAGACTGCGTTCTATCAACAATATGGGTCTTGTGGAAATTTGGGTCTTTCTTGAGAGTTGGTGATCTCCAAGGAGTTGGTGCTCCTTACTTCAGTTGGTGTTGAAAAAAAATAGTTGGTGCTGGGAAAATCCTTATTACTATATTCACATATATACATTTACATTATTCAAAATCTTATATAAACATCTGATATATCTTGTACATTGTGATTATGATTTAATTGTTCTTAATCTGTTCAATTATGTTTTAACTACTAACTTGAAAGAAAAAAAGTTACAATAGTCCACACACTAATTCACCCCCCCCCCCACCCTCTTAGTGTGGGAGGTGTGTTCAACAAAAACAACAAGCACATAAACAAACAAGAAATAAAACCAAGGATTTTATAGTGAGAAGTGACCCTACAACCAAAGTGTTAGATGAAATTCATGCACCAACAGTGAGCCATAAAACATATCAACAACGAGTTTCTTGTCCAAATACCCTACCTAGTGGCAATACTAAGACATTCTAGAAATTCAAGTTGTTTGAAAAAGTTCCTATACCAACAACAACCAAAACAAGGGGGTTTTATAGTGTGTTTTGAGTATGACAACCAACTATTTGAAAATATTCTTGACCCAAAATACCCTCTAAACACATCAACAACAAAGATAAAATTGGAACAACAGTAGCGAGGTTTATTACAGTACAATTCGATGGAATTTAACTCTGCATAGAATGACTAGTGTACAACTTTGCAACAAATTCAACAAAGTGAATTCGGAGAAATAGATTGCTAGAATCACTAAGGCTCCACTGGGAAGAGTGGTGATCAATCAATTCTTCCATCCATAATACCACCAGATAATTAAGGAGCATGTGGTGAGAATGGTGATAGATAAACTTCTACAACCACAGTCGAGCATGAAGAAAGAACCCAAACTTTTCCACCGAATTCATCATGAAGGATCGAGACTGAATGATCTCATGTACACTAAAGCTTGTAAAAGTTGGCACATTCTAAATGTTGTAATTGTAAGTCCAAATATATCTATTCTTTAAGATGAAGAAGGATTTGAGGGTGGGGGAGATGTTGGAGGGACTAGTCAACTATATTGACTAGACCCACCAGTCGACCAAGTGTAATTTCAGTAGACTATGAAGGTAATTTGAATATGTAATGTAAGTTGGCTAACCATTGGGCTGAGTCAACATATAAGGGTAGTTAAAGTAGTATTAACTACCTACCAACTAGTTCAAGGTATAAATACATGATATCATGAATGTAAATGTGGTGTGGTATTAGTCATAATATAAATATATTTGTTGTTGGTCTCACCATTGTTGGTTGTGGAGCTCGATTATCTTCCGTATTTATATGTAGGTATGCCTAGCCCCATTTTTGGGGGGGTTTAGAGGCTAGCCCCTGAATGAAGGGGGTTTGACGAGGATCAACCTCCCCAAATAGGGGGGCATGGGGGCCAGTGGGCCCCCATCTAGGGGTTCAGGGGAAGAGCCCCATGAGGAATGTTTTTGGGAAAATTTCCTTGTAAAATATTATAATTTCCTAGTCAATATGGACCATTCATTATAAGGTCACAGATGTGATGGTAGAATTTATATTAGATTTTTTTCTTCCCTAGAAGGAAACCCTCTTTTCTGAGGGAATTGTATTGCGGCTAGGTATGTGAGTGAATATTGTATTCTGAGACAGGATATTGTGAGATAAATAAGAGGAAGTTATAGTGGGTGTTTTTTAGGTTGTATCCCTTCATTTTGTTGGATAATAAAAAGGAAGAACCTGGAAATTTCTCTAGTGGATGTAGCCCAAACTAGTTGAACCACATATATCTGTCTCTCTATTGTATTGTGTATCTTTTGTGTTTTATTTCCGCATTTTTATTTTATTTTATTGCTCTGTGATCTTGTTTTTCTAACAACCACTACTAGTCTCTTCCTTCTCTTTGTCCCCGTGTGATTGTGTATATTAGTGTATAATGATCTATGTATATTATGTTATGTTAAGTTCTATTGGTTAATCCCTCTTGTAATCCCTTATATTACAAAAGTATCCCTAGAACCTCTTCACTCTAAGTAAAAGTGTTGCTCATGTTGTAAAGGTTGCCACACCTATGGGAGCACACTTATCTTATGCATAAGTATGGATCCCCTCTTATGTATTTGTCACACTTTGGCCATGAACTCTTGGATATGACTCTACAATTTCTCATGCAGTTTCACATTTCTCAAGATAGTCTCGTAGATATCGATGTAATTCACAGATCCCAAGGCACTAGTCACATCGTCCAAGGAACTTAGGGGCTATTTCTACATGACACATTCAAGATCCTTGAACACTCTCTTCTTTCATCACTTTTGGATCTATCCTTCACTTGTTTTTAGGGTCGACCCCTTTGAATGGATTTAGCGAGAAGGGAAATGCATACTTACTTATAACTCTATTTTCACGCTCAATTTTCTCCTCCTTCAATGTTCACAATCATAGGATCATAAATAAAAATTGTGAGTTGGTGCAATGTTGTGGTACCACACTTTAAAATTCCAATGCATATTTAATCATGGAAAGCATTAAAATGTTTCATTGTTGACTATAGTGTAATCGCTAGACTGGGAGGAATTAAATATTGTTTTGTTATCTACATAGATAGACTACATACAATAGATATTCATTTTATGGAGATTAATTATTACTAGATTAATTGTAGAGATAATATATAAAACTTCATTTTATGGATATTAATTATTACTAAAGTAATTGTAGATATAATAAATAAACCTTAATAACAACAATAGTAAGTGGACTTTCATCAATGATCCTCTGAAAATGGAATTGGTAGATCTTCGCACTTTGCAAGTTTACCATTTAATGATACTATGAGTGAAGTATTAAAATTGTTAGTCAAGTAAACTTTATATTATATTAAAGTTGAGTAATGAGCATATTAACATATACATCATAAATTGTATTAGTTGCAAATCATATATTTTTATTAATATATAATTATTTTTTATTTAAATAAATCTTTATACCATAAAAATAATTTCAAAATGACACACAAAAGTTATCGCTTTGAGCCGAGAGTTTAGGGTTTTTCAGCCACTCTGAGCCATGTTGTCACAATGCCTGCCCCGTTGGGGCTCATGTCTCGCAGGGAGGGGGGGGGTGAATGGTACCTCCTACAGCCAAGCCATAACAAATGGAAACATTGCAGAAGATACGAAATGGCCGACCTTTGAGCCACCACCAGATCTGCACTCGAAAATTTTGGCGGAAGGAACCTTCAAGGATCAGGAGATGGACATCGATCCAAAGAAAGAGACTATCCCATCCACTACGTCAACTCCATGGATGCCAGGTAAATGTATCCCACAAGCACCATAGGCCCCAAAATACGTTATCATCTCACCACGCATAGAAGAGAAAAAACAATATATGAGAGACTATGCCATGGTGGGAAAATTCCTAGGGCTCTGGCCTTCTGAGCATGATCTGGTCAAATGGATACAATATTGGTGGAAGCCAAAAGGTCACTATGAGATACAATTGGGCTCCAAGGGGTTCTTCACAATCATCCTCCACAACCTTGAGGATCGCAATCACATCTTCGATGGGGGGTCATACTTCTACAACTCGGCGGGACTCTTTTTAAGATTCTGGATAGAGAAGTTCAACCCTAAAAAGGAGGAATTTTCCCATGCACCTGTATGGATCAGATTGTACTCTCTCCCCTAGGAATTTTGGCTGGAGGAGGTCCTGGTTGGCATCAGCAACACCATCGACATCTATGTTAAGTCTTCTGAAGCCACCAAGCAGAGGCGCTACACCTCTTATGCGTGAATCTATGTGTACCTGAACATAGCCAAGCCACTCCTAGGATCCATCATACTGGAATATTATGATGAGGATTGGACCCAAACCATCGACTACGAACACGTTCTGTTCCGATGCCGGAAATTCCATGAACACGGTCATCTTTTCAGAGAGTTCCCTCTCAATACCGCTCACAAAGAAGGGAACCCATAAAGTGGAAAATACAAGGACGACTTTACTCAAACAACAGGGAAAAGAAGACAAGGAGGAAGAAAGAAACCATCCCAAGTAAGTAAAGATCCCTCCACTAGTAATAAATTTGCAATTCTACAAGACAAACCAGAGAATCCCACAACCCTTATACACCCCAATGAACCACTTCCAGATAATGGCCCCCAATCTACTAGAAAAGGGGATGAATGGTCCCCATAGGGTAAGGAGTCAAATCTCACCCCCCTATACGCAGCTCAGGACCCACAAGACTTTCTGGAGACAGAGGACGGGGATGCAAAAATGGACTTGGAGGAGTAAGAACTAGCCAGGGTGGATTTGGAGCACCTCGAGCACGCCTACTGGCATCAAAAACTCTACACCATACCCAGGGATCAATTACGGAAGGTGCATAGGGTCTTTCTCAACTCCTCAGCTGGGTCCTCAGCTCGAGCTAGAAAAGGTCTGGGAATACAGGGCAGTCAGTCAAAAAACCCAAGTAAATCTCAGAAAGACGAAAAGAAAAGAGGGAGGAAATCCACCAATAAGCTTATACAAGAAATAGGCCACTTTATGGTAAACTCAGGGAAAATCCACCTGATCTTAGACAGATTCCCCCCTCTCCCTTACCCCTTGTCATCATAAAGATCATCTCATGGAATATTAGAGGCCTCAATGGACGTAGCAAGCAAAAATTGCTATGGGATCTGATCTTTGCAGAAAAACCTGACAGAGTACTTTTGCAGGAAACAAAATTCTCCTCGGAAGATGTTGACAGGCTACTTCCCTATTGTTGGAAGCAGGGGGGAGAAGATTCAACTGTAGCCACAGGCACAGTTGGAGGATTGGCTATCCTCTGGAACACCAACTCAGTGCTGCTGGAAAACTTTCTCGCCCCCAGATGGTCCATTACGAAAGATTATAGGCTTATTGGCTCAAATAAGCTGGGACACCTGACCAATGTCTACGGCCTGTCCAGCCCAAGGGAGAAGTAAACCTTCCTCGAGAACTTGGATTACTTATCCAGTCTAACACAACATAATAGATGGATTATTGGTGGATATTTCAATATCATTTGCAACTTGGAGGAAAAAAAAGGAGGATCACGATGACTGGATCAGGACTCCAATGACTTCAACACCCTCATAGATAACCTTCACCTTATCGACCTAGAAACCATCAATGGCATTCACACTTGGACAAACAGAAGAACTGGAATACACCAAATCACTTGCAAACTAGATCGATTCCTCATCTCTGACTCCCTTATGATGGAAGGAACGGCTCTAGAAGCTACCATCTTGAATTTCTTTGGCTCGGATCACTGGCCCATACAGCTATGGTTGGATGTGCCAGCCACACCTGGAAAGAAACCCTTTAGGTTTGAACAATTCTGGCTCGACCATCCCGATTTCCAAGAAAAAATCCAGGACTGGTGGAGGGAGGCAGAGGTCTCTCATGGCTCCAAAATGTACAGATTTCAGCAAAAGTTAAAGAACCTCAAACAACTTCTCAAACTATGGAATATGAAAACCTTTGGCAATATCTTTGATTCCCAAAAGCACCTGTCAGAACAAATGGGCGAGATTCAAAACTAGATTAGAATGCAGGGGATAACGAACGAGCTAAAATCCTAGGAAGTAAAGGTAAATCAACAGCTAGAGGCCAGGAAAAGACAAGAAGAGATTCTATGGAAACAGAAATCGTGCATCCAATGGCTTAAGGAAGTGGAACGCAATACTAAATTCTTTCACAGAACTGTCATCCACAGAGGGCACTCTAATAAGATCACGCGTCTCATCTCTGCAGACGGGGAGACCATTCACTACCATGAAGACATGGAAGCGACCTTGATCAACTACTATCAAGATCTCCTCACGGAACCACTCCCAAATAGATATGAGGCCATTACTAAGTTTATGCAGCATGTGCCCTCCTTCGTTACCTAGGAGAAAAACTCAGCCCTGCTTTGGCCCATTACAATCGAGGAAGTGGATCAAGTTCTTCAAGACACCCCCAAATGTAAGGCTCCTGGACCCGATGGATTCACCAGCGATTTTTTCCATCATTAATGGACGATGATTAGGATAGAGGTTTGGGAAATTTTGGAAGACTCTAGAGCCACTGGGCAAGTCCTCCAGGCTCTTAATATGACTTTCCTCACCCTAATACCCAAAGAGGGGTAGGCACACCACCCAAAGTAGTTCAGACCCATAGCTCTCTGGAATGTCATTTACAAACTCCTAACAAAAGTGATTTCTAGGAGACTCAAGCCTATCTTACCGATAATCATATCCCCAGAGAAATCAGGCTATGTTGAAGGCAGACAAATCATGGACAGCGTCATCCTAGCCCATGAAGTGATCCACTCTCTACAGAAGACCAAAACATCAGTTATTCTCCTCAAATTGGACCTCTCTAAATCCTTTAACAAGATAAGATGGGAATATATGTGGGCAATGCTCCTAGCTTTTGGTTTTGATCAGCGTTGGGTGACTTGGATTCTGAATCTAACCTCCTCGGCTTTCTTCTCCATTCTTATCAATGGTGTTCCCTTTCGACCCTTCTCCCCATCAAGAGGAATTAGACAGGGATATCCTATTTCCCCTTTCCTCTTCATCATTATGGCCGAAGGTATCATTTGTTCCATCCATGCAGTAGTTGAAAGAAACCTACTGATAGGACTCCCCTTGCATGGCATTTCCCCTCCTATCTTGCATAGTCAATTTGTGGAGGACACGCTTCTGATGGGCACCCCAACTATCTGTGAAGCCAAATATCTTCTAGCAATCCTCCAAACCTTCTCGAACGCCTCGGGCTTGGATTGTAACAAGGATAAGTCCCAAATATTTTTCTTCAATACGCCACCTCCAATTCAGTGCCATATCTCTGATATCCAAGGTTTCAATAGAAGCTCCCTTCCGTCCAAATACCTTAGAATTCCTCTGATTGACAATGCCCTCCGGAACTCCTCTTGGGAACATCTATTATCCTCCTTTACCAAGAGGCTTTCTTCCTGGACCTACTGAGTCTTAAACCTTCCTAGTCATCTTATTCTTCTCCGAGCTATTCTTCAGGCCCTTCCTATCTACACCTTCTCTACACTAGCTGCCCCAAAGTTCGTTCTCACAGCCATCAAAAGCTTACAAAGAAACTTCATCTGGAAAGGCCTCAACTCAGGGAAGAAAATAGCACTGGTCAGCTGGGATAAACTTTGCCAATCCAAAGAGCAAGGCGGCTTGGGATTATGGGACCCCCTCATGATGAACAAAGTTCTAAGCGCCAAAATTTGGTGGCGGTGGCTCAAAAACCCCAAGGACCTCTGGGATAGACTTTGGAGAAATAAATATGCACCAAATGTGGTAGAAAAGAATATAATTCGGTGGAATGGGGACAACCCAGGCTCATTAATCTGGACAATGTTTATGCAGAACAAACAGTTGGTGACTCGGCATGCCTTCTGGGAAATCATAAATGGAGAAACAACTCTCTTCTGGAAAGATTCCTGGAAACAATGGCTAGTTTTGGAAAATGAGGATTGGGAGAGGGACATCTGCACCCAAGCTACACTTGCGAGCCTGACAAGAGTAGCTGAGTACTGGTAGGACAATCCCCCAGAAGACACCTGGTGATGCTAGCACATGGACAGGGAACGCATTAATCTGGAAGCACATGTGGACCTTGTACCCTGGCAAGAGGAACTCGCCAACCAGAAAATTCCCAAAATTGCAGGAGAGGATATCCTTCATTGGGGGTACTGGCCATGGGGCACCTACAGTACGCAGGAATCCTATCAGATCAAAACTCAAGAAGACCCCCTCCCTACAAGGAAAGTTTGGCACAAAATCTGGAATCTTAAACACTGGCCAAAAATCACCCTCTTTCTCTAGCTTGTCTCCCATTCAAGCATTCTAACCTGGGATAACCTATCAAAAAGGGGTTTTGTTGGCCTCTATTTTCATGCTTTGTGGAGAGGCTGATGAAACCATGAATCATCTCCTCAACTGTTTCCCTTACACTGCTCAACTTTGGGATCAAGTGGCGCTTATCATGCGCACATCAGATCGCCATAGAGATAGCATCATCGACACCATTACATATTGGAGGGACCAGGATTTCCATTCTCCCCTCCTCAATCGTATTTGGAAATTACTTCCAAGCTTCATCTTTTGGCGAACTTGGAAAGAAATAAATAGAAGGCTTTTCAGAAATGTCTCCCTCCCATGGCAACACTACTGGAATCAATGCCACTGCAATATCATGGAAACTCTCAACCTTCAGTAGTGCACCGATGAAGACTTGCTCAACACTCCCTCTGAACTCCCAATCCTTCAGCATTGGAAGCCTCTTCCTTCTCATCACACTCTCCCCCCCTCTTCTCTTCCCCCCCCTCTCAGCAACCCCTCCTTTTGGTCTCCCCCCCAGTTGATTTCATTAAGCTCAATTTTGATAGAGCTTCTAAAGGCAATCTGGGCATAGCAGGATATGGATTAGTCTTCCACAACCATCATGGGCACATAATTCTCATAAGCGCAGGCTCCCTTGGTCATTCCACGAATAACACAGCAAAACTTTGGGGACTCATCAGGGGATTGCAATTAGCCATTGAAAACAATTTCACCAAGCTAATAGTCGAGGGGGACTCTCAAATCATCATCAATCTGCTCCACAGAATTTTTAATGGAGCGAACCCAGACAACATGTCTCTTAGTTGGAGACTCTCACATGGGCTAAAGACTATCACAAACTTAGTGCAACCAAATATGGCTGTCATACCTGCTCATATCAAAAGGAAGGTAAATCAAGTTACAGATGAGCTAGAAAAAATGGGGATCAACTGGAGTGGACCAGAACTCCTCTGCAACTCGGCCTTGGAACCTGATCACCCTATTCTCCAGCATTTTATCTGCAAATATGGAATAGTGGACACACCCTCGGTTGGGGTGCTAGTGTGGAACACCTGGCGCAAGGAGGAGGACTGGATCGACCAACGAGGCACAGAGCCATGTGACGAGCTCGTGCCATCGCCTATCACCCCGATCCTACATTAAAACGCCATTACTACGTCACAGCTGCTAATTATGTAGCTTCCCTCTCCTTTCACAATTCATTTCATGGCCTGGTTGTTTGTGTATGCCTCCTGTCTCCGCTCACGCTTTGACTGGCATCCCCCTCTGCTGCCATGGCCTGATTTAACCCAGAACTTCATGTCATTTGTGACCCCTGTTCGACTCCAGGCACTCTACCACTATCTATTGCACTTGGTTTCCTTTAGCTGTTACGTGACGAATCCCATGTCACGCCCAAGGGGGCGGCCGCATAGAGGCTCTCCATGGAAACCTTGTCGGCCTTCTGTCTCGCCCCCTGAATCGCCTTCCACTTGCTCCTCTCCATATGTCCAGCCCAAGCCAATTCTTCCTCCCTCCCCCACTCCACCCATTTCACAGTTTGATATCTTAGCTATCATCCCCATGCTGTCGTGTTCCTCTTCACGTCACCTTCCTGTCCCCCCAATGGTCGAGCCTTCCCTTGCAGCAATTCTTGACTCCTCAGGGAAGAATGTGGGAGAGCCACCTCCTTGCAAGCCTTAGAACATCGAGAACCAGTCCTTTGATTCTTTCTTCGACACACAGCTGAGAGAAAGCCTCGCTATTTTCTTCGGTTTGGTCTTCGAACTCCGTCAGGGGGTGGAGGACCTTCAGTTCCATCTACAAGCCATGGATGGAAAGGTTGTGGTTCTTCTTCAACTCCTTTCCTCCCTTCAAGAGGCTTTTCCCTCGGACCCGACAGGTGCAGCTTTAGTAGAGGAACCCTGTGTAGCAACCAGTGAAGGAAATGACCAGACACAGCGATCCACAGGGAATGAGATGGAGCATGCCAAGCATGAGGACATGGCCGTGGAGGTGGACACAGCATAGCACACACTGTAGGATACCTCGCCAGATGCCGATAGGACTGAGAGAAGCGTGGAAGATGGAATGCAGTGGGTAGATCAAGTGACATACGTCAAGGAGGAACCTTGGTTTGAAGCCATCCATGCCACCTGGCCAGGTTATTTTCCAAATGTCTAATCCCATTGGGGCACTTCAAGTTTCAATAGTGTCTTCACTTTTTAGCTGTTGACCAATCAGTTTCAGACCGTTTTCTTAGACTATTACACTACCTATGCTTGACTCGTATGCTGGCTGGACTGGTTTCCCCTATGTTGGGGTAGTCCAGTAACTACAACACGAATATTCTCAGTATTTTGTACCTCTATTTTTGTCTTGGAAGGCCTTTAATATATAATACTTCTAACTTACAAAAAAAAAAAAAAAAAATTCAAAATACACAAATTTTAAACAAATAATTAAGTAAAGAAAGAGGAACTTTTAAACATATCTAACTCAAACATAAGAAAGACTTCCTTGAAACCATTCAACTTTCTCTCTTACAAACACATCTTCCATTTCACGAGGAACAACCCACAAAATATTTCATAGATAAAATAACATGGGTTTTATAGATGTAATAACCATCTGAAAAATTAAAATTATTGTTGGTAGAGACAAGGAACAAAATGGACATCTTGCAGTGTTCATTGAAGGAGATTTCCCAACCATTGGCTTTTTTTTGTTGTTATGAAGAAATAAAACAATACCAAAAAAGTTAGAATTATTTTTCATAGCTTCTCACTTCTCATCCATGATACTAGCCAATGCTAGTGGTAGATAGTCCATTATAATAAAGAATCCATAAAACAAATTAGAACATCATTACTTAGGAAGTTGGCCAATCTATGTTTTGAGGATGCTTGCTCGGAAATGAAAATATTTTTTCGAAATGAGTATTGTTCTCCTCTCAGTGGAAAATACAAAGGATATGAAATGAATCATATTATTAATATGAGTCTACACATGTATGATACAAGTGAATAATACATGTGGTAGTAACTTTTGCTATCAAAATAGTTTTCATAGAGGTATGGATTATTCATTATACAAATAAAGTCTTAGCAATCTCTAACATTCCTTATTTAATCTAGCTAGTGACTTCGCACACCACCTACATACTGGGTATACTCATCCTTATGATATTGAGTCTATATTCGGTGTAAACATGCTACATGTTTTGATATATGAACATGATTTGGAGAAGGTTTTTGGATAGTCATGCATCTATTTCCACCTGGTTTTCATGCATGATGCCCATGCATCTACTCCACTTGGTTTGCATGCAATACACTCACTTTAGTTTGATATTCTGTATGTAATCCTACTAGGGATAAACCAAACTCCATTGTACTCACCCAGATTCCAAGCATTTAATCTTGGACATGGGTTCCAGTCACTTATTTATTGCGTCAATAAGACTAGCTTTCATAGACTCTTTATCAGGTTATACGTAGGAGGGATACCAGGTAAGGTAAAACACAATAAGGTCAGAAAAGAGACACAACTTCCTTAACCAGGAAAATAAATTACCAACTCCATCCCAACTTCTTGATATTCTGGTAAGCAAGAACTCTCTTTTGAGATTTGTTTTCAATTGGAGTGAAAGATTGAACCATCTCTGAATTATTTTTCAAACATTTTTTTTATCTTACATTCAACAACAAACTTTGCAAGAATTGGTATTTTTAAGAATTAAGTCATAATATTAATGAGGGAAGAATGGTCTTAGATGTGCATGATGGTTATTCTTATTGCTTTTCTCTGCAGAGTAATATTTCTAGTGGGGCTCACTTCTATCATTCTATATGAAGATTGTTGTAAAAGTAATTGGAACTTTTCAAAAAAATGTGTGTATCTACCTCCCCTCATCCTCACCTTCCAAGGTAAAAGGGTGTGACATCAACCATTTCATTTTATTGTTTATTCAAACAAAAATTGGTTTTGTAGGTCACAAAAGGTAAGACCGGTCCCACTACAATGAGTTTGTATATAAATTATAGTTTATTCCTCTTCGGAGTCAGCTCTAACACCTCTAAGTAAAAGAAAGGTTGGGATAGAAAGAAAGAAATTTGTTTCCATCATTATATGTCTTCTTGAAGTATATAGAATTGAGGCATGTTCACTCTCTCAATTATCTCATACTTAGTTGCACATTTGGCCATCCCTATGCATTGGAAGTTTGTATCCTTTAGCATATGGATTGACATGTTGATTATTACACTCAAATAGATAACCATGGAAGTGATGCATCTGTATTCACTAAAAACACTGACAATTAGTTTTATTGTGATGAATGCAGTATAGGATAATTGGGATCCAAAAAGTAGTCGATGCACTATATAACTAAGTTTCAAATTCAGACTGATACAAGTTATCATCTTTTCTTGATAAAAGAATCTCTGTCAAGTTTCATAAATTGACTGGAGCGCAACAACAAATAATCATCGACACTCTTGGACCAAAATCGCGAAATGTTGAGGTGATTGAAGGACAATTTAACAGTAGGATGTCTTATTCTTGTTTTATTTCTCTGATGGAGACAATTACTATCACCAAGAAATTTTTGAAAATTTGGAGATCGTTGTAAAAGTAATTGAAGCCTTTCAAAAAAATATTTGATTTAGTGTTGGATTTTCTCACCCTGGTTGGGAAATTTTATTACCTTTTTGAAGTATATACAATTGAGGCTTGTGTACTCACTCCATCAACTAATACTTAGTTGCACGTTTGGCCATCCCTATGCATTTGATGGTTGTACCCTTTATCCTATGGATTGACATGATATTTATTACACTCAAACATATAAACATGGAACTGAATCATTTGTATTCACCAACAATACTGAGAATTAGTTTGATTGTGATGAATACAATACAAAATAATTCTTGGCACTAAAGAGGCCCAAAGAGGAAGTCCAAGAATTAGGTGGAAGAAAAGGAGGCATAGTGTCAACAAGATTTAATATATGAACTATTATAGTCCGGGAACAAGAAAAAGACATTCCATCTAACAATTTGAGTCTTCATGGATTTGATGTGATTAAGACATCAAAATCAAGAGGGTTGCAAGGAATTGCTACTCATGCTGCTATTGGTTCAACATTAGATGTAGCTAAACCATATCTTAAGCAAAGGCCTAACATAATTGTATTGATAACAAAAGAGTGGGAAAAAATTAAATGAAGGTGGGAATGTCACTCTATCGATTCCTCATCACTGATTTGTGGTAGCTACAACAAAATTTATCATTTGATCATCTGCACAAATTGTTGAATATTTGTGGTAGCTACAACAAAATTTATCGTCTGATCATCTGCACAAATTGTTGAATTTCAAGGAAACAAGTCAAGGTATGCACATTTCATGCTTAAATATATAACTTTTTCTTGAACAATTTGCTAATTTGTTGAATTGAAAACAATAACTGAATAAACAAAATCAATGAAATTCAAAGAAATTCCTTGAACATTTTCACAATGGTTTTGTACTTATTCCTTTCATTCTAATGAATAAAATCAATAGTCTACATGTACCAGAAGTTCCAAGTAGTGGAAAATGCACCCAAAAACAACAATGAGTCACCATATCCATTCATTGAGCTATCATTTTTCATATGTCTAATGTATAGATAATTATTAGCTTGTACAACGAAAGAAAATATAGGCAGAAACATAGGAGGCATTAGTGGGTGAAGACACCTCACCTACCAGATCCCATGTAAATCATTAGTGGGTGAAGACAACTCATGGCAAACAAAATCTCATAGAATCTATTAGTTTAGTTAGCTTTAGTTTCATAAACAGACTAGGTTTTTTTCTAAAGGATAGAGAATCAACATGTTTGCATGCTGGTGTAGGTGGAAGTTGAGAAAATGTGCTATGGGATATGGTTGATGCATCCATGGAACAAACATTTAATGTCAAGAAGAAATGCTAGAGTCATTACTAGCATTACTTCATTTGGGAAAAAATAATACATAAATGTGTGCTTTAAAGTAATGTATTGATGGACAATGTGGGGGTTGTGCCTAGGGAAGAGGCCAAATAAGACCTCACACTTCAAACCTACACTAAAAAAAAATGAGAGTGGAAAAAATGTATAAGTTTACAAAAAATTAGAGTTAAAACACTCAAATATCATTAATTTCCATGCCAAACTAATAAAAAAAGAAAAAATTGATTACTATACTCCCTACAACCTGAAGGGAAGGGACTAATAAGTACAAATTATATATTTCCAAACTAAGAAATGCAATGCACTTCATCATAGTCTATGAATTCCCCTTAGTTATAAAATAAAGTAATTGAATGACAAGTGATAGAAAAATACAAAGGAGGGTGTTCCAATGGAAAAGAAGAGGATTGTTACAACACTTATTTTTTCCACACAAATTGCAATTTTTTCAAAATCTACAATTTTTTTAGGGGATGGCTTGTATTATAATTAGGAATAGTCTTATTCAATATTATAGTGAATTGAATGAGTAGAAATAAATAAGGACATTCACAATGATAAGAGCTAATCGAATATGATTGATGTGTCAAAAGATAAGATCAATGTAGTATAAGTTAGGTTAATTGAATTAAAAAAAGGTTATTGTTATATTAAGAGCTACTCTATAGTTCACTAAGACATAAATACTATAAGGTAATGTAATATGAGTAATATATATATATTACACGGTGAGAAAATCTATCATAAGTTAGTTGTCAACCAACACTGGGGACAACCATCACTCGTTCCTATAGGTTGACTAATCACCATTATTCAAGGAAAACCACACCACTTGGAATAACCAGCTGGTGGTGGTCCATAAGGGGGTAAAATTTCACTCCTGTAAGATGCCTTTGAGTCTTGGGCCATTAACTTGTTTCCTTATGTACAAGGAATGTAATACCCCATTTTTTATTCCCCATATTAAATAATGTATTTTGTTAATTTATGAAAGGCGAGAGATCCCAAACAATTAAAAGAGGCAAGTGTGCCTAGTAAATATAATGTTTTGGTCATTACTAATAATAAAATACATTGATGGATTCTAGATGGACAAGGACAACAGTTATAGAGGGCTATGATTCCACGAGAGAGGGGGCTTGATCCGAAAAGATCTTTTAAATGACAATTGTTGAGTTATTAATCATGTGTTAATTAACCATTTAGGAAACTAGTGAAAGAAGGAAGAATTAATGAAGAAACATAACATCCATTAAACAATATACAGATATGAACATAAGCACAAAGAACAACAAAACATAACAATAAGATGATAACAAAGTTCGACCATCTCACCTACATCTCCGGGCCTTTGTCTCAGTGGGTGAGGCTTTTTGTATTCATGTTCAAAGCTTTAAAAGTACATTATAGAAGTGCCAAAAGAATTATAGATTGATTTGGTCTTCCTCTACCAGATCTCTAGAACCCACTTGTTGCGTTCCATTTTGCAACTTGCTTTTCCACCAGATGAGTGTTGTGATTGCAAGTCTAAGCGATTCCAACTTGATTTGAGTTTCCCCATCCTTGATTTGTTTCACACTGCAATAAACCTCCATATGTCTGACCCCATTATCAAGTCTCTCTGCATTGAATTCACCATCATACATGGGTAATTCAAATTTAACATCGAGCTTAAGTAAAGTCATTTCTTGTTTATGTTTATGGACATATTTTCTTGCAGTGCTTTTAGAACTTGAACTTGAAGAAGAAGGAGAAGAAGGAGAAGAAGGAGGTGAAGGAGGATCCTCTCCTTCTTCACTTTTGTCCTTTGAATATTCACCTAGATTTGGTCTCTTCCGTTCCAAGTAATCCTCATAAAAAACCTTGAACATCTCCGACATGGATTTCGAAACTCTTTCTCATCATGAGAAACTCCCTCTTCCGATGCCATCTTCTCGCTTTGAGAAGTTCTCTTTCTCAATCCAATCAATGGATTCTCTTCAACAAGATTTCCTTCACCATGATTCAGCTTTTCCCTAGAAATAATGCAAACTCAAATACCAAATGTCAACTAGCCACTACTGCATTTGGGTCAAATTTCGACGGCGCGTTCGACACAATTGCCACTTTCTATTGTCGGAAGATCGACAAACCTTGGACCCCCTCAAACGTCATTTCACATGACGCTTTTTTTCTAACAACCACATTTTCGTCTATATTGCGACGTTGCAAACGTGGCAAGAGAGACATTGCAAACGTGGCAAGACCGACGTTTCAAATGTGGCAAGAGAGACGTTGCAAATATGGCAAGGCCAACATTTCAAATGTGGCAATTGAGACATTGGAAATGTGGCAAGTGACACGTTGCAAATGTGGCAATACCGACGTTTGAAATGTGGCAATTGAGACATTGCAAACGTGGCAAGTGAGATGTTGCAAATGTGGCAAGTGAGACATTTCAGACGTGGAAAGAGAGATGCTTCAAAGGTGGCAAGACCGACATTTCAAACGTGGCAAGTGAGACGTTTTAGACGTGGCAAGAGAGATGTTTCAAAGGTGGCAAAAGAGACATTTCAAAGGTGGCAAGAGAGACGTTCTGAAGGTGGCAAGACCGGCGGGAAGAGGTATTAGCTCCGATGTGGTTGCTATGGAAGTGACACTCTTGGATGTCGCAAGAACAACGTCCATCAAGTGGCAATAGTGACGACCAGGATTTACTAGCTCCGACATGGTTTCTATGGGAGCGACAATCTTGGAGGTGGAAAGAGAGACATTAATAATGTGGGAAGAGAGATGTTAAGAGGTATCATCTTCGACGTGGTTGCTATGAGAGCGACACTCCAAGATGTTGCAATAGCAACTATGTTGTAGATATTTAAAAAAAAATACAATATCAATACTAAGAGGGACAGGTATATTAACCTTTGCTAAGATACTAGCCATATCAATATTTAAATCTATATCATCGGTCTTAGGCAAGGTTGGTTGAGGAGGAGGACTATCTTCCAATGGTATTGTCTAATGAGGTTTAGGATCACTAGGATATGTCTCGGGTGTTTTATCACACGAACTCGCAATTGTTGAGCTAAAGTCCAAAAGCTCAAGTGCAATCATGTATAATAAGACTGCAAAAATATACTAGAGAGTAAGTCCCTATTTTTAGATAGGATCAAAATAATACTGTAATTTCTTGGGTATGTTGAAACAAGTGCCATCCAATACAAGATCCTATATACCAATAAGATAGATGAGCAACAGAAATTCCAGAGCCTTCATTGAAACCTCTGACAATTTGTTTGACATTTAGCAGACAATTATATCATCAATAATACAACTTGAAGTCATTGCAGGTATTGCTTTGTATCCTTTGGCTAGCACAACAAATTCACACATAGCATGCAAGTGTTCTATATATATACATTGAGTAGAAGAGAAAATTCATAGAATGCAAATTGTAGCAATTCAGAACAACCATAACAGATTTGGACTCCAGATATAAAGCTCATAATCTCTCATTCCAAGACATTTGAAAATGCCAAACCATGTAAAATTCAATATCCCAATACTCGGTTAGAACAAGGGGAAAAAAAAGACAAATTTAAATACTTCAACAACTATAGCAGATTTGGCCTGTAGATATACAACACATATATATTCCAAGTTTAGTTTCAAATAACAACCAATGTTATTGTTATATACACA
>ML776821.1:2157349-2167765 GCA_009831015.1 Picea engelmannii
TTCCAGTAAACTGTTTGCCCCAAAATAGTCACTATGTTATATCTATCTTGTAGTCTCTTTTGTCTTTTATTACCTTACAGATGCAACTAACAAATTTATTATTATACAATGATTTGAATACACCATTACTTTATAAGTGGGTCCGTAGTTAAGTCACAAGGTCATCATTATGAATATTTTATTAGAAAGTCCTTGCAATAAGGACTACTCGGGTCAATGAATGCGTGTGACAATTCATGTGTTCTCAACACCTAAGTCACATGACACAACGACACATGACATGGACAACATGGAAATACGAGTATCCAACATGCAACACATCAACCCTAGAAACAGGACATGGAGGACAGATGTTATATATAGATATATATTCAAAATAATTATATATATTAAAATACGAAAATGAAATATAGACATAAAGATCCAATTTTCTTAGAAAATAGAACATTTACAAAACACTTGGAATCCCTTCAAATCTCAATTTTACCCTTCACTTGCACAATGAGAGACTATAAGAGCTCTTTCCATCCAGGGGAAAGTGAAAAAATAGCAATAACAAAATGTTTTTCAGAGTTGAACGGGTAGGAAACGTCTAGGGCACATGTCCAACACATGTTTGACACATGTCTTGTTTTAGGACATGTCCTAGTATGCCACATGTTCGACACACAGGATATGAACACAACACCCCTAGGGGCCATGTCCTGTTACTTAGGTTCTCATGAAGGTTGATGTTATTTTTATTTCTCTCTCCTCTTTATCTAAGTCATTGCAAAACTCAAAAAGGCGACAACCTAATTTACTAACTGAAAGAATTAGATTTAATATGAACTTTCAACATTTCTGTTGTTTTTCCTTCATTCTCTACCTCTGCAAGTGCAAAAACATAGTATTTTATCTCCTCACTTGCATTGTGGGGCAGAAAGCTACCAAACTGATAAAACTACAATAGAAATCATCTCGTTGAAACACGTCCCTACATATCAAAAATGATAGTTTTGACTAATAGGCTTCTTTTGGGTATTTTCCACCAGTGACAGATCGGGCACTACATATCCATATCCGTTCACCTAAAGAATGTAACTTTTGGGTATTTTCCACCAGGAACAGATTGGGCTGTGTCCCGACACCTAAGGAATGTAACTTTGTTTTCTTTGGAAATAAAGTTATGTTTTTTTCTCGGAAAAAAAATTGCATGTGGCATGGTTTTGGGTTATATATGACTTATTGCATGCACGTATATTTTATCATAATAAGCCATAATGACTTTCACCCTAATTTGAAGCATTAATTTTATAACAAGTAAATGATTTCGTCATAATAGGGACGATGCTATCCACATGGCATTCTAGCTAGTAGAACCAGTGCACCTATGGGATTTTAATTATTTTTACCAAGTCTATGACAAATTAGGCATTAGCTTAGGAATTGTTAACCATATTTTCCACATGTCAAGGTAACAGAAAATCTACCTAGAACGAGAGGAGGTGTGGCTCACAAACCATCTTAATTACCCTTAGGGAAAGGAACACAAAGTGATTGAGATTATGTCTTATGCTCCATGTTATAAGATGAACGGGTGGAGCATTTGAGATACAAGGAAGAAAATTAGATAAACCTATAAGTTCTTGTCCAAACTTTGAAACTTTCACTAACAAAGGGGAGATTGTAAAATGTAGCATTCTTTTCAAAGAAGATATCACACAACAGAGTTTCCAGGTTTGATATGATGAGTAAGAAGTTGGTTAATAAAAGAAAGATCTTAATTCATTTGGCAGACCTACAAAAACTCCCAAACAGTTACTTCAAGCAGCTCATTCTCAAGTGTAAAGGACCCCCTTGCAGAAACTCCCCCCAAGTCTGTTCTTGTGGAGATAAAGTAAGACAATATTAACTATAGCCAGACATGGAAGTGGGGTCTTGATGGCCACTCCTGCCTGTTTGAGGCCCTCTTGGAAGCTGGGTTTTTCTTTGACTGTAAGGAGATCCTTCCTTGTTAAACCCTGATCCTCCCCTACATTTGGGTGAATTGGATTCATATTTTTCAACAAATGAAGAGGTTATCTCTATTGCAGAACCTTGCACTCTATGGTGTAGAGTGGTGCATTCATGTAGTTATGGCCTATTTCCATTTAAGTTGCGTATAATATAAAACATTGCATGTGTTTCTCAATGTTGCAATTTTTGCAAATTCAAAATGTTATCTGTGACTAAATCCTTCTTGTTCTTATGAATTTTACATTGTTACCCTTTGGTCTTGACTAGCTTGTATTACTAATTTTTCACTTCGTTTTTAGATATCACACCCTACGCAATTCTTTATAACTATGATTTACAATACTTATGGGTATGGCCTGTTAGATGACTACTGATTAATATGGCTTGTTCACATTCATTACTAAAACCCTGGATTATGTGGTGTAGAGTGGTGCATTTCTATGTGGTTAATATGGTTTATATTCATTTAAGTCCTATAATACAAAACGTTGCATATGTTTCTTATTGTTCTAATTCTTCCAATTCAAAGTGTTTTTTTGTGACTATGGCCTTATTGTTCTTATGACTTTTATATAAAAGTTCTCTCCTTGTTATCCTATGGCCTTTTTTAGCCGTTGTTGCCAAAATTTCATTTCATTTTTAGGTGTCATGCCCTATGAAAATCTTTATCATAATGATTTACCACAAGGACTTGAAATAGCCTATGGAGGGTTGCTAAATTCCAAAGTTGTGTAAGTTACCACTTATCTAGATTTCATCTTCTTTTCTACAAAACATGTAATTCGAAACCCATCTCATAATTTCCAACCTCCGATACTTTTCATGGTAGTAGTAATGACATACATATCATTTTCTGTTGCATAGGGATGAATATGCACAATTTTTAGAGTTCTGCTTCAAAAAATTTGGTGACAGAGTTAAATACTGGATGACATTCAATGAGACACTGGTTGTTGCTGCTCTTGGTTATGAAAATGGAACTTTTGCTTGTGGAAGGTGCTTTGCTCCATTTGGGAACCATACAATAGGAAATTCTACGACAAAACCCTACATTGTTGCACACAATTTGTTGCTTTCACATTCTACTGCTATAAAGATTTATAGAGAAAGGTATCAAGTCAGACCTGCTACAAGGTAGAAAAAATTTGCATTTTAATGTTAACAACATGAACTGTCCACTGATGTTGAATCCTTTCTCCAACTGTAGCCCATGGAAAAGGGAAAAATTGGGATTCTTTTGGATTTTGTATGGTATGAGCCTCTTACAAATTCTAGTGAGGACCAAGCAACAACTCAAAGATCAAGGGATTTCCATATTGGGTGGTAAGTGTGAATTTATTTCTTTCCTCTACTTACGTTGAATAAGAAGTGGTTTTATAATGGTAAATAACTTTCATAAGATATTGAACAAATGGTGAAAAAACCTCAAAAGAAAGAGCACAGAGCAGTGATTAGGTTTTGATCGACCAACTAGGGTTCTGCAGATCCTTCGCAGTGCGGGGGTCCCGCAATGGCCCCAATGGGGCATCCACCACCTAGCGGAGGAGGGTTGACGAGCGACTCTTACAGTGAAGCTACAACCGGTAGCAAAGATGCGGAAAGGACCAAGCGGCCAGCCTTTGAGCCACCACCGGACATATACTCGACCATATGGGAAGAAGGTGCGCCCAAGGACCGAGAAATGGAGATCGACCATGAGAAAGTATCTTTCATCCCCACAGCGACCGCTCCCTGGAAACCTGGTAAGTGTATCCCACAAGCCCCACAAGCCCCCAAATATGTGATTAGTTCACCACGCATTGAAGAGCAAAAACAATTCATGAGAGATTACGCTCTTGTGGGAAAGTTTTTAAGGCTTTGGCCCTCAGAAAGAGATCTGATCCGTTGGATCCAGTACTGGTGGAAACCAAAAGGTCACTATGAACTGCAACTAGGGTCCAAAGTCTTTTTCACAATAATATTCTACAATCTTGAAGACCGTAACCGAATCTTCGATGGAGGACCATATTTTTTCAATTCGGCAGGCCTTTTCCTGTGCTTCTGGATGGAAAAGTTCATCCCCGAAAAGGAAGACTTTGCTCATGCGCCTGTATGGATTAGATTATACTCCCTTCCATAAGAATTCTGGCTTGAGGAGGTTCTGGCGGGTATTGGCAACACCATTGGAATATATGTCAAATCGTCTGAGGCCACGAAGCAAAGGCGCTATACCTCCTATGATCGCATCTGCATTTACTTGAACATAACTAAGGCGCTTCCCAGTTCCATCGTTCTGGAATATCAAGATGAGGATTGGGTCCAGACCATTGATTATGAGCATATTCCATTCTGTTGTCATAGGTGCCATGAGAATGGACATCTGTTCAGAGAATGCCCCCTCAACAATGCTCAAAAAGAAGGAAACCCAAACAATAACAAAGACAAGGACAGCTTCACTCAACCCACTGGAAAAAGGCGACCGGGAGGCAGAAGACAACCATCCCAGGTAAGTAAAGATCCATCCACTAGCAATATATTCATAGCATTGCAAGACCAGCCTGAAAACCCGGCAGATCATCCACCACCAAGTGTGCCACCATCAACTACTGGTTCTCAAACTCCCAAGCAAGGGGCAGACAAAAACCCTCTGAGCAAGGAAGCAGAAATTTCCCCCCCAAGCAGCAACCTGGAAATCCACAATCCTGTGGACACAGAGAATGGCAAAACGGAAATGGACCTAGAAGAGCCCGATCTAGCAAGGGTGTATCTAGAACATCTTGAGCATGCGTATAGACACCAGAAACTTTTTACAATTCCCAGAGATCAATTACAAAAGGTGCATAAGGTATATCTCAACTCCTCCGCTGGATCCACTGCCAGAGCCAATCAAGGGCTGGGAATCCAAAGTAGTCAATCCAAAAGCACTGGTAAAACCCAGAAAGATGACAAGAGAAGGGGGTGGAAGTCCACCAATAAGCTTATACAGAAAATTGGGCACTTCATGGTTAACTCGGGGAAAATCCACCTAATCTCGGATAGCTTCCCTCCCCTCCCCAACCCCTCATCATCATGAAGATTATCTCTTGGAACATCAGAGGCCTCAATGGGCATAGCAAGCACAAATTGCTACGCAAACTAATCATGGCAGAAAAACCTGACATCGTCCTTCTGCAGGAAACAAAATGCGCCTCAGAAGATGTGGATAAATTACTCCCCTACTGTTGGAAGCAAGGGGCAACTGTTGCGATAGATGCCAAAGGAACAGTAGGAGGACTAGCCATCCTCTGGAATACAAATTCAATATTTCTCGAGAACTTCATAGCTACATGAGGGTCCATCACCGCCAACTACAGACTCATCGGTTCTGATAAACCGAGACATTTAACCAATGTCTATGGTCCAGCCACAATAGGAGAAAAAACAGCTTTCCTTCGAAACCTGGAATTCCTGGCCGCCTTACACCAGCACAAAAAATGGATCATAGGCGGTGATTTCAACATCATCCGCAATCTGGAAGAGAAAAGAGGTGGCTCAAGAAGATTGGATCAAGAAACTAGCAAATTCAATAGCTTCATAGATCTCCATGGCCTCTTCGACCTGGACACTATTAATGGCATTCATACTTGGACAAATTGCAGAATGAGCACACATCAGATAGCCTGTAAGCTTGACCACTTCCTCATCTCAGACTCCCTCATGATGGACGACACAGGCATGGAGGCCTCAATTATGGACATCCCTGGATTGGACCACTGGTCCATCCAGCTCTCGATAGACCTTCCAACGGCAATAGGAAGGAAACCCTTTAGATTTGAGCAATTTTGGTTCGACCACCCAGATTTCCAAACCAACATTCAGAAATGGTGGAGAGAGGCCGAGATAACCCAAGGATCCAAAATGTACAAATTCCAACAAAGATTAAAAAATCTAAAACAGACTCTCAGAATCTGGAATAAGAACACCTTTGGGGATATTTTTGCGTCCCAAAATCAATTAGCCATCCGCATGAGAGAAATCCAGGAGAAGATTAGAACCCAGGGGCTTACCTCTGTTTTAAAGGAACAGGAACAAGTCGTCACTCAACAATTAGCATCCAGAAAGAAACAAGAAGAGATCCTTTGGAAGCAAAAGTCACGCATCTGGTGGCTCAAGGAGGGAGACCGTAACACCAAGTTCTTCCACAGGACAACTATTCAAAGAAGGCACACCAATAGAATCACAAGATTGATCTCCGCCAATGGGGAGCCCCTTCATTCACATGAGGATATGGAAGCAGCTCTGGTTGGATATTATCAAAACCTCCTCACCGAACCTATCCAGGACTAGCATGAAGCCATCGCCAAAGTAACCTAGCATGTGCCCTCCCTTGTCACGAGGGAACAGAACCTGGCCTTACTTCGACCTATCTCTCTGGAGGAAGTAGATCAGGCGCTTCAGAACACTCCTAAATGCAAAGCTCCAGGACCAGATGGCTTTACCAGTGACTTCTTCCATCACTGCTGGCCAATGATCAGGCACGAGGTATGGGAGATTCTTGAGGACTCCCGTGCCTCAGGACAGATTCTAAAAGCTATGAACTCAACTTTTTTGGCTCTCATTCCTAAAGAGGGACAGGCGCATCATCCTCAGCAATACAGACCTATATTGCTTTGCAACATAATTTATAAACTCCTAATGAAGATCATAGCCAATCGACTCAAGCCCATCTTACCAACTATCATCTCCCCAGAACAATCAGGATATGTTGAAGGCAGGCAAATAATGGACAGCGTCATCCTTGCCCATGAAGTGATCCACTCTCTGCAGAAAACCAAAACTCCAGGTATGCTTCTTAAACTGGACATCTCCAAAGCCTTCAATAAGCTGAATTGGGATTATATGCGGGCCATGCTCATAGCCTTTGGCTTTGACCAAGGCTGGGTCACCTGGATCATGAACTTAACCTCCTCAACTTTCTTTTCCATTCTGGTCAACGGCTTCCCCTCCCAGACTTTTTCTCCTTCAAGAGGTATCAGGCAAGGAGATCCTCTTTCCCCCTTCCTCTTCATCATCATGGTCGAGGGCCTTGGCAGTTCCATCCAAGCTGCAATTGCAGGAAATCGCTTAAAAGGCCTACCTTTGCATGGCATTTCTCCTCCCATCTCGCATAGTCAATTTGTGGATGATTCGCTCCTAATGGGCACCCCCACGGTTCATGAGGCTAATGCCCTTCTCGACATTCTCCAAACCTTTCCTACTGCTTCAGGAATGGAATGCAATAAGGAAAAGTCCCAAATCTTCTTCTTCAACACACCCCCTCCTATCCAACGCCATATCACTGAAATCCTAGGTTTCAGCAGAAGCTCCCTTCCGTCCAAATATCTGGGCATCCCCCTGATAGAGAATCCTCTTCGTAACTCCTCGTGGGAGCACCTTCTTTCCTCCTTCGCCAAAAAGCTCTCTTCCTAGACCCTCAGAGTTCTAAATCTTCCCAGCCGCCTAGTTATCCTCCGAAGTGTCCTTCAAGCCTTACCGATTTACTCCTTTTCGGCGATGGAAGCTCCAAGACATGTTCTCTCAACCATTAGAAACCTCCAACAGAATTTTCTCTGGCAAGGCCTTAATACTGGGAAGAAGATCGCTCTGGTTAGTTGGGATAAACTTTGCAAGCCCAAATCTCAAGGAGGCCTGGGACTGCGTGACCCCCTTATTATGAACAAAGTTCTCACAGCAAAAACTTGGTGGCGGTGGCTTAAGCAGCCTCAGGACCTCTAGGCCAGATTTTGGCAGAAAAAATACACGCCTCACGTAGCAGAGAAAAACTTAATACGGTGGGATGGGGAAGAACCTGGATCTCTGATCTGGACAGCGGCCAAGCAGAACAGACAAGTGGTCACCCAAAATGCGTTCTGAGAAATTCGGAACGGGGAAACAGCTCTCTTCTGGCAGGACTCCTGGCAGCAATAGCCCATTTTAGCAAACACAACCTGGGAAAACACAATATCCCCAAGCGCTACCCTGGCAGGCCTGACAAGAGTGGTTGACTACTGGCAGGAAAATTCTCCTGAGGACAATTGGCGCAAATGGCACCTGGACAAAGAGCGCATAGTTCTGGACGCAAGGGTGGATGTGGGACCCTGGCAGGAGGAGATGTCCAAGCGGAAAATCCTCAAGCTGGAAGGAGAGGACATCCTACGATGGGGCCATCACCCCAAAGGTACCTTCATCACATAGGAGGCCTACCAACTCTTGAACCAGACAAATCCCCCTCCTACCAACGAACTCTGGCGCAAAATATGGAGTCTTCAACATTGGCCAAAAGTCACTTTTTTTCTATGGCTTATCTCCCACTCCAGCATCCTTACTTGGGACACTCTCTCAAAGAGAGGTTTTATAGGGCCCTCCATCTTCCTTTTATGCGCAAGTGTAGAAGAGAATATGAATCACCTCCTGAACTCATGTTCCTACACCGCCCAACTCTGGGATCAAGTGGCCATTATCATGTGCAAAACAGATCGGCAGAGAGAAAGCATCATTGATACCATTGAAGAATGGAGAGAGCACACATTCCACTCTCCTCTCCTTAATAGGATTTGGCAACTCCTTCCAGGCTTCATTCTCTGGCAAGTCTGGAAAGAGCGGAACCGGAGGGTCTTTCGAAATCTTTCGCAACCTTGGCAATCTTGGTGGCATCAATGTCATAGCCATGTTCTGGAAACCATCTCTCTGCAGCATTAGACTGATGACACAGGGGGTAGCCCCCCTTCTGAACTTTTAATTCTCCAACAGTGGCAACCCCTCCCCTTTCCCCCCCCTTCTCTCCCCTCTCCTCCCCCCCTCCATGCCCTGAGTCCCTTGTCTTGGTCTCCCCCACCTTCCCCCTTCATAAAACTTAACTTCGATGGTGCCTCAAAGGGCAATCCCGGAGCGGCGGGGTACAGTGTTGTTCTGCGTGACCACCTCGGCCACATTCTCTTAATAGCTGCAGGCTCCTTGGGGCACACAACAAATAACATAGCAGAGCTCTGGGGATTGATCCGAGGTCTGCACCTAGCAAATGAACACGGATTCATAATTTAGTAGTTGAAGGAGATTCACAGATCATCATCAATATTTTACAGCGCATCCTAAAGGGAGAAAACCTGGACAAAGTCACGCCAAGTTGGAGGCTGTCCCATGGCATACAACTGCTCTCTAGCTTAATAAATCCAACCCAGGTAATCATCCCGTCACATGTTTGAAGGCAGGCAAACCAAATTGCAGACGAGCTCATCAATATAGAAACTACCTGGACGGGATCGGATCTCCTCTACATCTCTACACAAGAACCGAAGCACCCTACTCTTCAACATTTCATCCGCAAGGCAGCTACAGTCGACTTGCCCCCGGATGGGGTGATATTGCGCACCACTTGGCAAGATATGGGGGAAGGGGGAGGATAGCAAAGCAGGGAGCCATGTGCTCGGCTCGTGCCCCATGCTGCCACTATCCTCGGGCTTTAACTGGCATTAAACACGGATGGGAGGGGCATTAATCCCACCCCCCTCGACCACCTTTATGTATAGCACGATGCAGAACTCTCTCGGTAGTCTCGTCTGGTTCTGTAGCTTCGATTCCAGCTCTGCGACTTTCATGGTATTTTGGGTGATTATCTCCTTCCATCTCGGCTCTGTAGACCCTCTGCAGAAGTCGTGCCTTGCCATGCCTCGTCAATGCATGCGTCCATGCTGGGGCTCTCCATGGCACCCACGGCGCCCCCGCACTCCCTCCTCGCCCTCTGATTTATCCGCTCCCGGACTGGATAGTCTGGCTGTTGTCGACACCTCCTGGACACTGGCATGGCATTCTCCCCCGCACAAGCATTCCTCCTCTCCCCCAGCGCCGCGCCATGATCGACCTCACCACAAGGCACCCTCTTCCACTCAGCCACGTGAACACTCAGCCATTATCCATGACTTAGTTTTCGAGCTCCGTGAGGGGGTGAATGATCTTCAGTTTCGGGTCCAACAGATGGAGGGACGCCTCTCTGTCCTCCTCCAGATTCTAGCCACTCCCCCTCCAGTCACTCCTGAGGATTCTCATGATGCTTCTGAGAATTCCAATGGGCATGCGAGCAGTCATTCACATGCCACAACCGAAGCAAGCATGCAGTCCGACGGGAAGGCAGTTAATCCATCGACTGAGATTGCTCTCGCGCGGCGGGCAACTTTGGCAAGCAATGAAGGCGGGGACGATATTGCAGTTTCGGCAGCCGCGGCAGAGACGAAGGACATCAACATCTAGGTGCATGATGACAAGAGACACAGTGCCACGGACATGCAGTGGACTGCCAGCGGGACACCTGTCATCGAGGAACCCTGGCCTGGCCTCTTGCCCGAGTATGTTCCAGATTATACTATACTTGTCCCTTACTTTAGCTCTAGTGGCTCTCATGGTAGTTAAAAAATCTAGTTTTCTATA
>ML776821.1:2179529-2234420 GCA_009831015.1 Picea engelmannii
GAAGATGGCATGCTGAATGACACTGAACCCATTCAACTCTAATGTTTTCTGACATTCTTCCCCACAGACTTATACTGAAACAAATATCTATTTTTTGTTCGCCGAGAAGACCCGCAAACCCTTTTTGAAGCATCGTTATTATATCAAACTTTTCACAACATCCGTCAAATGCAACATAATTATAGATTTTGTAACGTCGCAATTCCGACGTAAAAAATCCTTAAGTGACCGTTGGTATTTTGACTTGGTGAACATACTAAGGTGACTGTTGGAGGGGAAAACCTAGTTTCCAAAACATCGCAATTGCGACATACATCTTCACAAATGTGGCAAGAGAGACGTTCCAGTGGAAAACGTGGCAAGAGTGACATTAATGTGGCAAGATCGACGTTAACGTGGTAATTGCGACATACATATTCACAAACGTGGCAAGATAGATGTTCTAGTGGAAAACGTGGCAAGAGTGACGTTAACGTGGCAAGACCGACGTTAACATGGCAATTGCGACATACATCTTCACAAACGTGGCAAGAGAGACATTCCAGTGGAAAATGTGGCAAGAGAGACGTTTCAGTGGAAAATATGGCAAGAGCGACGTTAACATGGAAAGAGCAATGTTAACGTGGCAAGAGAGACGTCAACGTGGCAAGACCGATGTTATCGGGCAACATGATTTTTTTTTTTTATAAATTTCCTCTATTTTGCGACATTATGGACAATTTTTTCCATAACGCCACAAATAAAACGTCATAATTTTTACAATATGTAGTAGTGATCTCTAATACCACTTGATCCAAAAAGATCTTTTAAACGACAATGGCTAAGTTATTAAGAATGTGTTAATTAACCATTTAGGAAACTGATGAAAGAAGGAATAATTAATGAAGAAACATGGCAGCCATTAAGAAATATACAGATCTGAACATAAGCATGAAGAACAACAAACCATAACAACAAGATGATAACGAAGTTCGACAATCTCGCCTACGTCTCTAGGCCTCTGTCTCAATGTGTGAGGTTTTTCTTATTTATGTTCAAAGATTTAAAAGTACATCACAATAGTGCCAAAGGGATTACAAACTGATATGGTCTTGTTCTACAAGATCTCTAGAACCTAACAAAGTAGACAACACTGAAAACGGATGACCGAAGCTCCCAAAAATGGCCCGCCAAGGTGCTCTCCTCAATGGCTTCCCTACACAAAAATGGATTTGGCTCAATAATTCTTCAGCATAAACCTATTATGAACCTCTTCTCCATGGCTCCAAAAAACTTTGATTTTTATAGACTAGAAGTGGGTAACAACCTCCCAACTTCTCCCCAAGATCTGGCCTAAAAAATGGCCCAATATCCCCCAAAAATGATAAAAAATCTCTAAAACTGCTGAATAAATCTTTAAAAATCTTATTATAATGTTTAAAACCCACTAAATAGCATAAATTTTGGGCACAACCCCCAAACTCCGCACTCCTGGGCATATGGGAACCCACCATGTGGCCAGGCGCTAAACTGTTGTGCGCTATCCCCTTACCCATTGGCCTCGATCTTATGGTTATGGTGCATGTGGCCATGGATTCTAGCCTCCACACGTGAATAGTTTTTTGTAGTCCCCTGAATCAAAGCCCATGGTTACGCCCTTGTTTGGCGGGCTAGCCCGACCGACCAAGGCTAACCACTAATTCTGTGCCAAACAGTCAATCGTCCACGACATCAGTCCGAGTCACATGGTAACGCGATCGAGATCTAGGGATAAGCTCCATATTATCCACATGCCAAGCAATAACCCACAGGTCACATGGAAAGGTTCTATGGTGGTTCGCTCCAGGGGTTGGGGCCTAGCCCCAGCCCTATCCTCCACTGAATAATAAAATGATGCAACTTAAATATAAATGGAGAGGATACGGGTTAAGATCCAACAGGTAGGTAGTCTGGTAGATCAGCCTACGCGAATTATCTATGTCCATGGAGATCCATGTTTCGAATCTGCTATGCTCCAAACAATTTTTCAATAAACATTAACCAATGAATGGGTAACATGTGGAAGCCCATGTCTGGGCCACGTGGCACCATGATACTTACCTTCAATATCCCACATGTCAACAATTCATTCAACCACTTGTCTACCATCATGCCCTGTCAGCAACCTACCATGTCAGCCCATGCCAACTATACCTACCACGTAAGCAACATGCCATGTGTCGTATGGTCATGCCACATGTCACGCTTGTAGTGGTGAAACGTGTCACAACTTGACTCATCCACCTGTCTGCCCAGTCAACAACCTGTCCATGTCAGCATGCCAACACACCTTTCCACATCAGTGGTATAGTCGTACAACTTATACATTTAGATGTCATGTGGCATTGTATGGACTATACAGTGAACATCTTGTTTTTTTCCTATTTGACTAAATGAACAGATCACAATATCTTGATCATATGACGTTCATTTGATCTTGTTAAAGTTGCCTTGGGTTCGTATCGATGAGGTCTACAAAGAAATCCATTTTGAAGCCATTATGAGCACTTTGATTTTTAGGCCTTCCTGGACCCATTTTGGTCCTGAGATCCAATTCTAGATCAGGGCTTAAGGGGGCTAAGCCTTTTATTATATTTTATTTACCGAAAAAAAAATTAATTGAGAGAAGTGGTTATGTGAGATTCTTGGGGAAGGCCATGTGGTTCTTTATTTCCATGTAATATATATAAACCTATCTTTGGACTATTTGGGGGTTCACAGTTTTCATTATGTTCTCTCTCTTCATTCATTCTTTCACCCACTCCTAATTTGTCATTCATTTGGAGCTTGTATTGGGAAAGAAAAATGAATTCCTGGAGAGGAGCCATTGTTTTTGTTTTTTTATAATGACTCATGGTGTATTCCAACCATGAATTAATGCTTGCATGTCTGAGATGCATGGGCATGTGTTAAGTTTTGTTGGCAACTACGAATCCTAAGAGTTCTAGCATGGATGTTCTTGACCAGATGCACAGGAGCCCTGGAAGGAGGTGAATAGCCTAAGGGACTACATGAAAAATAAGGGGCTCCATTCTCTCGAGTTGTGTAGGATGGATATAAGAGAGCTGGTGTACTTTGGATTGTTGTGTGTGTTGAGAAGCATGTGAGAGCTTGAGTACTGACTAGTTTGCGAAGCTGAGTGGCACCCTGGAACAATCCTTATGGATTCATAGCCCTGGATCAGGGGTGACATTGATGTTGAGACTTGGAACAATAGTGTCTACACTTGGGTGGAACATCCCTGGTCTATAGCCAATTGGTGATTCGTTTCATTAAAGATAAGTGTTCTATGTCATGGTTTCATTTGCATGTATATTTATTTCTGTTGCATATTAATTATTACCTTTGAAATTCATGTTTATAATTTGCATGCTTTTTTGTTATTATTGCGCATGAAATTATATTGATTTATTTTATGTTGTTGCATGAATATTGATCTCTTCATCTGAATCTTTCATGCCTCTTTATTAAATTAAAAATTTATTAGAATTCAAAATCAGTTTAGAAGTGAGTTTCGAAGTAGTGTGGCCAACCCGTGGGTGGTTGGGTACGTTACAGATTGGTATCAAAGATTTTGGTTCAACACTAGAGTGGTATGGGACAAAACTAGTGTGAATTTGAAAAAAAATGTTGTTGCAAATTTGTTTGTGATGAATTTGGGGGGAAAATGAAGAAGAACATAAGTGAAATCCCTAAATTTTGAGGAGATTTCAAATTTCGGTGCTTCAGAGTAGTTAAAGAAGTGATTTATGGCATCAATATGCAGTTGAAGAGTTGAATTTGGTTTTGGAAGTTGAATTCCTATAAGTTTCATGATGACTCTATAGTTTTGTGGATTTATGGCCCATATTAATTTGACCTGGAAAATCAATGGTCAAGATTCAATCATAGAGGTCTGAAAAAGGCATTCCCGATAGGCCTTCAGGAAGGACGGTTTGGAAATACCTTGGAGTTGGAATTTCAAAGAAGAGAAACCCAATGGTAGAATCTCGAAAGAACAAGAGTCGTTATATTAGTCAGGATCATTCTCAACTATTAGATCTTCCAGATATGTTCTTTCAGAAAAGTGTTTTCAGGAGATCTCATTCAGAGGAGTTTCGACAGTATCAAGAAGGGAATATTCTTCGATACCCTCCTTTTCGAAGCAGTGAAACTTTGTCAATATTCTGAGCTTTGAATGAAAAGTACCAACGGTATCAAGAACGAAATATTCTTTGATACCTTGCCTTTTGGAGCAGTGACACTTCATCAATCTTCTGAACTTTGAGTGAAAAGTACCAATGGTATCTAAAAGGGAATATTCTTCGATACCCTCCTTTTTAGAGCAGTGAAACTTTATCAATCTTCTAAACTCTGAATGAAAAGTTATGACTGTATTGAAAAGGGAATATTCTTTAACACCCTCCTTTTTAGAGTAGTGAAACTTTGTCAATATTTTGAACTCCGAATGAAAATTTCTGACAGTATCAAAAAGGAATATTTTCGGAGGAGGAAAACTGACCCAAGATCACAAAACTGAAAATTTTTATTTACTCAAAATTTTATACCCTCATCAAGATGAACAACTTTGGGTTAGCGAAAAGTTTCCAGAAGTGCACATATTAAGAGATAGCCAATTTTTCCAAAAATTCTAAGTCTAGAAAAAGAGGTGAAAAAAGGCAAAATGGTCATTTCCATATTTCTGCAGTTTTTTACTGGAGCATCAGATTGAAAATATGAAAGTTGTTATATTCATTGTAATTTTAATTATCTATTCTTAATATAAAAGTTTCTCTAGTTCCTAACATATTTTCTTTTACAGTTGACTGAAGTTGGCATTTCAATAAAATTTCACCAGTGGAGAAAATGCACAAATGGGGTGAAAGTGGCTTTTCAGGAAGCCATAACTTTCATCTCAAAAGTCATATCAAGGAAAGAGTAGAGTTGTTGGAATTATTGTTTAGAGTAGAATGACCTGGAATTTTTATAATTTGGAGAATTGTGATATAAATATTCATAAATTGAGCAGAACAAAAATGACCTGTAGCATTAATTGACAAATTTTTATGATATGCATATTTGTAACAAAAATGGTTGCTTGCACATTTTGAAGAATTAGGGGTATAAACATATCACTTTAGTATAAGAATGCATGTTAAAGAAATGGAAGAAGGAGAGGGAGCCTTCAATCATGATAAAGAGGCCAAAGGAAAAAATATCAGTGTTGGTAATGTAGAGACAGAATCAAATGGACACAAAGGCAGAGGGGAGCAAGAAACATTAATAGAGATTGTGAGAAGACTAATAATATATGTAAATAGCTACAAACATGACAATGAGATACTGATAAGAGAAAAAAATCAAATAAATGCTCAAGTGATGCAAATCCTAAATCAATTGTAGAGGAAAACAAATAATGGATCAAACTCTAGATAGGAGGAAGAGGGAATATATCATGAGATAAGAGATAACTATAGAAGAGTTGGTTATTCAAGAAGTGATAGCATAACCCATAGACACCAGTCACCTCCTTAGCAAGGAAATTTTATGCATCTAAAGATTCCATAAATAGTCTATAGGTGTCTCATGTTAGGCACCAAAGAATAAGACATGAATTGGACAGTTTGCAAGGATAATTGAGGAAGCTTAAGACACCATCATTTGATGGTTAAATATAAAGGTAAGATAATGTGGAAACATGGTTTCTTGGAATCATGAGGTATTTTCAATTTCATAACTACTCATCAAACCTAGAAGCCATAATTGCCACTTACCATCTACATGGAAAAGCTACTATGTGGTGGGAACAAATTAAGCAAGTTGAGCACATAAATGAGAGCATGATCACTTGGAAGAAATTCAAGAAATATTTTCAGAAGGAGTACCTTTCAGATAACTTCTATGAAAATAACATGCAGGAGTTCTTTGAACTCATGCTAGGAAGAATGACCATAGCAGAGTATGAAAATAAGTTCTTGGGATTGCCAAAATATGTGGTGTTTATAAAGGATGAGAAGGTGAAAATATAGATTTTTTTTAGTGGACTATCTTCATTTTATAAAGAGAAGATTCAATATGACGAGCCTGGGACTTTGAATAAGACCATTAGGAAGGATAATTACATGTATGATCAAGGAAAGCGTAGAGATTCTTTGCATAAATATTCGAAGGATAAGAAGAAAGGAATTTTGATCAAAGAAAGAAAAGATTCAAACCTCCTTTCAAAAGAAATAGACCAAATGAAATTTAGCGAGACCAACCTGCTAAGGATGAATCCAAGAGAGAATACTCCTTTGGAAAAAGGGGAAGACCACCAATCTAATGTTGGGGATGAAAATAATATCACTTGTACAAGGATTTCCCTCACAGAAAATAAAAAGTGAATACCATGCACAAAATCCAAGAGGCTACAATAGTAGAAGACATGGGAAGAATATATGTAGCCTAAGACGATCGAAAAGCATAGTACCAATCCAATATAATCGAGGTGGAAGTTAAGATCATTAATCCACTTGTTTCTCTTTTAATTTATTCAAGAGAAATCCATTCTTACATTGATCCTAAAATAGTGGATAGATTACATTTGGAGAAAAGTAAGCTTAAAAAATCAAGTTGGGTTCAACTAGCAACTAAAACCAAAAGAAGGATCAATGAGATGGTCAAAGGTTGTTCCATAAGTCTTAATGGAGCGAATACTAATTTTGATCTAAATATTATACCATTGGGATATTGTGATGTTATAATTAGAATGGATTGGTTGGACGCATCATGTTGTCTTATATTGTCACAACAAGACATTTACATGTCTTAATGAAGAAGGAAAACATAGCACTATGAAATGAATTATGAGACCCATTTCTATAGGGGATATTTCAGCCTTATAGCTTAAGAATTCAGGAAAGGATGTCAATTGTATGCATCCTGTGTGGAGGAGATAGAAAATACAAAAGGGTTAATCCTTGAAGATGTTTTGGTACTACAAGAGTTTGAATATGTATTCAAATAAATACCAGGGTTTTCACCTAAGAGGGAGATAGATTTCTCTATTGATTTAGTACCAGGAGTTGCCCCATTATCAAAAACACCTTACAGAATGAGTACACTAGAATTAAAAGAATTACAAATGAAGTGGGAAGAATTGTTGAAGAAATGGTACATATGTCCAAGTCTTTCACCTTGGGTAGCACCAATACTCTTTTTCAAAAAGAAGGATGGAACTTTGAGGTAGTGTATTGACTTTCGACAGTTGAATAAAGACAATGTGAAGAACAAATACCCTCTACCCATAATTGATGACCTCTTTGATAAGATAAGGGGGAAAATATATTTTCAAAAATAGACTTGAGATCGGAATACCATCAGGTAAGAATCAAGGAAGAAGACACCAATAAGACAACCTTTAGAACTAGGTATGGGCATTATGAATTTGTAGTGGTGCCATTTGGCCTATCCAATGCACCAGTTGTCTTTATGTTCTTAATGAATGACATATTAAGAAATTATTTGGATAATTTTGTCATAGTATTCATGGATGACATACTTGTCTATTCTAAGGCAGAGGAAGAACATGAACATCACCTAATATTGGTATTTCAAGTGCTAAGGGAACATCAATTGTATGCCAATCTTAGTAAGTGTTCTTTTAACCGAGAACAGATCCATTAATTGGGACACATTATTTTAGAACAAGGAATAGCAGTGGATCCAGAGAAGATTTAAGCCATTATAGGATGGCCAACATCCATGAATGTTTCATAAGTCAGATATTTTATGGGATTAGTTTGTTACTACAAAATATTTATAGTAGGGTTCTCTATGATTGTTCATCTCATCACTTCTTTGCAAAAGAATGGAATTAAATTTGAATGGACAACTGAGTGTGAAGAGAACTTTAATTTGTTGAAATAATGACTTAATATTGCACCTATTTTAAATATTGTTGACCCAAATGAAAGTTTTGTGGTATGTACAAATGCATGCAAGGAAGGACTTGGTGGAGTCCTCACTCAAAATGGACATGTCATTGGTTATGAGTCTAGAAAGCTTAAAGAACATGAGAGGAACTATGACACACGTGACTTGGAACTTGTTTTCATTGTTCATGCATTGAAGATGTGGAGGCATTATCTCATGGGAAAGATATTTGAATTAAGAATAGACCATAGTGGTCTGAAATATATTTTTGAACAACCAACTTTGAATATCAGGCAAATGAGATGGCTAGAATTTTTATGTGAATATGATTTGACATCAAGCATATCAAAGGAAAAGAAAATAAAGTTGTTGATGCACTTAGTAGAAGAGTACATCTCATTCATGCTACAACCATTAGTACGAATCAATTAGATTTGAAGAGTAGAATTTTAGATGATGTTGTTACAGATCAACATCACCTACAGGTAAAAGAAAGCTTACAACAAGAAAATGTACAACAAAAAATTAAAGAATATGAGATGAGGGAAGATGGATTACTTATGCATAAAAATGGAATTTATGTTCCTAGTTCCGGAGAACTTAGGAATTTGGTATTAAAAGAAATGCATAATGTTCCATATGTCAGACATCTCGATTACCAGAAAGCAATTGCAGTAGTAAGAAGCCAATTCTTTTGGCCAGGAATGAAGAAAGACGTTGTTGATTACATTGCCAGACGTATGGAATGTCAGAGAGTGAAGACCGAGCATAGGCACCCAACATGTTTTCTACAGCCATTACCAATTCCAGATAAGAAATGGGAAGTGGTAACCATTGATTTTATAACTAAATTTCTCAGGACAACAAGGCAACATGATTCAATCATGGTAGTGGTTGATAAATTGACAAAGGTTGCTCATTTTTTTCTTGTAAAAATGACTCATACAACAACTGATATTCCATTAATTTACACGAGGGAGATTGTTAGGTTGCATGGGATACCTAAGAAAATCGTTTCAAGCAAAGATACAAAGTTTACTTCAAATTTCCAAAGGGGATTGTTTAAAGGATTTGGTACAAATTTGAACTTTAGCACAACATACCATCCACAGTTAGATGGGAAGAAAGAGGGAGTCAACCAAGTAATTGAAGAAATGTTGAGAATGTATGTGATGGATAAGCCATCTAAGTGGGAAGATTACTTGCACTTGATTTAGTTTTTCTATAATAATGGGTATCAAGCTTTATTGAAAATAAGCCCATTTGAATCTTTGTATGGTAGGAAATGAAATACTCCAGTGAGTTGGGACAACCCAATAGACATAGTGGTACTTGGACCATATTTTCTCAAGGATATGGAAGACCAGATGGTTTGAATTAAGAAAAATTTAAAGGAAGCTCAAAATAGATAGAAAAGTTATGCAGATAAGAACAAGACAACTAGAGAATTTAAAGTGGGGGAGAATGTGCTTTTGAAAGTGAGTCCCAAGAAGAGCTCATTGAAGTTGGATAGTTGTACAAAGCTAGCAACCAAATTCTGTGGTCCATTTGAGATATTGGACATAATAGGGATAATTGCATACATGTTTGCATTGTCTGCTTCCATGAATGTGCATAATGTATTTCATGTTTCTTTGCTAAAAAAATATGTACATGATCATAACCATGTTATTGATTGGAATTTGATTTAGGTAGAGGCAGAGGGAGACTTTTAGGTCCAACTAGTGCACATATTGGACATAAAAGTGAAAATGCTCCAGAATTGAGTTATAGAGATGGTAAAAGTTTAGTGGACCTACTACGGTCCTAAAGATGCTACTTGGGAGCATGAAGATGCCATGCGGGAAGAGTACCCACAACTTTTTGAATAATTTTGGTTTTGGGTATGCATTGAGGACAATGCCAAAATAAGGGGGAGGGGAATGTAATACCCCCATTTTGAGTCTTCATATTAAATAATTTATTTTGTTAATTTATGAAAGGATGGAGTTCCCAAACAATTAAAAGAGGCAAGTGTTCCTAGGAAATGTGATGTTTTGGTCATTGTTAATAATAAAATACATCACTGTCTACTAGATAGACAAGGAAAAGAGTTATAGGGGGCTATGATTCCATGTGAGGGGGGGATTAAGGGGGCTAATCCTTTTATTATATTTTATTTACCCATAATTGTTTTAATTGAGAGAAGTGGTTACATGAGATTCTTGGGGAAGGCCATGTGGTTCTTGATTTCCAAGAAATATATATAAACCCATCTTTGGGATGTTTGGGGGTTCACACCTTTCATTATGTTCTCTCTTTCCATTCACTCTTTCACCCATTTCTCATTCCTCATTCATTTGGATGTTTTCTTGGGAAAGAAAAATGGATTGTTGGAGAGGATCCATTGATTTGTTTTGTTGTAATGATTGCTGGTGTATTCCAACCATGAATTAATTCTTGCATGTTTGAGATGCATGGGCATGTGTTAATTTTTTCTTACAGTTTTGAATCCTAAGAGTTCTAGCATGGAGATTCTTGACCAGATGCATGGGATCAGTGGAAGGAGGTGGAAATCCTGAGAGACTGCTTGGAAGAGAAGGGGGTTCATTCTCTTAGGTTGTGCAGGCTGGATAGAAGAGAGATTGTGTACTTTGGATTGTTGTGTGTGTTGAGAAGTATGTGAGAGCTTGAGTGTTAAGTTGTTTGGGAAGATGAGTGACACCCTGGAACCGTCCTTATGGATTCATAGCCCTGGCTCAAGGGTGATATTGTTGTTGAGACTTGAAACAACAATGTCTATGGTTGGGTGGAATGTCCTTGGTCTACAACTAGTTGGTAATTCATTTCATTAAAGATAAGTGTTTTATGTCATGGTTTAATTTACCTGTATATTTATTTCCGCTGTGCATTAATTATTATCTTTGAGATTCATGTTTATAATTTGCATGTTTGTTGGTCATTGTTGCATATGGAATTATATTCATTTCTTTTATGTTGTAGCATGAATCTTTATCTATGCATGTGAATCTTTCATGTATCTTTATTAATTTAAATATTTGTCAAAATTCGAAATCAATTCAGAAGTGAGTTTTGAAGTAGTGTGGTAAGCCTGGGGGTGGTTGGGTAAGTTACAAGGAAGACTAGATCTTAGACAAGAAAAAATAGTTTTAGGTCATTCTTCGGGATCAATAAACATATATGTTATATGTCCATAAAATATCAATTTTAAAAATGTAATTAATAAAAAAAATTAATAAAATACAATTTAAAAATAAAAATAAAATAATAATTTAATATTTATAGAATGTGTCAAATTTAAAATAAGAAAAATTGTTTTTAATTAATATAAAAAACTGTAATATATAGATTCTAAATTAAAATAAAATAATAATTTAACATTTATATAAATGAATGTGTCAAACTTAAATACAAATGAAGAAAACTTCTTTGCAATTCTTGAATTTCTTTGTGGTTCATGGATTTCTCTTCGTTTGCATAATGATTCATCGTTAAGAGATTTTAAGATGAGAAACTTATGGTTATCTATTACAAATTTCTTGAGGTTCACATACTTATATTCAAATACACCATCATTCACATTTTTGAGGTTTCAAATCGGCAGTCGCCAAATGTAAGAGGTGGAAATGAGAAATCGACACATGATAAAGATCATAACGAGGTAAGAACCGAGGCACCCTATCATCTCTCAATTGAGGAAAATGTAATCATGGCGATCGATCATTCAATTGTATGCAACACATTTTTCGAGGAATCTGTAATGGATTTTGCACCCGAAATCCAAAATTCCATGCAGCTTGACTCCATTCCTATTTTTGACTCAAATGACACATCCTTGGCGGAATATTTTACCTAATGAAAACTATTAATCAATTGACATTGTATTGATAGTGCACCACCATGCCTAATTGAAATCTTTGCCTATGACTGTGATCATGGTGATAAATTCAATGTGGTACTATGATTTGAAAATATGCATAAGTCAATTGTACTAGCTAGGAGTAAACTCCATTTAAAATTATGACCTCTTCCAAATGGTGAGTGGTGATATCACATACCTTTTAGTTACAATTTTTTTTTATTGTCCTCAAATGTGGTTGTCTCTATTGGAGGTTTCTTAAGCATTTGGCTTTCCATATCTCTGAAAACACTTGCAAATTTTTTGTTTAAATGTAGAATCCTATGGGGTGCTTCAACATACTTGTAAGACTATTTCTCCACTAGTCGACAGAGAAATAAAGAGGTAAATTTCTCCTATGTTTGTCTTTGTTGTTTGATGTGTTATCATTATCTTTCTTTGTTCATTAATTTATGTTTTGTAGGCTTGATTACAACAAGTGGTATCTGAGCATATGGTCGTTGGTTACTCACATTTTCTTTATTTGCTTCCAAGGAGAAATAAGAGTTTGTTGTCAAGGAAAATATATTAGCGCTATGTCTGTGAGGAAGGAAGAGTTGAGGGTTTGTAGTTCTATCCATGAGGAATGAAGAGCCAAGGGTTTCGAGGATCTACCATTTTCAAATCTATCCATGCAAAGGAGAGTCCGCAGAGAGAAGAAAAGTCCATGCTATTTCATGTGAAGAGGTTAAGGGTGCAAAGAAAGAGATTTTTTGCAGAGAAGGAGATTCAGTCGATCTGTGAAGAGGGCCAAGAGTACTCAAATAGATAAGGAGGATTCTATGTAAATGTTCAAATTCTATTCAATTTCCTCGAGAGAATAAACTCTCTATGGTTGAGACCCTAGTGGAGGCCGAATTTTGGTGAAAACACATATTTCCAAAAGTTTTAATTTAAAAAAAGGGTCTATCCCTCTTTTTGTTTGTGGATAATGGAAAAAATGATGAATGTGAGGTTCGAGGTGGAGAAATTTAATGGAAACAACAACTTCGAGTTGTGGAAGCTCAAGGTGATGGATTTGTTGGTGCAACAAGGATTGCACAAAGCATTTAATGGAAAGAAAAGAATCCAATGGGTATGGGAGATGATGATTGGGAAGATCTTGATGGAAGGGATCTCAACACCATTTGGTTTTGTTTGGTAGATGATGTCCTCTTCAATATCATTGAAGAGGAAACAAAAATAGGCTTATGGAGAAAAATTAGAGCCTCTATATGATGAAATCCTTGACTAACTGAATCTACTTAAGGAGGAAATTGTGCGCAGTCTACAATTGAATTAAGGTACCAAAATTGTTGATCATTTAAATGTATTTAATAATCTCATATGCTAGTTAACTAGTATGGATGTAAAAATAAATGAGGAAGATAAGGAAATGGCATTGTTGTGTTTGTTTCCAAATTCTTAGGATCATTTAGTCGTTCTTCAATTAGCTTTAATACAAATGATACTCTTGAATATAACTTTGTTGTGGGATATTTGTTGTTTGAGGAGGCGAGGAGGAAATATAGTATAGAAACCTCCACACCAAAAGCAATGGTGGCTATAGGTCAATCTAGAGAAAGAGGGGAGAAATCGAGAGTTACATCCAAATCCAAGTCAAAGGGAAAGAAGAGTAAGATAAAATGTTGGTACTGCGATAAATCAGGGCATTTCAAGAAAGATTGTTGGAAGAGACAAGAATCCAATGAAGGCTCCGGTAAGGAAGCAAATCTAGTTAAGTAAAATTCAAGTATGGTTGATGAATTTTTATCTATTTGTAGTATATCACCATGTGAATAAGAATAGTTGTTATATTCTAGTGATGTGTTCACATGTGTTCCCAATAATGGTTCTCTTCTTAACAATCTATATATGATGGTGTCGTTTTTATGGGAAATGATCTTTCTTGTAAAACTGTTGGGTTTGGAAGAATTTAGATTAAGATGTTCGATGGCGTTGTAAGAATGCTGATAGATGTTAGACATGTACCAAAACTTAAAAACAATTTAATTTCTTTGGGAATTTTGTATTATGGTGGGTACAAATATATAGGTCAAGGTGGAGCACTGAAAGTGTCCAAGGGAAGTTTGGTGTTAATGAAGGAAATATATATTGAGAATCTTTACAAGCTGGAAGGAAATATTAAAATAAGTGAAACAATAGTGTTATCCAAGGAAGAAAGTGCATCTAGTTGTTTATGACATCAATGACTGGGCCATATGAGAAAGAAAGGGTTGGGACTGTAGGTATTGGTAAACCATAAGTTACTTCCAAAATTACAATCTTTGAATTTATGGAAGTTGTATATATCTATTGGTTATAGTGATGAAGTTAAGTGATGCAGATTGTGGGATCATATTTTCCAAAAAATTATCACTAGAAGAGATATGTATATGGAACAATTAGAATTAACAGTTCGGGATCACAAAGGGGGATTTGTTTGCAAACTCAAGGAATCATTGTATGGACTAAAGGTACCCAGGAAATGGTACAAGATGTTTTATTCTTTCAAGATGAAGGATATAGGAGCAAGAAAACAAATCTTGGGCATAGAAGTACATAGAGATGGGAAAAAATCTAAGTTGTGGTTATCACAAAAAAAGCTTATGGTCAAGATATTGATGAGGTTAATTATGAACATTATCAAACCGATAAATATCCATTTAGCTTTCCATTATAATCTTTCTTCAATTTTATGTCTTGGTAGTAAGGAGGAAAAGGATTATATATCTCATATTCCATATGCCAATAAAACAACAAGGATGATTTTTATGATGAAATGTTCATGAATAGATATTTCACATGTAGTTGGTGTTATTAGTGGACACATAGAAAATCCATAGCATTGGAAATGGGTGCTTCAATATCTGAGAGGAACATGTATCACCTACAGTTGTTGTAGTGATTTAATCTATGTTATGTTCATTCATATCTTGCAGGAGATTAGGACAAGAGAAGATATACCTTATGTTACGTCTCACATGAATGAAAGGATCTATTGGGTAAGTTTTAAAAAGTACATGATAAGATATTATGTGATAGTTAAAGTGTTGTGTAATTGGTTAACAATCCAAGGTACCAAAATGGGACACGACATTATTTTGTAAGAAAGGTTACTGATGAAGGTAGAGTGCTCCATACTAGGGAAAATTGTGTAAACATGTTTACACAACCAATTATGTTAGGGAAGATATAGTGGAGTTTGACTTCTCTTGGATTGCAAGAAAGGTGATGATTCAATTTTTTGGGCAAGGTATTAGGCAAATTGTTTTCAAGGTAGATATTGTTGGGTGGTGATAACACATACCTTTTAGTTACAATTCATTTTGACTATCTTCAAATGTGGTTGTCTCTATTGGAGGTTTCTCAAGCGTTTGGCTTTCCATGTCCCTAAAAACACTTGCAATTTTTTTGTTTAAATATAGAAGCCCGTGAGGTGCTTCAATGGACTCCAAAACCATTTCTCGATTGGTTTTCATAGCAATAAAGAGATATATTGCCCCTATATTTGTATTTTTGATGCAGGAGCATCTCTCCATGACCACCAGCCAGCCAGCTAGCCATGACAGTGACTTCAAATCGTGCGATGAAGAGAGGCGTAGTCCTCATTTAAAATTTGAATTGAATCTAATTTAATGTTTAAGTTATTGAGCTGGGAAGTCGTGCTTTTGTGCAGGCATAGAGTAGATATACCTTTAAATGATTGTAAGTTTGAAATCTAGATCCAGATAGCGGACTAGATAGCCCATTCAATGTAATTGAATAATGTAGGTAGATTTGGAGGGAAGAGCTTGAAGATCCCCTCAGGTAAAAAGGGATTTTTAGTATCTCATTTTAGGAGAGAGTGTGAGAACTAGATAGGCGAGAGTGTGAGAACTAGATAGGAGAGAGTCTGCGAATAGAGAGAAGAAGAGAAGGATCCAAGACCTTGTTACAGGCCATGCTTAGGAACACCTTGTAAATACAAGCGTTTGCCATATTTAATACAAATAGAAGTTTTTCCTGCATGACTATGTGTTAAATGAATGTCTGTGAGTGTTCTTCATATGATATGAATGTAAGCTGTAGATGTATGTTGTAGATTTTCATTTGCAGGAGTATGTTTGATTTCAAGTGAAGGTATTTGAGGTTTCATGTCAGGAGGGCATGACAGAGTACTGCGGTCTTTGAATACCAGTGTACTGAAGCACTTCTGAATTCTGCGGGTTCAGACAAAGATGTGCTACGGGCACAAAAACTGGAATCAACAACTCAGAGGAGACCTGTGAGGTTGTTGAACACCTCAGGAGGCAAGGTTGTGAAGGAGATACACAGTTGCAGATAGAAACTCTGAGGAGTTCTATGAAGCTCTGCCAGGTGGGCATTGAGCCAGTGCAAGGAGTGCACAAAGGAAGAATTCTGCTGAGATTTCACTGAAGAAATAGAATCACTAAGGATTCTGAGAACTCTGTTAGAAGGGCATTGAGAGGGTGCATAGAGTGCACAGAAAGAGGACAAAACTACTGGACATTTTGTGAGAAGATACTCTGCTAGGAGGGCATTGAGTAGGTGTGCATATAGGCATAGGGGGAAGAGAACTCTTTGAGTTTTGAAACATAAAGAAGAATCCACTGAGGGATCTTCGCAGGGTTACTGAATACCAAAAAATACTCAGCAATAGGTTGCTTGGGTAGACAGAGAGCCAGGAGGGCATCTGAATTCTCCATCTGAGGGAGAAAGGAAATAGGACAAGTTTTCCTTGGAGGTCGAAGCTACAGGAAATATTAGGGTGGATAGCACCTTTGCATGTACGTGAATACTCTGCAGAAGAGCAAGAATTGAAGAATCCTTTGAGGATTCGAAAAGAAGGATAAGCTCAGGAGGGTCAGCATTTTCATGCGTGTGGAAAAGCCCAAAGAGGAGCTGAAAGGGGAAGCACAATGGCTATCTGTTCAGATTGCAGATGAATCTGGATTGTTGAAGGGTCATCACGTCCAGAAGGCAGCACGGAAGAAGCGCACATGAGAAGAAATGATATGAACCATCAGATCTCGAGCGGAGAACCCGACAGTCATTAGATCTGTCAGGAGCTGCGAGCGAGTTAAGCCCTCACATGGAAGAATGGAAGCAAAAATCTCGAAAGGCATTGGCACATCAGGATATCAACATTCGGGATATCGGGGATATCGAGGACGTGGGGTTGGTCACTTGACATCAGAAACCCCGAAACGACGAGATTTGATATGGACCATTCGTTCGGTGGAGGACACATGTCGCGAAGTCCTCTCTATCGGGAACTCAGACATCGTAGGTTAGAAGAGGAAGTCTTTTGACTTCACGAGTGACGAAAATGTGAAAAGGTGAGAACTCCATGTTGTGGTCCTAGTTGACGTCACATCGAAGAATCGAGATTCAGAATATCGGGGATCCCATGGACAAGAGGTCCATGCATTTCGACATTCAAATGCCCAAAATCGTGAAAGGAAGGTAAGGCCGGGACAACAGTTATTTTGGCATTTTGTGTGTCAGTATATCGGGATTCGAAAGGTCGAGAGGTCTGAACCTTGAATACGGAAATCCCGAAAGAGATAAGGCTGCGGTCTTATGAGTACAGGTCACTTGGACTGAAGCATAGCCAAACGGGGCTAAGGCAAGAAAAGGTTGAATCGACATTTTGGTGACCGAGGGTTCATGAGAATAGTAGTTCTCGTGACAATGGGAATCATAAAGTCCCGAAACTCGAAAATTCAAATCGGGGAAAATTCACGGTCGACGTGCAGAAGACTGTGTGGGAAATAAGGAATTGTGGATCGATTTTAGATGAGATTCTAGTGGGAATCAAAGAGCCTCTTTGGCTCAAAGGTGGAATTGGAACGATCCTTACAACTGGGAGATCATCACAGAGGCTCTGTCAAGGAAGAGGGGTGCTGGAGAAGTTCTACGTCAGTGTTGTATCAGAGCGGGACTTCACTTGTATATTTCAGGTGAAGCTAGAAAGTAAAGGGAAAACGGAGTACTGGAGACTCTATAATGGTTGTTTGCAGGTAGGCAACAATCAAGAAGATAGTCAGGAGGACTGCAAGAGAAGCTAAAACACTTGAGGTGCAGGAGTGATCAATAGATTTGCCTAGAGAGTAGACAGAGACAACAACATGGCTACTGAAGGCCATAGGTATGCTGAAAGGAGAAGCCCAGAGCTGATGAGCATAGCCGAAAGGGGAAAAGAACTTGCCAACATCAGGGCAAGAATGGAAGAGATTGAACTAAAGATGCAGCAGAAACCCAAGCTGAGATGGGTATATGAATGGCCCATGATGAGGTCAAAGGTAAAATGGCCAGTCAAGGAGTTGATGGCTAGAAGACAGCGTAGGCTATTAAGAGGATGGTTGAGGCATGCTGAAAACCTCGACGGATCTAAGGAGATGCTTCAGATATGTGAACCGGAGACTGGGAGAATTCTCAGTGAAAAGAATGAAATGGGATCAGCTGGAGATATCAAGAACTTCCAGGAGGGCAGAGAGGAAATTCCATATTGACAGGTGGGAAAGGAGTTGAGATCAGTTGAAGATCTCATGGACTGTCATGAGGATATCCAAGGAATTTCACATTTCAAGATGGGAAATGAAATGAGGTCGTTGCAGGATCGCAAAGACTTCCATATGGGCAGGGATAAGCAAATGAGACTATCTGAGGGTCTCATGAACTTAGAAGTGAGTTGGAATCATCCTGAGGAGCTAACAGAGTAGGTGAGATCAGAGGTGGATTTGGATCAGTAGGTGCAGCTGATAGAGAATGAAGATTCATGTGGTTTTCCAAGCCATGTGAATGAAGATGATGACAAGTTAAAAACTTTCACCATCCGAGAGGCCAATCTAAGGAGCCTTATGATGATTGGGGGAATCAAGATATTCCTACCACTTTCCCAGGGGGAGGCAGAAATTTGGGTTGCAGATACAACAACAACAGAAGAAAAACCATTTGTGACTAACAGGGAAAAAGGATTGGAGCAGATATCTGAAGCTGCCCAAGTAGGAGAAGAAGATGAGCATTCTGAGGAGTGGCTTAATATTTTCAGCCAGGAGACAGAAAAGACTACAACATGGGAGTTTGCAACAGAAGAAGCAGACAAAATTAGTTTGGTTGATTTGTATGAGCAGATTGAAGCCCTGGAGAGAAGGGTGAAGGTGTAGGGCATGCACATCCAACAGGTGAAGTTGGAAGCTGATGAAAAAGGCATGGGAGATCACAGTGATTTGCCCATGTGACGAAAATTTTTGCATTCGAGGAGACTGCATGAACAGGACCAACCATTGGAACAGCTGGACGAAGTGATTGACATGATCAGAGAGTTGATGTTAGGGTCAATAGAAACCGACAGAAAGGAGAGACTGAGTAGAGGGAAGAAAACAACAACAACGCAGCAGCAGGAGCAGCAAGGAGATGGAGCAGATGAATAGCTCCAGAGGATAGTTTGGGATCCAGGAGGATTTCCACAGCTGAGATGGGAAGCTCATGAGAAGGAGCTCATGAATTTTGCAGCTGAGGAGTATGATGTAGGAGCATCTCTCCACGACCGTCAGCCAGCCAGCCAGCCACGACAACGACTTCAAATCGCATGATGAAGAGAGGCGCAATCCTCATTTAAAATTTGAATTGAATGTAATTTAATGTTTAATTTGTTGAGCTGGGAAGCCATGCCTTTGTGCAGGCATATAGTAGATATACCTTTAAATGGTTTTAAGGCTGAGATCTAGATCCAGATAGCAGACTAGACAGCCCATTCAATGTAATTGAATAGGGTAGGTAGCCTTGGAGGGAAGAGCTTGAAGAGCCCCTCAGGTAAAAAGGGATTTTTAGTATCTCATTTTAGGAGAGAGTGTGAGAACTAGATAGGAGAGAGTCTATGAATAGAGAGCAGAAGAGAAGGAGTTGAGACCTTTTTACAGACTGTGCTCAGGAACACCTTGTAAATACACGTGTTTTCCATATTTAATACAAATAATAGTTTTTCCTGCATGAATATGTGTTAAATGAATGTCTGTGAGTGTTCTTCATATGATATGAATGTATGCTGTAGATGTATGCCGTAGATTTGCATTTGTAGGAGTATGCTTGATTTCAAGAGAAGGTATTTGAGGTTTCATGTTAGGAGGGCATGACAGAGTACTGTGGTCTCTGAATACCAATGTACTGAAGCACTTCTAAATTCTACGGGTTCAGACAAAGACGTGTTGCGGGCACACAAATTGGAATCAACAACTGAGAGGAGACCTATGAGGTTGTTGAACACCTCAGGAGGCAAGGTTGTGAAGGATATACACAGTTGCAGACAGAAACTCTGAGGAGTTCTGTGAAGCTCTGCCAGGTGGGCATTGAGCCAGTGCAAGAAGTGCACAAAGGAATAATTCTACTAAGAGTTCACTGAAGAAACATAATCACTAAGGATTCTAAGAACTCTACTAGAAGGGCATTGAGCGGGTGCATAGAGTGCACAGAAAGAGGACAAAACTGTTGGACATTTTTTGAGAAGATACTCTGCTAGGAGGACATTGAGTAGGTGTGTAGATAGGCACAGGGGGAAGAGAACTCTTTGAGTTCTGAAACTTAAAGAAGAATCCACAGAGGGATCTTCGCAGGGTTGTTGAATACCTGGAAATACTCAGCAATAGGTTTCTTGGGTAGACAAAGAGCCAAGAGGGCATCTGAATTCTCCATCTAAGGGAGAAAGGAAAAAGGACAAGTTTTCCTTGGAGGTTGAAGCTACAAGAAAGCTCAGGGTGGATAGCACCTTTGCGTGTACGTGAATACTCTGTAGAAATGCAGGAGTTGAATAATCCTTCGAGGATTCAAAAGGAAGGATAAGCTCAGGAGGGTCAACATTTTCATGCGTGCGGCAAAGCCCAAAGAGGAGCCAAAAGGGGAATCACAGTAGCCATCTTTTTAGACTGCAGATGAATCTGGACAGTTGAAGGGTCATCACGTCCAGAAGGAAACACGGAAGAAGCGCACATGAGAAGAAATGATTTGAACCATCAGATCTCGACCGGAGAACTTGACAGTCGTTAGATCTGTCAGGAGTTGCGAGGGAGTTAAGCCCTCACACGACAGAACAGAAGCGAAAATCTCGAAAGGCATTGGCACATCGGGATATCAACATTCAAGATATTAGGGATCTCAAGGACATGGGGTTGGTCACTCAACATCAGAAACCCTGAAACGCGGAGATTTGATCTGGATCATTCGTTCGATGGAGGAAACGTGTCACAAGATCCTCTCTATTGGGAACTCGAACATCAGAGGTTAGAAGAGGAAGTCTTTTGACTTCACGAGTGAAAAAAATGTGAAAAGGAGAGAACTCCACATTGTGGGCCTAGTTGACGTCACATCGAAGAATCGAGATTCAGAATATCGGGGATCTCGTGGACAGGAGGTCCATGCATTTTAGCATTCAAATGCCCGAAATTGTGAAAGGAAGGTAAGGTTGGGACAACAGTTTTTTTGACATTTTGTGTGTCAGGATATCGGGAGTCGAAAGGTCGAGAGGTATGAACCTCGAATACAGAAATCCTGAAAGAGATAAGGCTGTGGTATTATGAGTACAGATCACTTGGACTGAAGCATGGCCATATGGGGCTAAGGCAAAAAAAGGTTGATTCGGAATTTTGGCGACTGAGGGTTTGCGAGAATAGTAGTTCTCGTGACAATGGGAATCATAAAGTCCCGAAACCCGAAAATTCAAATCGAGGAAAATTCACGGTCGACATGCAGAAGACTGTGTGGGAAATAAGGACCTGTGGGTCGATTTTAGCTGAGATTCTAGTGGGAATCAAAGAGCCTCTTTGGCTTAGAGGTGGAATTGGATTGATCCTTACGACTGGGAGATCAACGCAGAGGCTCTGTCGAGGCAGAGGGGTACTGGAGAAGTTCTGTGTCACTTTGCTACATGATGTGTTATCATTGTCTTTATCATCCATTAATTTCTATGTTGTAAGCTTGATTACAACACCATATATAAGTTTTGAACACTTATTATTATTAATGATGATCTGGGCACTAGATTACTGTAAATATTTGATAATTTTTTATTACTATTTTGGATGATTACTTTTGGTAATTTATGTGATGTCAAATAATTTTAAAGAAATTTACAACTTACTATAAATATAACATAAATGTTGTAACTCAAAGATGTAATAACATATATCAATCAAAATATTTACCAAAAAAACTAATATAATGTCTTCTATAAATTTAAATAAAATACAAGGACAATAGGGGTGGGGTGATTATATGAAAACCTGGAGAAAATATAGTTATTTGTTATTCATGGGGATTAGGGACTTTTTAAAATGACGAAAAAGAGGCCTATTCCCTATTTGAAGGCATTAGACTTGTAAAATAAATGGGAATACCAAAACTGACAATCCTTGGCGATTCCATGTTGATGATAAGGGAAATTATAAAAATATCCATCATCGGGAGTAATGTTCTCACTGGTGTGTTGTATCTCTCTTACTCTTCTTAAGGAATTCTAAAAACTATCCTTGATTCACATTAAGTGAGAGTTAAATCCTAATGTTGATAGGTGGGTCAAGGTAGGTTGAAGGTTAGAAGAAGGAGAATTAATTTTGAATGGAAAGAAAAGAGGTCTCTCCATCCCATAAGTTTATGGAGCGCTCAATTAATTGCATTGACATTTGGTTTGGTGGAGCATGAGAAGGAATGGATCGTAGATAACACATATGTTTGGTGTAGAAATATATGGGTGCATTAACTCATGTGTATGTTAAGTTAGTATATCAAATAGGGTAGTTATGTCTTTGAACCTCATCTCTTCCAGTGTTGGCTTTGGAAGGCATGGTGAGAAGTGGTTTGGCTTCGAGGTTCTTGAAGGTTCTGGAAGTGGGAATGGATGAAGGTATTTCAATGCTAGAATTGAATGGTTTTCTGACTAGGTTCTCCTTGGTATCTAGGTCCTCTTACCCTTCTCTGTAGAATTTAAATTTGCAGCTTCTCATTTTTTTTAACCTTAATTATGAATTTTTAAGATTTCCCTCTATTTGTTTTTCTTTTGGAAATGATTTTATATGTGGGTCTTGGTATAGTGAATTAGAATATTTTCTCCTTGATATGGTCATTGGTATGGACAATGGGTTTGTTGGATGGTATCCTGAACTCTGTTTTACCCTAGCCTCAATCAACGAGTTTACATGCGGGTTAGTTGTATGTGGGTCATGGTCCTTTGTTTTCCCTCTTATTGCTTCCATTTTCAATCGATAAAGTTAGTTTACTAGTTGGCCATTAGATGATACTGAGTACCCTTGGAGAGTTGATTATGTCAACACTGAAAATTGGGTATACTATCGGGTGAGGACTGATAGCCTTGGCCATTTGTTCTATTACAAAATGGATAATATATTATTGAAGGAAATAATGTGGACCTTAGGAAAGTCATGGGAAAATTAGGGGCAATGGACAAGATTGTTGGATCTCTTCCCAATGCGTTGATCTAGCTAAGTTCATTAGTGATGCCACAAAAATCCCAATCTATATCTATTAATCAGGATTCAGGATTTCTCGTTATGGAACCCTAGGTGAAGGACAAGGAGGATGGGATGCCAAGCCTAGGAAGTTAGAAGAGAATGATCCAAGTTAAGATGAAGCGCAAGAGGTACCATGAATCTGTCCATCGATAAATGTTTTACAAATGTATCGTTTTTCTTGGATAGTTTCATAAATTAATTTGTAGCAGGACTACTGGATTTTATTCTATGTGTATTTTTTCCAACTGTAGTATCCCATCATCTAGCAATTGGTGAATCCAATGATATCTAGCATCAATGTGCTTTGTCTTAGAATGGATGACAGGATCTTTGGAAAGATGGATTTCACTTTGGCTATCACAATTCAGTACACAATTTTCTTACTACACACTTAGTTCCTCTGAGAACCTCCTCATCCAAAGCATCTCCTTGCATGCATCAGTTGTTGCAATATACTCAACCTCTGTGGTAGAAAGAGCCACCATATTTTGTAACCTAGATAGCCATAAGACTGAAACTCCCGCAAAAGTATAAATGTAGCATGTTGTGGATTTTCTAGAATCCATGTCACCTACCATATCAACATATGTAAATCCTTCCAAAAATGTATCAATACCTTAAAATCACAAACAATTATCAATTGAGCCTCTGATATATCTTAAAATCCATTTAACATGATTCCAATGTTTCTTTCCTTGGTTTGAAAGAAACCTACTTACAACTCCCACTAAATGTGTAATGTTAGGGCGAGTGCATACCATTGCATACATTAGGCTTCTTATTTCTAAAGCATATGGAATTTTGGACATTTCTTCTTTTCTGTCAATACTAGTGTGGCATTGATTAGATGTTAATTTAATATGAGAAGCAAGTGGTGTACTTGAAGGTTTTTCATCAACCATATTAAATTTTTCCAATACTTTTTCAAGGTATTTCTATTGTGACAACCATAGTTTCCTTCTTTCATATAATTTGCTTCCTCAAAATTTACCTTGTTGGTCCTAAGTTTTTCATTTCAAAGTTCTTGTTTAATTCTTCTTTTAACTTGGTAATCATCAAATTATGTTTTTTGACAATCAACATGTCATCAACATATAATAATAAGACAATAAAATTACCATTTTCATGTCTTTTAATATACACACACTGATTGTCCCCGAGGTGTAGGACAGTCGGTGACGGAGTGTGTTGTTAAGCCACTCCGTGATGTTAAAGTCACCGGTTCGAAACCTGCGGGGACAAAAAATCCAACCATGTTAAGGGTTGGTGTGGCTCAGGCCGGGTGCGATCCCCGGGTGATTTTGACGGCTTAGATGNCCCTGAGTCGCGGTTTCTCAAGCCACAGGTTAATCGCAGGTCCTGCACAAATTAACAAACAAAAAAAAAATATACACACACTGATATGCATTTATCCTTTTAAAACCATGATCAAACATAAAATATTCAAATTTCTTATACCATTGATGACGAGCTTGTTTCGACCCATATAGACTCTTTGTCAACTTGCAAACCAAATTTTCTTTACCTTTTTCAATGAATCCCTATGGTTACTCCATATATGTCTCTTCTTCCAAATTTCCATTCAATAAGGTTGTCTTGACATCTAATTGTTCCAATTCTAAATCTAGAGCAACGACAAGACCAAGTACTACTCGTATTGATGACATTTTGACAACTGGAGAGAATGTTTTTGTAAAATCAATACCTTGTTCTTGCTTGAATCCTTTCACCTTTAGCCTTGCTTTAAATATTTGTTGATTTTCCTTGCCTTCATGTTTTATTATATACACCCACTTGTTATTTAAAACCTTTCTCCCTTTTGGCCTTCCAACCAAATCCCATGTATTATTATCATGTAGGGATTTTAGCTCTTCTTGCATGGCGTTTTTCCATTTGATACCATTTTCTCCTTCGCATGCTTATTGAAAAAAAGATGGTTCACCTTCGTCAGTCAATAAAATATATTGTGAGGGAAGATACCTTTGAAGAGGCCTATGTGGCCTTGTAGAGACAAGTTGATAAATTTTGTGGTGAGATTTCTCTTAGTAGTTGTCGATTTTTTTGTTCTTCATATTATTCTTATTGTTGTTCCTCATTTTCATTTTATTGCAATGGATGCTTATTAATGTCTTCTTGTAATAGTGGTTGATTCTCTTGTTTTCCTTGAATTTCAACAAATTTCCCCGTCTCCGCACCTTTTTCAGTAACTTCAAACATTTTTTCTTCATTAAAAATGACATCACTACTTCTAATAACTCTTCTTTTTAGAGGATCCCACAACCGGTAACCTAACTCATTATCAACATATCCTAGGAAAATGCATTTCAATGAGGTTTCATCCAACATAAATCCTTGTTCTTTAGGAATATGCACATATGCTTCACAACCAAAAATTTTCAAATGAGTGTAACATAAATCCTTACCAGTCCATACCTTTTCAGAAATTCCACCATCCAATGAAGTTACAACCTCTGCCCAAATTGTTTTAGGAAAACCAGAATTTGAAAGCATGCTTCTCACCATCTCCATTATTGTATGATTCATTCTCCCAGTTGTTCCATTTTGTTGTGGGTTGTGAGGAACAATTTTTACATGCTTTATGCCATGTTCGCTACAATATTCTACAAAGGGCTTAGAGAAATAGTCCCCACCATTTATCAATTCTAATATATATCAATAATTTGTTAGTCTCTCTTTCAACAACCATATGAAATTTATGAAAAATGTCTAAAACTTGATCCTTTCCCTTAATAAGGAAATACCACACCTTTTTTTATGCATCATCAATAAATGTAACAAAATAAATAGCTCCTCCTAGTGATTTTATATTAATTGGGACACACACATAAAAAAATGCACCATATCTGATATTTTTGTATCCCTTTTAAAACTATTCCTCTTAAATGATGCCCTTTTCTGTCTACCCATAATACAATGTTAAAAAAAATTAATATTTGTACCTTTTATCCCAGGAAAAAGGTTTTTCTCGGCAAGTATTTTCAGACTTCTTTTTGTCATGTTCCCAAGTCTTTTATGACATATATTTGTTGTAGGCTCCTCCTTTGCAATAACAACAATGTCAGATTTCTGAAATTTTGATTTTAATGTGTAGAGAGTGTCTATTTTCTGCCCCTTTGCAACAACCAATGAGCCTTTTACAATTTTCCAGCCTCCCTTTCCAAGCACTATATGGAAGCCTTCATCATATAGCTTCTTGGTTGAAACCAAATTCATTCTCAACTTTGGTACATCCCTGACCTGTTTAAGAAATAAACTACAACTATCTTTTTCCGTTATTAGAACATCTCCCACTCCTTCAATATGAAAAAAACTATTATTACCTAAGAAAACCTTATTCGTATCACATGATTTATACAAAATAAAATTTTATTTGCTTGGGGTAGCATGGCAGGAGGCTCTGGAATCTAAAATCCAATCACTATCATGAGTAGAGGTATAAAGGAATCCATCCTCATAAGAAACAATAATTAATACCTCACTATCTAGAAGTAGTTTCTTCAATATTGTTGTTGTTGTTGGTTGTCTTTTGATCATTTTGCTCCCTTTTAAATTTCCAACAATCTCTTTTGACATGGCCAAGTTTTCCACAATGATAGCAAGTTATTTTTCCAGGCCTAGACTTTGACCTGCCTCTAGATCTTAATCACCCTGATTTCTTTCTAGTTGGTTGTCTTCCTCGATCACCAAGAGTTAATGCCTCCATATTTTTCATTTCTTCTCCCATAGATTTCATGTGCATCTCTTCATTTATTAAGATATTAGAATCATCTTAAAAAAACAAAACCTTTTGGCATCACATTACTTATGGTGACAACCAAGTTCTGTCAAGTGTCTCGCATTGAGCTCAAGAGTAGAAGTGCTTGGATATCATCATCAAATACAATATTCAATGAAGTGAGTTGTTTCAACACCGTGTGAAACTCATTTAAGTGTTCAACCACCAAACTCCCTTCCTTCATTTTGATATTAAACAATCTTTTCGTCAAAAAAATTGTTGGTTGTTGTATCTTGTTCATATAGATCATGAATCTTTTTCCTTAAGGACTCAACTGTCTTTTCTGACAAGACGTAAATACTGTCGAATAGTAGCGATTGCATTTTTATCTGACTTCTCCCATATTTCATCAGTCATCAATGACGTTTTTTATTTTATTTTCCCTCAATCAGTAATTACAGATATTTCAAGTTCAATATATCTTCCATTTTTTACCTCCATATGGTGAAGTTTTCCCCTATAAGTTTTTCAATATTTATCATCTTCTCCATTACAGACACCTGTAAATGGATCCTACACACACTAAATCTCCAACAAAAATTTACTCTGATATCAATTGATAGATTAAAACATCATGAAACAAAAGATATAAAATAAAATTCTATATATCTAATGCAATTCTATAGATCTAATGCACAAGTATATAGATCTCATATTATCATGAACAGACATGAAGCATAATTATATAGATCTTTAACCCACATGAATATATCTGAAGTTAAAATATCTAGATCTGAAATACACTTAAACAAATCGAATATAACTAATAAGAAAAATGACAATGTAAGACTAATAGAACACCGAATATTTTACATGGAAAACCCAAAAGGGAAAAACCACAGGGAAAGGATCAACATTTATTTCTTATTAGAAAATAAATACATGAAGCTTCAACTCTACTCCTTCTGCTTCATCTCTACACCTTTTTCTTTATCTACTCATGTGTGTACATTTTATGTGAAATAAAGAATACATATATAAGATCTCATTGAAGAAGATAGAGTAATGGAAAACTCTCTAGAAGAATATATTTTGTAAGTTTTAAGAATTGAAGAAATACAATTATTTTATTATTTCATTATTTTACCTCACATACAACATAATTATGCTCAAAGTTCCCCAAACACTTTAGCGAATCCATTCTTCGCCCACTTAGATCATATAATTATTGTAGGTTTTTAGCTTCTATGAAGCATGAGAGGGAACTATTGCAATGGTCTACCCAACAATAAAGGTGTTACTTAAGTCATCATGCTCGATGGCATGATTGATAAACGTATTAATTATGATAATTGAACTTACGAAATTTTAATCACTAGTATTTGAAAAAAACAATACATACATTCATGAACTTGGTCCAATTTCCATTACATTCCTATTCCTTATAAATTTTATGAGTTAAATGTACAAATTGTCCTTTTGTAATTTTTTCTTTCCATCTAAAATATACTTTTCTCATAAATCTATTTTTTTTTTTTTTTTTTTTTATGGATGGAGGGATTTGTCAAGCATGAATAGAGTTCGATTCGCTAACTTTGTTATGAGAAAACAACCACCCGTTTTAGAAAGAAAGAAAATAATTGGCTTTCTAAAAATGCACTTATAGCTCAAATCGTCCAGAATATACACATTTGAGATCATATAAGTCTAATTTCTGGCTTCAACATAGATTATTGACAATAAATCCCACCATGTCCAACCAAATGTGACTAAATGGGTGAGAATCCTAGCTAGTAGGTCATATAGTCTCACTTATTAAACGTTTGAGACTGGTGGAAAAATCCACTATAAAGGTCATAAGAACTCTAAATCTCAAGTTAATAAAGTAAAAACCGTTTGATTTCATTATATTCCATAATGTTTTTAAATTCAATATATTTTTACTAAATTGTTGATCTAGTATAGTGCATTGAATCTACCATTTATAGTGTAAATAAAAGCTAAAGACTATATAATAATATTGTTATAGTATTTTGAAAATATTAATTATATATAATTGTACAGAAATCATTACATCTGGTAGAGGAAATTACTACAAATTCAACAAATAATTAATCATCTAGATGCTCTAAGATTGTGATCATAAAAGAAATTTCAATGAAAAGCCTAACATGATCTCAAAATCACAAGTACAAAGGTCACATGATTCTGATATCTTCAACTACAAAAGTTCATGGTGAGAACCCAAATCATGTGGTCATATAAGCCCCGATATTCTACCTTATGTTGGTCTTGGGTGCTTAAGAAACCATAGCAAAAAGGTCATTATTAGCTCAAATTTGAAGGTCGATGATTTTTTATTAAGTTGTTCACTCCATTTCTCTTACTATAGTTTATTTATTTTGGTATTTGTACACTGAATAAATTAGATTATTATTTTTTGTACATTGATTTCACTTTTTGTATAATGTATAAAGGCTATATGGAAAATATTTTCTCACTATTTTAAAACAATTTATGAGATAGAATTGTAGGGAAATTATTGTTTTCTATAAAGATATTTAATAGTGAGGTGGTGTACAACTAATCAATTAGATAGTTTGAGATCAAGATCACATAAAAATAATTAAAAGTAAAGGTTCACATGAGCTCCAAATCACAAGTTAATAGAACTAAAATTACCAAACAAAAGGTTAAATCATTCCAATATCTCCAAAGGTAGAGGCTCAAGCTGTGAGAATTCAAATCAAGAGGTCATATAAGTCTCAATTTTTCAGCTTGTGTTAGGCCTAGGTGTTTAAGAAGCCACAATAAGTGAAAATCCAAGCTAATCAATTCAAAACCCAAGGGTTGGTGCACTCTCCTAGAATACAAAGTGCATTGATTTCATTATATTGCATAGGTTTTAATGATAGTAAAGTTGATATTTTTTTTACTAAGTTGTTCATTGTATTGCAATTAGTATATTGCACTAATTTTAGTGTTTGTATAGTGGATAAAGGATAAATGAAAATTATAGCTTCTATTGGGCCTGGGTGCTTAAGAATTTGCATGGAAAGGTTACATAAATTCAAAATTCCAAGTTGATCAAGTCAAAATCCAATGGCTAGGCAAGTCTCCAAGAATCCCAAGTACACCCCTCAGTGCTAGAGTTATCATTCTCTAATATGTCCTTAGGTTGTATCATTATTCTTTAAGTTAGCTACCTTATGTTGTTTACATGAACCGAGTTCTTTTGGGGCTTCATGAAGTCATGAGGATTGATATTGAAGAAAGAAACTAGTAATTTGAAAGAAAGAGGGGGAAAGCTATGAATTTCAATGTGATATCTTGAATTGAAGGTTTGAATGACCTTCCTTACTATTCACCTTCTTCATCATTGAATATTTTTACTTGAATACTATTCACATTATTCCTCATGTAAATTTTGAAGTGACTTTATTCATAGTATTATCTAGATAATAGATGAGACTTAGTAAATTTCAAAGAATAAAATTCATTTAAAACATATCCATATACATAATGATGATTACAACTAGAACCAACCAACCAACATAGATCTATCTTGAATCTATCAAGCACCAAGAGGAATCAAATCCTTTAAGGTGCAAACTTTTCCTCAAGTTTTTCCCTCTAAAAAAAGTTCCCACCTCAAGGGATTTAAACTCTCTAGAGTCTAGATAAACTCAGAGCTAAAGATGGATCAACACCAGTAATGAGATAGATATGGTTAGTTATGATTCTTGATATAATTACATATAAATACATGGATGAAGAGTATGGAACATTTGATCTTGAGTTGATCTGAAGAGAGTTAATAAATGCATGAATAAAGAGTATGCAACATTTGATCTTGAGTCGATCTGAAGAGAGTTAGGAGGAGGCTGTTAAAATGTGACAATAATCGATTAAAAGAAAATGTAAAACTGGAATTTTCTTATGTAAATATTTAGTGGTGTTGGTTTACGAAACTGGTGGAAGTTTGTATAACGGGCGGTAGTTCTCATAGCTATGTAATGGTTCCAAGAAAGATATATATCTATGAATCCCAATAAATGTATTGCTTGGTAATCCTTATTGTAATCCTATATTGAATAATAGAGCTATTGATACCTTGCCCCGTGGATGTTTCCTGGACACACCATCAGGGTTTTACCATGTAAATCTAAATGTTATGTAAGTTATTTATTTGTATTTATTGTCATATTTCTTGCATTTATTATTGTGTTCAGGCTCTTAAATACCAACAAGTGGTATCAGAGTGAAGGTGTTAGGTATGATGAAGGAAGAGGAGGAGAGACAACATACAAACCTTAGCCACCAAATTGTATCCTCCATTCGAGGTGAGTTTCGTTGGTTGTGTGAGAGTTGAGGAGCCTGAGGAGAGGAAAGAGGAGCCAATCCACTTCCATGCAAGGGAAGAGGAGTCGAGGAGGGTTTCGCTTGATACTGCAACATATTTGTTGCATGGAAGGGTAAAGGTAGTTGGGGTTTGGTGGTTTGTGGAGCCGATCGATTGTAGAAAAACAAGAGGTCACACAATTGTAGAGAAAGAAGAGGTCGTGCCTATTGTAATAGTTGATAGAGCTAAGTCGAATATGAGGAGAGTCTCCAAGCTAGTTAGTCGCGATCCGCATAGAGGTGTTTGACTGGCATGTGATTGGTGAGTGAAAGTCATAGAGGTTGGGTTAAAACCCTAGTCGATGAACAATGGAGGTTGACCCGCAAAGTTTTCCATTTATGAAGGTACCATTATTTTGGGTTCATAATATAAAAAAAAATCGAAGGTTGTTTTTTTTTAAGAAATATTGAATCAAAAAGTCCACTTTCTATGTGAAGAAATACATATTTTTTAAAGAGGAATATATTTTATTTTGTAAGAACTTATTTAAGTGGGTAGAGTCAGAATATATTTTGTTTTGTAAAACCTTATTTAAGTGGGTGGAGTCTTTAAATTGTTTTATGGAAGTTTAAATATTCACGGAGTTTGGAATGGAAATATACATTTAAAAAAAATCGAATTCTTTTTTGGAGTGAAAAATCAAATTGATATTTGGAGAGGGAATATGTGTGTAGAGAACTAATGGAAGAGATGACTAAAGCTAAATTCAAGGTTGAAAGTTTTAATGGAAAAAATATTTTTGAATTGTGGAAAATTAAAATGCAATATTTGTTAGCAATAACAAGAGCAATGATGATGGAGTCATTGTAAAAGAAAAAAAACATATTATTTACTTTGGAGTTGTAGAATTATTTATTACATGTAAATGAGCATATTGTTGTATAAACACCTCGTTAGGCATGTGTACCCATGGTAAATCATTGGTAAATTCTAGACACAAGCCTAAGTGATAGGGATGATGTGCAGGATGGTTTTGGTAGCCTTTGGTATGCTGCCCATGGATTTATGAAATGAAGCCTATTCAAAGGCTTGGTGAACTCCATTGTAAATGGGCCTGGAGGTGAGCAATGAAGTCTTACTTAGCCAGATTGGGTCAAGGGAATGTTCATGTCAAAGTGGAGCATTGAGACTCCATCATAAGGTTCCTGGAGGTGAGAAGCAAAGGTTTACTTAGGTCTTCTTGGCCAAATTTAGTCAAGGTTTCGAATGCAAAGTTTGAGGTGGACCGCTTAAGGTGTCTAGGTTAGACAAGTGGGTCTATATTTCTCTATAGAAAGGCTGATATGTTTAGATATTTGTGATGAAAAGAGTACTCGTAGGTCAATCAAGTATTTGAGAGTAGATGATGGAGGCAGGTTCACATCCTTGGAATTTGGAAATTATTGCAAGGAAGTTGGGATCGAAGGGGCATGTTCAGTAATGCCAAGTTGTGATATCTAGTAAATCGGTCACCGTTAATTACAAAAGACTAGAAGATTTTGGAAGAGGTATAAACAAGTCATCTTGTGATTACTCAAATGTGAAATTTTTTGGTTGTGATTCTTATGCTCTTATCAATGTTCAAAGTAGGAACTGGATCAAACAGGTAGATATTTGTTTATTATGGTGATGATGTTAAGGGATTCAAATTGTGGGATCCAACTACCCATAGAATCATAATCAACAAATTAGCAATGTTTGATGAATCTCCTCTCAAAAAATCAGACATAGTAAAAGATGAAAGGTACAAAGCATGATTGGTAGTAGAAGGGTATTTGAAAGGTATCGATTTCCATGAAATTTTATCAGCAGTTGTTAAGATTGTTTCTATTCATGTTGTGTTAGAATTAGCTGTGTCACTTGATCTTTAGTAAGTGCATATAGATGTTAAAACAGTTTTACATCGATTTTTTTGGATAAGTAGATGTATTTGGAACAACCATAAAGGTTTGTTTAGGATCACAACAAAAGATTTCTTTGAAAACTCAGGAAATAATTGCATGGCTAAAGGTATCGAGACAATGGTACAAGATGTTTGATCCTTTCATGGTGAGACAAAATTTCTTAAGAAGTGATAAAATCCATTGTGTTTATTTTGAAAGTTTGGAAAAAGGTACATTCATTTTCTTAATATTATATGCTAATGACATGCTTGTTGCAAGCCAAAGCATGTTTAAGATTAGCAGGTTAAAAGGCTCAGTTGGCCATGATGTTTAAGATCAAGGATATAGGAGCACCAAAAAAAATATTTGGCATAAGAGTACACATAGATAGAAAAAATGGTAATATGTGGTTATCGCAACAAAAGTCTATGGAGAAGATACCAGTGAGGTTCAATATGAACATTGTGAGTTAACCGACAAATATCCCTTTCTCTTTCCATTATAAGTTTATGTCCTGGTAGTAAGGAAAAAAAGGTTATGTCTAGTGTACCACATGATAATATAGTAGGAAGATTAATTTTTGCGATGGAATGTTCAAATATTTCAAATGTTCTTGTCAACGGACATATGGAAAAACCAAGTGAAGAACATGGAAATGGGTGCTTTAGTATCTTAGAAGCACATGGTTATGTTGATTTAGGAGATTTGGACAAGAGGAGACCTACCTCAACTTATGTCTCACATGAATGCAATAATCTATTGGGTACACTTGGACAAGTACAGGACAAGATATTATGTGGTGATCGAATCATTATGCATTTGACTAACTTATGTAAACATTTAGTGGTGTAGGTTTAAGAATATCTTAACTAAGTAACGGTTCCAAGATATATAGATATATCTATGAAGACCTAGAAATGTATTGGTGGGTAAGCCTCATTATAAGTCTATCTTGAATAATGATGTTTTATTGACAATTTCAAGGTTTTACCACATAATTCTTATGTGTTTTTTGAATTATTTATTTGTCTTTATTTTCATATTTCCTGCATTTATTATTGTGTTCATGCTCTTAAAAAGAAACCCATTCAAATCACTCATGGGCTATTTCTTGAAATGGTGACAACAAATCCCCACAGGATGTGGATCTAGATCCTATTATTTAGCTTTTCGTTGAGATAAGGCAACCTAAGTTAGAATGTATAATTAATTAATTAGTTTCATTGTAGCTGTGGGAGAAGTTGTTTAAATATGTGTGCTTGAGAGACAAATATTGAGCCAGGGGCTTCAAGCCCTCTCCAGGTTGCTGGTTGTAATCTCGGGTTTATTGAATTATAAGAATGTCGTTGCCATTGTCCCGTGGATGTTTCCCTCATGAGGTGAACGGGGGTTTTACCACGTAAACTATTGTCTCCTTTGTGATTGAATCTGTGTATGTTTCTTCTTTGGTTTCCCATTGAGAAATTAATCCGTGGATTTAAATATCTTAACAAATGGTATCAGAGGAGGTCAGAGGCTACTGGAAATGCAAAAGAAATATTTTCAAAGGAGAAACCGCACAGTAGTGAATTGGAGGAGCGTTGGTTTTACAATCAACATTTGTCTTGCCTTTTGAAAGGGAGCATTGATCGTTGGGATTACGGGAGACTGAGGAGGTTGATGAGGTTTAGTAGAAGCCAAAGTATGTTGTCATGGACATTTAAGGTGCTCATTTTTTCTCTCTTTTTCACATGCAGAGAAGAGAAAAATCAAGTTGGGGGGTTTCCACCCAAAAGAAAGAAAAACCATTTTTTTTTCTTGTGCTTGCACACAGAGAAAGAAGAGTTCGTAAAACCATATGGTTTTTAGGGGAAATATGCACAGAGAAAAGAAGGATTTTCCTACCTTTGCCTGCACAAAGAAAAGAAGGAGTTCGTTGCCTTCGTCCACCTGTTTCGACTTGCATAGAGAAAGAGCCAGTTCAACCATTTGCAAATCGTAGAGTTTTGTGAAGGGCCAATGAAGTCGCCAAAACTAAGTGAGGTCACGATACTCATGGAGTAATCATGTTGATTATCCTTGGTCAAGGTAGAGCCGATAGGAGGGAGTTTTTTAAATGTTGATTATCCTCACAAGTTTTTCAATTATTTATAAGCTTATATGCATTTAGTATTTTTTTTCCCTTAATGGTTATAAGCTTATGTTGAATCATTAAAAGTGAATAAATTATAATCTCGCTTAACATGTTGATGTTGAGAATGGTGAATTAAAGTTGGCCCACCATCACCGTTGTGAAGAGTAAAAGGTGGAATTTTGATTTAGGTGGTAGGATTGACAACAGGATGGTAAATGTAAATGGTATCTATTTTTCTTATGGAGTTGTATTTTTTTGGTTACATGTAATTGGGCATATTGTTGTAAGACCTAGTTAGGCATGCGTACCCCTGGTTTTTTGTTAAGTATCCTATGAAAAGTATAGACATAGATTTAGGTAGACTAAAGAAGAGTGGGGGGCATGAGTCATGAATTAAAACCTTGTACATAGGTCTACAGTTGTGGGTTTCGGGTCCATGATTATTGGTTTCCCGTGGTATGGTGTCCATAGAATTCCATGTCATGTGGCATGTTTAAGGGCTCAGTGAAACTCCATTGAAAGGTTTCTGGAGGTGAGCAGTAAAGGCTCACTTGGTAGTAATGGTCGGCTGTGGTCAAGGTTTTGAATACTTTGTTCGAGGTGGAGCACTGAAGGTGTCCTAGTAAAAAATTTGGGTCAATAGAAAGGCTAATGTGTTTATGTATTGACAGGTTAAATCAAGGGTTTGAGAGCACATGATGGAGGCAGGTTCATATTCCTTGGAATTTTGGAAATTGTTGCAGGACAATTGGGCTCGAATGACATCTTTAGTAATGCCAAGTTGCAGCATGAGTTGTGGTCAGAAGCAGTTAAGTGCTATATGGACAATCGGTCACCATTAGCTGCAAAAGGTTGGAATATTCTCAAAGAGGTATATTGAACAGGTCTTCTCTTCTGATTACTCAATTTTTTGAAATTGTTTGATTGTTATGTTCATGCTCTCATCAACATTCTAAGTAGGATCCAGATCAAACAGGTTGATCTTTGTTGGTTATAATGACAATATCAAGGGATATAGATCGTTATTAACAGAGATAGTGTTTGATGGATTTCTTCTCAAATCAAACATAGTAAAATATGAAAGGAATAAAGAATGATGGATAGCAGAAAGGTATTTGGAAGGCATTGATTTCCATGAAATATTCTCGTCAGTTGTTAAGCTTTTCTCTATTCATGTGGTGTTGGCACTAGTTCTTGTAGCTAGATGCTAAGACAAGTTTTTTATGGAGATTTGTATGAGGAGATATGTATATCAAACAACTAGAAGGGTTTGTTCAGGATCACAACAGAAGATTTGTTTGCAAGATCAAGTAGTCATTGTATGGCCTGAAATGTGCATCAGGCATTGCTACAAGATGGGTGATTCTTTCATGGTGAGCCAAGTTTTACAAGAAATGATTTTAACCATTGTGTTTATCGTACATTCATTATCTTGGTGTTTAGATTGCTAACAATATGTGTTTTGAAGTAAAAGCATGGTTAAGATCAGCAGGTTGGCTCATTTGGCAAGGATGTTCATGGTGAAGGATCAAGGAGTACCCAAAACAAATCTTGGGCATGGAAATACATAGAGGCAGGAAATATGGTAAGATTTTGTTATGTCTCATGTATTGTATGCTAGTTGGAAGTATAAAGTATGCGATGGAAAGGTTTGATATGTTCAAGTATCAGAGAAGGAAACCTAATTTACAATGTATAATTAATGAATTAGTTTCATTGTAACCGTGGGAGAAGTTGTTTAAATATGTACATGCCTGAGAGAAATATTGAGCCAGGGGCTTCAAGCCCTCTCTAGGGTGTTGGTTGTAATCTCCGGTTTGTTGAACAATAAGAATGTTGTTGCCATTGTCCCGTGGATGTTTCCCTTATGAGGTGAATGAGGGTTTGACCATGTAAACTATTGTCTCCTGTGTGATTGAATCTGTGTATGTTTTTTCTTTGGTTTTCCATTGAATAATTAATCTATGGCTTTAAAGATCCTAACACTATCATTAACAATTCTTATTTCATATTCTGCATCTCTCTCAAGCATGGGTTGTCACTAAAAATTCTTATGCATTAGTTTACGTAGATATTATGCATCTCTCTTGCGTGTGTGCTTCTATTCTATTGCGTGTTTCTTGCCATTTGCATACGTAGCAGGCTGAGTTCCAACAAGCATTCGAATGATGCTAGTCAGCTTGAAATAAAAGACACACTTGCTTTGCATGACTTTGAATATTAGAGACAAGATTTAGTCTATTTGGATTTCGATTTCATGAATACCAATAAGCTTTCGATATTAACTTATAGCACGTAGAGTTGGCCCAATTCTCCAATGTATTCAGGAATTGTCCTAGAGATCATATCGTTCCTTAAGATTCTGTCAGGAATAATCAAGATGGATTATGGGATAAATGAACAAAAGCGAAACATGGAAACATTCAAAATAGCATCGTATCAAGGATATAGCTTAAAAAAATGTTTCCATGAAACTATACATATAAACAAGCAATTGTACATCACTCACAATGTTGTCAGATTCTTCAGGTTTTGTAGGAATGAAGGAAGTGTGCCACCTCGAGGTATGTCACATATAATGTTGCTTAATCAATAGCAAGTTAATACAGCTAAAGAAGAATGAATGTAATACAATCTAAAGCACAAATGGTTAACACAAATGCATTAAACAAATTATGATTATCTTCAACGCACAAACACAATATTTATACATGTGCAATAAGCAACAACTAGAAGATTGAAAAGTAATGATTTGCTAAATGAGAGAGGACATCACTCGAAGTTCTCAGTAAATTGCACACAGAAGGAACTGCTTGCATTGGGAAATGAACAAAAAATGGTAAGGATATTCATACGCATAGGCGATTTAATTTAGTCAAATTTGAAATTCTTAAAGGAATTGGCCCCTCAAAAGAAGTTCCTTCAAGTTTCTTGCAATCAAAAAGACATCATCTCCCATACACACACACATGAAATGAAAGAAACAGAAAATCCTCATGTATTATTTTTTCTATATATGTTTATACTTATTTGACTTCAGGTCGTCATCCGAGGACAATTATATGTGAGCAAACCCAAAAATGATCAGTGTTTCACACAAAAGTGATCTCACAAGTCCTCAAGTTGGCTCTAGTAATTTCCAATAAAATCTGGTATCTTTCCAGTAAAGTTGTTGTGAGATGCCCAACTGCAGAACAAACAATAAAGTAATTATTTCTGCAAAGACGATTGAGATTATGCATGTATTAAGATTATAAGTATCTTGAAAAGCAACAAACGAAAATAACAAAACTACTTACAATAATTTCATCTTCTTTAAATTGGAAAATGTTGTAGGTATCTCTCCACTTAATCGATTGCTTACAATGTAGCTGTCAGTGAAAGAAAACAACGGTCTTCATGTTTAGCACTGAATTGATTATTGATTCTAACAAAAGACTCCAGAAACCAATGATTTGATAAAGAGAAGACTAGACATACTATATACAGGGGGCAATATTTTAGATGCAATAGCTGTGAATATGGCTAAAAGAAGAGATGCTCTTTTGCAAACACAAGTGGATGATTTAAAATAAGTATATGGGGGATTTCCACCTTGTGAAATTTCCAGTGTGATTTCCATTGGAGAAGGATTTAAAGCTTCTTCTAGCTTGATGCCATGAGAATCTCCAAAGAAAAAGTATCAACGTGGCTGATATTGAACAATAGACACAGATAGGGCAATTTGTTGTTTTCAGGAAGAGGAATTGGGGTGGGAGATGAAACTTTTAGTTAAGAAGTTTCAAGAAAGGTAGAATTTATGGGGACTGAATGAGTAAGGTATGAGAAATACATCCCTAAATTTTATATGAAAGGGTAAAGCTACCAAGGAGAACACACCAAACAATTAATAAAATATATTACAAAGTTACAAAACAAGAAGTTTAAGATTCAATAGAGTTAAATTTAAATTTAATCTGGTCTGAATTCAGATTTCCTAAGCCAACTTTATTAACATATTATATTTGTAAACAAATGTCACTGTATTAGCGATGGAGTTTTTTACATTTTGCAGAAATTTGTTCCATTGTAATATATTACACTTAACTTATCCTATGATTATGATTATTAATATTCCATTGTAATATATTACACATAACTTATTCAATGGTTGTATGCTTTTATAAATATTTTATTAATATGTTCAACAGTTATATGTTTTTATAAATAGTTTATTAATATGTTTTTGGTTATATGTTTTTATAAATATTTTATTAATATGTTTTTATTTATAATAATAAATGAAATTTTTTTATGCAATTTTTACCACTTTTAATCATAACATGTAATCATTAACTTTATCAGTAGTATGGTATTTTTTAGATTATAACCATTCATCATGTACGAAACTCGTGATGAGGAATGATGAAAAGATGGGTTGTGGAAACCCTAGCCACAACTCACTAGAGAAATTTCTCTTTCTTCTAGTAGACTTCCACAGTTTCCTTGCTCCCCTCTGATGGTCTTCAGTTTGTCCCATCAGTTAAAAGCTCCCGAAAGACTAGGCATGGCGGAAGAGGAGTTGCTAGATTATTCAGAGGATCCAATGGAGGGCTAGCTCATTTGGTGTGGGACAAGTGTTCATCATATCGGGAATGACACATCTATTGGAGACGCAAAATGTGGGTTGGAAGCACATTTGTTGTTTGTGAGGGAGTAGGTTAGATCTGGCCCTAGCTTGGGGAGCCTTGGAAACGCTTCCATGTCAGAGACTCCTATTTTCATCTGGAAGTGGCTTCGTCTTCGGGTTCGACTTGTTGGTCAGATACTCCTTTCCCTTGGCAAACCTCTTTGGATAATACCCAGTCAGATGTGTAGGGCCTATCATCTTGGTATGGCTCACTCTCGTTCCCTTACTCTGAGTCCTCTGCTTTTTTTGTGAAGGGGACTATAGCAGCTTTGATGTTGAAACTTCTATCTCTTTACCATCTTTTCCACATCCCTCTTCCTCTCACCTTTTGAACCACTTGCTACACTCATTTTTACCTCATGAACAAAACCCCTCTCCCCCTTGGCTCAACTCGAGGTTGGCGGTTCAGTTTCCAGACCATTTCCTGGCACTCCCTGATATCACGAAACTAGTGGAAACTTTTTATCACATGAAAGAACCTAAGATGAATAAGATTTTTGGGGTGAAAGATTGTGGGAAAACCCTTAGCCCTAAGTTGAATACCCATTGCAGAAGGAATAATGGAGTAAAATTGGGAGCCCCGCTCAATTTGGTTCCTAGGAAAGACATTTCTATCCCGATGGTTGTGGATATGGAAAATTGAGAAGTGGTCATCAAGGCTAGAGGACGACAATTTGGAATCATGACTTTGAAGGAATGGGTAGACCGTGTATGGGTTCAGGAGGTCTATGCACTTCCCGGGGTGATGAATTTAGCAAGGGGATAGATTTTATTTAAATTATGAAAAGAGGAGGATCTAGAGAGGGTTCTAAAAAAACCTTGGTTTCTAAATTCGACCCCTCTACTGCTAAAAGGTTGGACACCTCTTTTCGATGCAAGTAAGGAATGATTGAATGTTATGCCAGCATGGGTTCATCTTTTGGGGCTTCCACCCGAATTACTGACCTGAGTTTTAAGGAGCTTGGAAATGCATTGGGAAATTTCATGGAAACTGATATGTCTTTTAGAGAAACAAGTAAAATGTCTATGGCCCGCATTCTAGTAGCTTTAGATGTTAGAGATGGATTGGCTGAAGAATTGGTGTTGATAAAGGAGGAAATCAATTTTCATCAAAGATTGGATTATGAAGGGATACCTTTCAGGTGTCAGTGATGTCACAAGCATGGGCACAATTCTAGTCAATCTGTCATGCCATTTTGGCCTCGTAATGTGGGTCATGCTACTCCACCCTCTAATAAGTGAGTGACATCATTGGAAGTAAAGGACCATGATCCATATTTCGGTTCCCTTGTTTTTGTGGTTTCATCCCCGAAGGAGCCTCGACCAGAGGAAGGGGGAAAATTCAAGGTAGCCTCGATTCTTCAACTAGTGATTGAGAAGGGAAAAATAGTTATTGCAGAAGAGACTCTAGACTCTCATCTGTCCTAGGTGACAAAGTAGTTTTTACAGGATATTACTTATCATTTTGGTATGTTTTGTTCCCCCCTCAACCTCTAAATTTTGTTATGCATTCTTTATCTCTTCTAAGTGAATATTGTCTTGGGTCTCTCAAGAGATTTCATGTCCCCCCTCCTCCGATTTCCCCTTTGCTACATCTCTCTGTGGCCTCTTTTCTTCCTTTCTCTCCTGCCCAAGTATTTCTTACATCCAACCTCCCGACCCTCTGCCTTGACCCCAAATCTTCCCTAGATTCAGAAGATGATGGAATAGTCTATCAACTGCAAAATCAACCCATTTTAGACCTTGGGTGTGAGCTAGGACTAGGAAAAAATCCTTCTCCCATCCAAGGGTGAAAGGGGAGGGGAAGGAAATTTCCCTTGTTGAAGGATTAAAATAAATCTTTAATTGATATTGTAGCTGGAAAAAAAAATGATTTTTTGGGCACTTAGAGCATTACATGCCCTGGGAGGGGTTCCCTAATGAAAATCCTCTCTTTCAATTATAGGGGCTTGGCAGGTTCCCTCAAAATAACTTCCCTCTACATGTTGGTGGAGTCGAACAAACCAGACATTATGATGTTACATGAAACAATGGGTGAGGAATTTGTGATCATTTTCCAACTTTTCTCTTAGCTAAAGTCATGGGAGTTTGTGGGCTCAAATGCAAGAGGGCATTCGAGAGGTCTGGCCATTGGATGGAATCCAAAAATAGACAAAGTTATAAGTTATTTGGGTTTTGAATCTGGACTTGGTCTAAACATCCTCTCTATAGAGACTGGTTCGGAGGTAACAATCTTAAACTTATATGGCCCTTACCAGGAAAGGGCGTCTTTCTGGGAAGCTCTAGGCCAACAATCCTTCTTGAAAAGTGAAAAGATTATCCTCAGAGGGCACCCAAATTTTTCTCTTGGAGAGGCTGAATCCTAGAGACTAAGGGCTTGAACGGATCCTCTAATAGATTTCTTCAACCATTTGTTAAGGAGAAAGAAATTGATTAACATTCCTCCCATAATACTATGCTCAACCTAGAGAAATAAAAGAGTGGGTGAGGATAGAATTGATAAATATTTGGACCACTTTCTGGGCTCTAAAAATTTAGTATAGGCTTGTACTCAGCTTAGGAAATGGGTTGAATCAAGGGGGATCTCATACCACTCTCCATTTGTTTTGGAAATTTCTTTAGGCCCTCATAAACCTCTCAACCCTTTCAAGTTCAACTCGGAATGGTTAAAGGAGGAGGGTTTCTTGTCCCTTGTCAAGGAGCATTGGATTCCTTATTATGCAACTTTGGGAGATAGAGCAAGAGTCCATTTCATGGATAATCTTCAAAGAGTGAAGCAAGCCACTTTGGAATGGAGATGAGTCAATAAACAATAAGATGCACAAGATCTAATTGATATTAAAGTAGCGTTGCAGACAATCTATGATTCAATGGGAGGAGGATAAAATTTTGATGACTTGAAGGAAGAGATACTAGACCTAGAAAAATGGAGAAGGAAGATTCGGGAGGCTTGGGAGGAAGAGTGGAACCTAAAAATTTGGGCAATGTCGTTGGGAAAAGGGGATGATAATACAAAGTTCTTCTAGGATTATGTTAAAGGAAGAAAGATGGATACCACCATCTATATTCTTAAGGACTCAGAAAGAAGAAAGTTATCCTCCTTTGATGGAATGGCTCATATAGGTAAGGATTACTTCCATTCTTTGTTCAAAGTTGACCAAAGAGCATCAATGGCTGACATAGTGAGGATGGCCCTTTACTTTCCCAGATTTGTTTGTGAAGATGAAAACAAATCTCTATTTGAGGAAGTCACGGAAGATGAACTCAAGGAAGGGCTCCATAGATTTCAGAAGGTTAAAATCCTAGGTCGATATGGTTGGACCATAGAATTCTTCATAAGGCTCTATGAGCTCATTGGGACATATATCTTACGAGTAGTAGAAGAATCTAGATCTGAGGGCCACATGCATGCCCCTTTTAACTCCACCTTCATTGCACTCCTTCTGAAATCAGATGATACTTCTTCCTTGGATGAATTTTGACCTATCTCTCTCTGTAATTGCATTTACAAAGTGATCTCCAAAATCATAGCAAGAAGAATCAAGGCCATCTTTTCAAAGAATATCTCCAGGGAACAATTTTTTTTTTGGAAGGGAGGCAAATTCATGAAGCTATTGGGGTGGCACAGGAGGTGATGGATAGTCTGAAGTCTCAAAATGTGAAAGGAGAAATTTTAAAGATTGATCTTTCAAAATCCTATGACTGAGTCACCTGTCTATATATTCATATTCTTCTAACCCACATAGGATTTAAGGTTCCTTTCATCAATTGGATAATGTGTTGTATAACATCAGTTTCTTTTGCAGTTCTAATTAATGGTTTGGCCTCATATTTTTTCATGCAGAGAGGGGACAAAGGAAATAATGTCCCTTATCTCCACTTATTTACCTGATAATTGTGGAAGCACTCAACAGATCCATATAAGAGGCAAAATCACGAGGGGAGTTTCAGGGGACTATGATATCTCCAAATTTAAACAACACCCACCTCCTTTTTGTTGATGATGTCTTGATATTATGCAATGGACATAAGTGTGATGCCCAAAAGTTGTCTGCTATCTTGGACTTGTTTGTAAAGGCCATAGGTACGAAGATAAATGAAAGAACGTCCAATCTCTCAACTCACAACATGGATTTAGAAGAACAAAGGAATTATATGGACCTTTTCCCCTTTGAACAACAGGACTTGGAGAAAGGTCTCAAATATTTAAGCTTACAACTTAAGCCAAACAACTATAGGAAAGAAGACTCGAAATGGCTTATAGCTAAATGTTAGAAAAAAGGTTAAAAGGGTGGAGCTTTAGGTGGCTATCTTGTGCAGGTAGGTTGGTTCTAGAAAATTTTGTCTTAGAAGCCATCCCATTATATTGGATGTCCTTAGCTTGGATCCCAAAAGGTGTCCTGGAAATAGCTCAGAAACTCTATTTAAAACTTATTTGGGTTGGTGCAAAGGATCAATTTGTTTCTCCTTGGGTTAAATGGAATACAGTTCCAAAAACACTTGGTGGATGGGGGTTCAAAAATATTATTCTTTTGTCCAAGGCACTAGGAGTTAAGTCAAGTTGGAGATTGACCACTTTTGAAAATTTTTGGACTCAGGTGGTGTACTACAAATATCTTTCCAAAATCTATAGAGGAATGGATTCAAAACCCTTTGAAAAAAAGATCAAATTGTACAATAATTTGAAAATAACTTATCCACTCCTTTTCTATAATTATGGAAGGCTTAGCATGGAGAATAGGGAAAGGATCAAAAGTGAGAATAGGGGCAGACCCATGGCCTGATAGTGGAATCAACCATATTCTCCGTAATGATTTGGTCCATCTTCTAAATGAAAATGGGATGTTCTTCCTAAAATAAATCTTTGATTAGATGTGCTCATCTATTTTGGCTCAAGAGTGGAAAACAGGCAACCAGGTTGGGTTGGATGACCAATTTAAAGAAGTATGGGAAAACTACACAAGAAGACTAAAAAATGCCCATATTTGCATCATTGAAACATAGGATGAATTGGTATGGCATCACTCCCCTTTTGGGGCATACACGTTGAAACTCAGGTATATCCAATTAATGATAGATCTACATAATCACGAGTCTGTATGGTGGTGGAAAGGAATATGGAAGATAAAATTCCCCTTGAAAGCTCATATTTTCATGTGGTTTCTAATTAAGAACAAGATCCCCACCTGGGATAGATTAAAATATCGAATGATAGAAGGGCCTGGATGTTTTCCTTTATGCAAATGAGATGAGGAGATGGGTGTGGATCTTTTCCTTTTGTTCCCTTTTGTAAGACATATTTGGGAAGAGTTCTCGTGGATGTTGGGAAAAATGTGTCTTTGGAAAGGGATCTCATTGGAAAAAGCTTAGAAATATTGGCATGCCCAACCTCTGAATAGAAACATCAAATCCCTACCCTTAATTTTGAACTGGGGGATCTGGTTGGCCAATAATGCAATGATATTTCAAGACAAATCCTCCCTCCTAGAGCTATTGGTTAGCCAAGGATTGAGAATTCTAGAGCATTTACCTCAAGAAAAGGGAGTTAGGAGAGGAAGAGTGCCCGAGGAAGTCTCAGTTGATTCAAATAGGCCCTGGGCCTTTTTTGATGGATCCTCATAAGAAAACAACAGCTGATGTGGTGGAGGAGCAGTTTTGTTCCTTTTAAAAACTCACTTTTTTGGGCTCAAAATGGGGCTCGGCCCTAGCATGAACAACTTTGCAAAACTTATGTATCTCAAACTTGTGTTACTTTTTGTTGTGTAAAAAATTGTTAATTCTATTCAGTTATTTGGTGATACATTGATAGTTATAAATTGGATTCGAAAAACTTAGAGATGCCACAACATCATTTTGTGCCCTTTGCTTGAGGAAGTCTTCAAAATCTTGGCCTCCTTTGACAATTACTATTTTTTTCATGTTTATAGGGAACACAACCATGAAGCAAACTCTCTCTCTAAAGAAGACTTGCAGATGGTTGTTGGGTCATCGTTGATCATGGAAGGTGCGAAAATATCTTGTGTGCACAGGTCATTTATGGATTTTCTGGGCCACAAGGTTGATGTTATTTCAGCTTGACAGAGTCTTGTTATGATTGTTTCTTGATCACAGGATGTGGATGTTTCCTTCTTTTTACTGCACTACTTTGTCCTGAGGAGCTTTTAGTCTCTTCTCATCTTTTGTTCTATCAGTAAGGACTAGTTTTATACAAGCCTATAGAGATTGCATGTAGCACAAACTTGTATTTTTGTTGTTCTTCACCGTATAATGATAACAAGAGAGGACACTTCCTCATTTTGTATTGTGGAAAATACATTATCTTTGACTTAGTTTCTTAATCTCTTGAACTAATACATGCTGGGCATGTATCTATAGAATGTAAATTTATTTTCTCCAACCAATGAAATAAAATTTAATCTTTTTTCCTAGGAAAAAAAAAATCGACGTGAAGAAAAGTATTTGAAATGAATAATTATTTCTTGAAAAATAAAAAAACCTAAAACTTAAATTAACATTATTGTATATTAAACTATCATTAAAATGTAACTTTATCCAATAAATACTATTAATTATTGCATTAGATACTCATGCAAATAGCTTTAGATGTTCTCACTTAACAAGGTTGTCCTCAACTAAACTAACCACATGCCTACCATTTGTGCGTATAAGTTGATATCACATAATATATTTTAATGCGTGACTTTTATTGTAAAAAGAAAAATATTATGAGAAATATTTGGTTTATAGAACCTTTGAATACCCAGTATCATTCCATTTCAAACTAAATGAAACAAAACTACAGTGTTTGACTAATGCAAAGGCGGAAATGATGAAGAACTGTTGCACCGAAGAACACACTTGGAAGAGCGCACTCAGCTTGTCGGGTGGCTCAATGCTGGGATCATAAGAGCATGGGTTCATGCCATTCGATTGGTATTGCCATAGTTATTTTTCTTTTTTTAATTATATGTTTATTTTATACACAGATTAAACAAGAAATGAAGCCACATGAATATTTATGTAAACAATTATTGTTGTGTTCGACGGATGCTTGTTTTCTAGGTTACACAAATATTTGACTGATGGCATGCAAACTTTTACATGCAAGTTAAATCGATGTATTTTATGTTTTATCTCAAAGAATAGTATTTTATTTTTAGACTTGATTTGACATTTGTGTTGTTTTCATATAATTTTATTATATGGAATTCATACTTTGCTCAAATCCAAACGTTGAAAACATAGACAAATCGTTCACTGCTTATCATCGACTTAAACCAAAAAAATCGTGAGACAATTAGAATTTCTTGGTTTAGGGAAGAGATTAAATGTGACTTCGTTTGCTAGAGAGATGCCATAAATTTTTCCAACCTTAGGCATTCGTAGTTGTATACTATTTTCAATGCAAGCGACATCGTTGTAAACAAAAAAATACACTGATGCAGCAAGGTAACCGTTTCTCACATTTCTTTTAATTCGTATTTATCAATTTCTATAGACTGTAAAAAGAGTGAGAAGATAATATGTATTCATAGTGGTTGTTAATAGTAATTGTTATCCTCGATCTCTAGATCAGGAAAAAGAAAGAGGAAATATTGTGGTGTGTTCAACCAACGAACCTTACACCCCTCAAGGTACGAGGGAAGCTACAGTTCAGAGTGTAGAAGACTGAGGGATGGTTATTGTCGAAGATTTGAGAAAAAATGTAGATTCCAACTAAGGCTCATTTCCCTCAAACTGCAATTAGCAATGAAGATGGATCAAAGATTTTCTCTTATATAAAGTCTCAATGGTACTATACACTCTGGATCCTTTGGAATCCATATTCTGCCTTTTTTTTTTTTCTTTTGAATGGTTTTGCATCATATTTAGCTCCTAAATTTGTCTCGATGTATCAGAGTGCCTATAGCAACAATTCTCAGAATTGCGACAGTCTTGAATTAAAATCCCTCCCACCCCAGTCATTTCCTATTTGTAATGTCCCCATTTTTGGATTCCCATCCCTTGCAATCATAGGCAATCTTATGGGTTTATGCCAGCCTAACAAGAGGAGTAAAATGAGGATAACAATGAGCTCGGGAAATTTGGGGGAGTTATATGGGGTTCGGCTATTCCATTCACCATCCTTCATCATCATGATTTTAATATCCCTAATACAAACCCCAATTGAAAATGAGATTCTAAATGTACATTTAGGCTGGTGAGTCGTTGACACCAAGTGTTGGTTCAATTTTGTGCGCACCTGAGTAGTGTTGTGTGCACCTAAGTAAGTGTGTGTGGTTTGCGCATCAAAGGAATGGTGCATAAACTCCATAGTGTACATGCACCTGAGTGAGTGCACACGGATTACCTTGAAGTGCACATCAAATTAAGTTATATATATGAGGCCGGGGAGCCTGTGTTATTATTGGGCTGGTGAGTCGAGATGATAAAAGGCCAGTGCAGATGTCCATGTAAAATGTAATCACACTTAAAATTATTAATAATATCACATCATTGCTTGCAGACCAATCAGATGGGAAGAGATAGGGGGATAAAGTCCACCAAAAAGGGAAAAGGGGGGACTTAAGTCCAAGGGTGTATTTTATTAATATTTTTGAAAAGTATAATTTATGGGTATTTAATTATCCTAAGTTCCCGAGGGATGGGAATGAGTCACCAAGTAGCTAAACCTAAGTTTTAAGGTGACAAGTGTCCAGTTATGACCATGAAAATATATGGTTGAACCTTAGTGTATTTTGGGGAATTCACTCATTTTTCTTTGGGAGGTCGAACCATCTGAATGAGAAAACAACCATTAACTTATCTCCAGAGAAAAACTTTGAAAGGGGTTTCCATCTAGTAACCAGAGTCTTTGTTGTCAAAGAGGCGAGTTGTGAGGCACGTGAGCATTCTCTCCAAGTGAGAGATTTGTTGTCGAAGAGGCGGTTTGTCAGGCTCATGAGCATTCTCTTCAGGTGAGATATTTGTTGTCAAAAAGGCGGGTTGTAAGGTTCGTGTGCATTCTCTCAAAGTGATAGATTTGCTAGGAATTGTTCCTTGGTGCACTGGGAATTAGTTACAAGGCTCTGAGACTTCCTATATGGCAGGTATTCTTGAATCTCTAAAAGGGAAGTGGGGTAGTAGAGGGACTGTTGAGTAGAGAAGTGTCACGCTTCATTGGGTGGGACATACATGTGGGGAATGAGAGACTGTAGGCTAGTTGCAATAGTTTGAACCTTGGAATGAACAATTTTATTGATTATCATACCTTAGCTTGGCATTAGGAATCATTTTTCCCTAGTGGATTTTCAGCCCTAGATTGGGGGTGACCTGTTGCTGAAAGTATATGAGCGACAGAGTCTATAGATGGGAGGAGCGTCTGAGATCTGTGCACAATTGGTGACTCTTTATAAAAATATAAGTGTCCTTTATGTTCTTGTCTAATTTACTATGTTCTTAATTATCTATGTCTGATATGGGTTTATTTCCTATATGAAATTGCATGTAATTAATTACCGTTATTTTGTATGATGTTGTTTGTACATTTAAGCATGATGTTGTTGTGTAGTATTTGTTGTCGCACATGTAGAGTATGATAGTTATTAAGTATTATTGTTAGTTAATTTTGTATTAATGTCATGAGTTCCAAGGAAAGGCTAGAATTGTCGTGCATGTAGAGAAGTAATTCATGCGCGCAAGATGGTAGAATCGTTGTGCACACGGGTAAACAATTTGTGTGGACAAAGAGAACTAAATCTGCGTGAGACACCGAAGTGGTTACACATGCAATAGTAATCATGTGTTCAGATTGGTTACGCGTGCAATATATTTGTGTGTTTTGAATGATTATGTCTGAAACTATATTATGTGATAACTTTGTTGTTATATTTAGTGGCTGAAGAGGAAAAATTTGTGTGGTTCAATCCAACTTGGGATTGTCCAAGTTACCTCACTTGATTTTATGTAGATTAATGTTATAGTGTATAATTTGCGCACTAGATTTTTGGAGTGGCATTGCTCAGCAGTATGCTAGGGATGTCACAGATTGGTATCAGAGTAATATTGGTAACGATGAACGTTACAGAATGGTATGTTATAGTTTGGTATCATAGATGTATCCCATCTAGGATGCTAGGTGGGCATTACATATTGGTATTAGAGCGCGGTAACGTTACATATTGGTATCAGAGCATGGTACCTAGCGGGGAGTTTGGGTGGAAGTTATAGATTGGTATCAAAGCTCTAGTTTCAACACTGAGCCTGCATGGGTCGAGTATCTACTTAAGGAAAACTTTGCATTGTTAAGTGGAGGAATTTGGATTTACAGTGCGGCCATGGTGCACATAAAATAAGAATACGCAAGTGTGCACACTAAATTTTAACATTGCAGAGTGCGGTGTTGGAAATGCAGAGAAAATAATGGTGCATGGGTGTGCACACGAAAATCTGGGGTTGCGCAGAGAAAAACTGGCGATGCTTGTGTAATATTGATACGTGGTGTATATGTTGAATATAGACATCGCGCATTGGTATGTGTTGAATACTAGTGTGCACACAGGCTTCAAAAGAAAGAAAGAAAGAGTAAAAGGGTATTTGGGTGAATTCCAAATGACCATAATTTATTGCGCAAGACTCATAATTGCACAAGGGAGAAGTCGATGGGAAAATTTTGGATAGTGGAGTCCAACTATTCACCCAGAAATTTTGAATTTGGATGTTAAAAATCATCCAAGAAATCATAAAAAAGGATTCTAACAAAATTGTGCAAAGTTTTCATGAATTTGTCTAACAAATATTATAGCATGCACATTTTGCAGAATTAACAACGTTTAGATCATGACCTAATCAACGTAGAGATTCAAAAGCATGGAACATGCTCCAAGAACTTGCAACCATGATGATGAATTTGGGGTTTTGTATATCAGTATGGGTATTGATAGTACAAAATCCAATGAGCATAAAAAAGGCAAGGAAGAGCGCATAAACTTGGTAGAAACCATAAACGGACTGGAAAAATATGTCCAAATCTATAAAGTTGATAATGAGAGGATTATGAAATCCAACGAGAATCAATATGACTTCAATATCAAGTTGATGCAAAGCTTAGATAAAAATAGAGAACAAAATGGATAAGGAGATAGAGTCAAGCAAGTCAAGAAGTCATAGGTCTCATGATGAAAGAACAAAAACAAGAAGTGATAAGAGGAATCATCATCACTCACCAAATAATTCATTTAGGAAAGCACATAGTATATCAAGTCCATCTCCTGATAGAAAACATAAGAGAAGGAATGGGGTGGACGAGCTACATGGAGAAGTGAATAAAATCAAGCCTTTTATCTTTTATGGTGAACACAAGAAGGATGAATATGCGGAGACCTAGATATTGGGAATGAGGAAGTACTTCCAACTGCATAATTACTTTGTGTAGGTAGAAGGGAGAATTGTTATCTATCAACTAAAGGGAAAATAATCAATGTGGTGGGATCAGTTCATGCAAGTGCAACACATTGATGAGAAGAAGGTTACTTGGAGAGAGTTTAAAAGGCATTTTCAAAATAAATACTTAACCAAGCAATACTATGACAAGAAAATGAAGGAGTTCTTTGAACTCAAGCTTTGGAGTATGACAATAGATGAGTATAAAAAAATACTCTTAGAGTTGTTGAAATATGTTCCATTCATCGAGGATGAACAAGTTAAATTTCAGAGGTACCTAAGTGGGATGCCATCATTTATTAGTGACAATATACAATATGATGACCCTAAGACATTGGAGGAAACCATAAGGTGAGAGAAATGTCTCTATGATTAGAAAAGAGGAAGATTGACTTTCCAAAAGGCTTGGGAAGACAAGAAGAAAAGAAAGATGGAACATAGGAAGAAGGGGAATAATCCACCATTTTTAAGAAATATATCTCAAGAACAACCAACTCCCAAGGAGCTTAAAATGATAGGGACAATGCAGAAAAGAACAAGAAAAACACATATTCAATGTTGGGATTGTGTGGGAGACCATATGTATAGAGATTTCCCTCACAAAGGTGAAAAAAAAAGAAATGTTCATAATGCACATCAAGTTGCGACAATTGAATATATGGGCATAAATGTACCAAGTATCTACGCAACCCCAGATAACAAACAAGTCGAGTTTTAGTCACACATGATTGAAATGGAAGGTGAGATTAATGACCAACCCATTTCTATTTTAATTGATTTAGGAGCTAGTCATAGTTATCTAGATCCTAAGATGGTGGAAGGATTCCAATTTCCAAGAGGCAAGCTTGGAAAACCTTGGCTAGTGTAGTTAGAAACAAGAGAAGAAAGGAAAATTAATGAGATGGTTAAGGTATGTCCAATGGATATAAATGGGCTGAGCACAAAATATGATTTCTATATCATACCTTTAGGCTCTTATGATTGCCTCATTGGTATGGATTCGTTAGATCAACATCATGTTGTTCTAGACTGTTACAATAATGCATTTACTTGCTTGGATGAGGGAGAAAATTTAATAGCGGTTCAAGGCATTCCAAGAGTTCTAACTATCATAAAAGTTCTAGCCTTGCAATTGAAGAAACACTACAGAAAAGGATGTCAAGTATTTGCAGCGCACATGGAAGAGACACCTAAGGATAAAGTGTCAAATGTTGAAGACTGCACATCACTAAAATAATTTGAAGATGTATTTAAAGAAATATTGGGTTTACCACCTAAAAGAGATATTGATTTCTCTATAAATTTGATTCCTGGAGCATCCCTCGTATCCAAGAATCCTTATAGGATGAGTAAACTAGAGTTGAAGGAATTGCAGATGCAACTTGAAGAGATTATGAAGAAGGCGTATATACACCCAAGTGTGTCACCTTGGGGTATCACTATATTGTTTGTGAAGAAGACGGATGGTACATTGAGGCTTTGTATTGAATTCAGGAAGTTGAACAAAGTATCAGTAAAGAAAACGTATTATTTTCCAAGGATATATGACCTCTTTGATCAATTGAGGAGTGAGCAGATATTTTCAAAGATTGATCTCAGATCTGGATATCACCAAGTGAAAATTAAAGAATAATACATCAACAAGACTGCTTTCAGAATGAGGTATGACCATTATGAGTTTACAATAGTGTCATTTGGGTTGTCAAATGCACCAACTGTCTTCATGTGTTTACTGAATGGTATTTTCAGAGAATACTTAGATAAGTTTGTCATTGTATTTATGGATGACATACTTATTTACTCAAAGTCTGAAGAATAACATGAACATCACTTGAGGATGGTGCTGCAAGTATTGAGAGAACATCAGTTGTATACAAAGTTGAGAAAGTGTTCATTCTACTAGAGGCAGATTCATTACATGGGTCATATCATTTCAGAGGAAGGGATAGTTGTGGACCCAGAGAAGATAAAATCCATTGAAGGATGGCCAACACCCATGAATGTCGTAGAGGTGAGTTCCTTCATGGGACTTGTAAGGTACTACAAAATTTTTATTGAAGGCTTCTCAAAGATTGTGCACCCAATTACATCCTCGCAAAACAAAGGTGTGTGATTCGAATGGACTATGGATTGTGTAAGGAGTTTTTAGCACTTGGAAAGTTTGTTGAAAAGTGTGACAATTTTGAGAATTGTTGATCCTAATTAAGACATCATTGTGTGAACTGATGCATGTAAGAAAGGACTCGATGGATTCCATCGTTAGAATGGGCATGTGGTATGCTACGAATCAAGGAAATTAAAAGAGCATGAAAGGCTCTATGCTACTCATGATTTGGAAATGGCAGCCATAGTGCATGCCTTGAAGATGTGGAGGCACTAACTCACGGGGAAAAGATTCGAGTTGAGGATAGACCATAGTGGTTTGAAATATTTGTTTGGACATCCAAGTTTAAATGCCAGACAAAGAAAATGGTTGGAATTCCTTAGTGATTATGACTTTGATAGAAATCATATCAAAGAAAATGAGAACAAGGTGGTTGACGTACTCAGCAGGAGGGTGCATGAGATGCATGGTACAACCATTATCACGTACAAATTAGATTTGAGTGACTGAATTTTATAAGTTTCCAAATCAGATAAGTGCTACTTGGAAATAAAGGAAAATTTACAGCAAGGTAAATTGCAACAAAAATTTGAAGTTTATGATCTAAAAGAGGATGGAATCCTCATGTATAGGCACGGAGTTTATGTGCCAAATGATCAAGATTTGAAAATTTCGTTATTGTCAGAGATGCATAAAGTTCCTTATGTTGGGCACCCAGGCTATCAGAAGACAATTGCAACAGTAAAAACATAGTTACCAACTTAATGAGAGCTCTACAGAGTTCTCATTTTTGGGGGGGTCAAGTTTTTAACCCCATTTTTAAAAATGGTGCTATGGTAGCACCCCCTTCCATTTTAAGTGGTTTTTTGATATTTTAAATTTTCTCATACATAATGTTTCCAATTTATTTTTTTTAAATGTTTGTTTTTCATTTATTTTAATTTTTTTGTTTTTTTCAACAATGTTTTTAGTCATTTTCCATGCTTCTTTCAATCTTAAAAGTTTTTTTATCATTTACAATTTTGAAAATACGATTTTTAGTCTCCTTAATTAATTTATGGTTTCATATTTTTTTAAATATAGTGGAAAATATCATTTTTAACACATTTTTTACCTTTACTTTAATAGATAGAAAATCATTGTAGTTAAATAACATTATTTTTAAACATTTAGCCAAAAAATATAATTTTTTATTTTTTTATTTTTAATAAATCAAAACTAAAAAAAACTAACAAAAATAAAAGAATTGAAATTAAAAAAAAAAAAAAAAA
>ML776821.1:2234607-2266802 GCA_009831015.1 Picea engelmannii
TAGTCCAAAAACTTTAGAAAATTTAACAAAACACAATAAATAAAAATAAAAAATATATATATAAATAAACAAATTAAAACACCTAAAATTAGGAAATTAAAAATAAAAATAAAAAATAAAACCTTAAAAAAAAATTAATTAAAATTTAAAACAAAAACTTAATAATATAATAATATTAAGCATAAAAATAATTCTTTTATTTTATATTTTAAAATTTATTCATTATTTTAATTATTTAGAAGTCTGTTATTATTTATTTTCTTTTTAAGCAGTTAGTACACACCAAATCTTCTTTATTACAATATATGTATGCTTATTCATTTATCAAAAGCTCCGAGGGCCATGTCGAGAAATTAGTAAAATTGTTTTTTAGCACGTTGTTTGTCGACAGAAGAATTAGAAGGCGATGCCAAGCATAAACAAGGACCTAAATTTAATTACAAATTAAAAAAAAAAAAAAAACTATATTATATATAGTTATATAATATATAACTATATTATATATAGTTATAATTATATGTTATATGCCTCCCCTCCCATGTTATATAGTTTATAACTATATATCCCCTTCTCGTGTTATATAGTTTATATTATAGTTTGAACGGGAATAATATTTCTTCGCGATTTTGAACATGAATACTACTTCTCTGCGGTTTTGAAATTAATATTTCTTCGCAGTTTGGAACGAGCATAGTAGATCTCTGCGGTTTTGAACGAGAATAATACTTCTCTTTTTTTTTTTCTAAGATTATATATCTAGGGTTTTCAACGCCAATAATATATATATATTTTTAAGGAGATATTTTATTTCTAAGATTTTATATCTAGGGTTTTGAACAAGAATAATACTTATTTGTTTATTTATTTTTTAGGAGATATTTTATTTATAAGATTATATATCTAGGGTTTTGAACGGAATAATCTCTATAGTTTTTACCTTTTTTACCCAGAATAATCTCTATATCTAGGGTTTTGTCCTCAAGGCTCAAGATCAGGAAATAGTTGCAGAATGGTAGTTGATTCCCAAGTGGCATCTACTGGAGTTGTATCTTTCCACTAGACTAACACTTCGTTGATGGTTCTATGACGTAGGCGACGCTCACGCTGGTCCAAAACTGCTTCTGGCTATAGCCAAATGGATCCTTCTTCAACTAACTCCAAAAGGTTGGTTTGAATTTGGCACTTAGCTCCAATCACCTTCTTTAAGCATGAAACATGAAAAATAGGATGTAGCTTTGAATGGTTGGGCAAAGCTAACTGATAGGCTACTTGTCCCACACCCTTCAAAATGGTATAAGGACCATAAAATTTGGGATCTAGCTTCTGACAATGCTCGGCCTTGAGGGAAGTTTTCTTGTAAGGTTCCAGTCGAAGAAACACCCGATCCCCTTCTGCAAATTGATGTTCAGAGTGACCTTCATCTACTTGTTTCTTCACGTGATTCTGTGCCATGACCAAATTCTCTTTGAGTGTACGGAGAATAGCCTCTTGAGATGTAAGTGTTAGGTCAACTGCCTAGACCTTTGAGGCGCCTGGTAAGTATGAGAAATGAAGGTGGATTTTATCCATATACTGCTTCAAAATGAGTCATGCATGTAGCTGTATGGTATGAAGTGTTGTGCCACCATTCAACTAAGCGTAACCATTGAGCCCATTGATTTTTCTTTTCCAAGGAAAAACACCTCAAATATGTTTCCAAACACTTGCTGAAAAATTCTATTTGGCCATCAGTCTGGGGATGATAAGATGTGCTGAGATGCAATTCGGTGCCTTGTATATTGAACAGTTCTTGCCAAAAATTGCTTGTGAAAGTTGGGTCGCAATCAGAAACAATAGAGTGCAACATGCCATGAAGCTTGAAGACCTACTGTGGATGCTATAAATGGGTGTTGAATGGTGAAGAAATGATCATATTTGGAAAGGCGATCAACAACCACCATGATGACTGATTTATTTCCCAATTTGGGTAAGACATTAATAAAATCCATAGAGATATCCTTCCAAATAACAAGTGGAAGTGGGAGTAGTTGTAGTGTGCCTAGAGATTTGACTGTTTCTCCCTTGTTGTGTTGACAGACATCACATTCAACGACAAAATTACGAATGTCCTGTTTCATACCATCCCAAAAAAAGGAACGTTTGACCTTGTCATAGGTTTTGGTGAACCCAGAGTGCCCTGTGGTGTGTGTAGCATGAAGCTCAAAAAGTACCATGGATTTAAGCTTTGATTATTTATTTAATACAAACGACCTTTGTATTGAAGTTCATCATGGAGCCAAGAGTACCCTAGGGAAGCTGGAGCATTGGACTGCAATTGTTGGATCAACTTCGAACTTTTGGGATCTTGTAGCGATTCCTGGCGAATGACCTGGAGCCAATCTAGGAAAATGAATGAAACAGAAAAAATGGATCTTTCATCTTCATATTTGTAGGAAAGTCCATCCGCAACCACATTGTCTTTGCCTTTCTTGTAAATGATCTCATAATCATATCCAAAGATCTGGGTCACCCATTTTTGTTGTTCTGGGGAGGAAATGCATTGTTCCAGAAAATACTTGAGGCTTTGATGGTCTGTCTTAATTTGGAAATGTTGCCCCAATAGATAAGGCTGTCACATATCAATGGCATGCATAATAGCCAACATTTCCTTTTCATAGAAGGATTTTCCCAGATTTATTTCATATAGTTGCTTGCTGGTAAAGGCCAAAGGTCGACCCTCTCGCATAAGGACAACACCAATTCCTTTCCCTGAGGCATCACATTCCAACACAAAGGTCTTTGTGAAATCGGGAAGGGAGAGGACTGGAGTGGTGCACATGGCCATCTTCAAGGTTTGAAAAGCTTGGGAAGCTGCTAGAGTCCAAGTGAAAGAGTTATTTTTGAGTAGAGCAATGAGAGGTGCTACAATCTTCCCATAATTCTTAACAAACTTGCGATAATACCCTATTAAGACTAGAAATCCATGCAATCTCTTAAGAGTCTTTGGGTGAGGGAATTCTTGCATAGCTTCAATCTTTTTAGGATCCACCCTGATGCCATCCTTGCCAACCAGATGACCCAAGTATTCTACTTTTGAGGCGCCAAATGCACATTTAGACTATTTCAGGAAAAGTTGGTGCTAAGAGAGTAGATGGAGAAATCAATCCACATGAGAAAGATGTTATGTCCAGGTTTTGATATAGATGAGGATATCATCAAAGAAAACTAAGACAAAATGGCAAAGAAAAGGATGGAAGACATGATTCATGAGGCTTTGGAAGGTGGAGGGGGCATTACACAAGCCAAAGTGCATGACCAAAAACTCATAGTGGCCCTCATGAGTTCTGAAGGCAGTCTTGGGAATGTCTACCTCTTTCATACGTATCTGGTGGTAGCCCAAACGAAGATCCAGTTTAGTGAAGAATTGGGCGCCACTCAATTCATCCAAGAGGTCATCAATGACAGGAATGGGGAATTTGTCTTTGATGGTAAGTTTGTTGAGGGCATGGAAGTCAGGACACATTCGCCAAGAACCTTCTTTCTTTAGGACCATGACCATAGGAGAAGAGTAGGGGCTCGTACTAGGGCAGATAACACCTGCTTTAAGGAGTTCCTAGATCATTTTCTCAATTTCATTCTTTTGGGAAAAGGGGTGACAATATGGACGGATATTGGGAGGAAGGCTTCTGGGTACAAGAGGAATGGAATGATCATGAACACCACAGGAAGGAGGGAGTCCTTGGGGAGTGGAAAAGACCAATTTATGTTTATAAAGGATGGCTTGGAGGTCTTGTGGGACCGAGGGTGTCTCTGTTGCTTGTATGGCATGGAGTTGGGTGATAACACTAGAATGACCTTTTTTGAGAAGCTTTTCCATGCAATGGGAACTAATGATCTCAGGTAAACTGACGATGATGCCTTGGAAATTATATTGGTGGCCTTCCTGGTCGAATTGCATGGTTAATTCTTTAAAATCCATGAGAATGGGACCCAAAGTCCTTAGCCAGTCTGCACCCAATACAATGTCACAACCTCCCATGTCGATAGAAAACATATGGGATTTCAGGTGGTAGTCACCAATTTGGAGATGCACATTTTCACAATGCCCTCCACATTTCATGGAACCCCCATTGGCAATCATGATTTCAAAATTATTGATGGCATGGATGTAGCAATGAGTTACTGGTTTAGGCCAATGGATAAAGGAGGGTTTTTGGTTTTGAGAAGATACAACCTGTTGTGCTTCTTTATCTCTTTCAGTAGCCTCCACCCAACTCTGAGGCCGAGCCATGAGGACATGGTCCCAAATCTCATCCTTGAGGCCACTGATAAAACACTCTCGGAAAAAGGTATCAGACATGCCCTCTATTCTAAAAGCCAGGCACTCAAAGGCAGCTATAAAGTCTTCCACTGTTCCTAATTGTTTCAACTTTGTCAAATGGCCCAAATGGTTGGTGCCAGTGTCAAAGCGTTCATAAATCTCTGCCACAAAATGTATCCAAGCAATATACCCTTGATGAGAGGTTTTTCTCCATTGCCACCATTGCCACCATTCTTGATCTAGATGGATAACACCATACCGGAGTTTGGACAAGTCATCTGTAATGCCGTATAAAGAGAAATAATGTTCCATTTGGGTTACCGAACTAGTGGGGCCCGAGCCATCAAATTTGGTCACATCCACCTACGGAAGGCGTAGGTCACATTGTAAGTGATGGTTCTGAAAGTTATTGGAATGAGAGGAATGGTCACCTTCAGGATGTGGAGGTGAGGAAGACGAAGGGTTATCTATAGGGATATGCAGTTTGGTGCAAAGTGTCGAAAAGAATGATTCAAGCTGGATGGTGAGGTCTTGTTTGATTTCCTCCATTGAGGACTGCATGGTGGTATTGATGGTTGCAACATTGGCACTGAGTTGTTTCACTTCTTGTTGGGTTTCAAGGAGACCAGATTGCAAGGTGTTGAAGCGAGCTTCCAAGTCTTGGCTACGGGTATGGGCCATGAGGATGGGAGAACTGAAAAGGAGCGGGCGGGGACAAATTTTTTTCCAACAAATTATATGGATGAATGTGATAAGGGAAAAGAGATGAATCTAATGGAATAGGTCTCAAATAATGGTGAAAAAAATTCCAGACTTTTTTTTTTTTTTTACACCTGTGGAGTTATACTCCAGTTTGAAGAATACTGCAGAGAGAAAATGCCCAAATGCTTAACCAAAAAGAAATGTGTATTTACTTGGCAACCCAAACACAGTTGCATGGAAATAGATCTTGTATGTTTTAATTTGTTTATGTTTCTGTCCCCAAGGGTTAGGTATTCAAGGGTTCTATAGACAAGGGTTTTCCTTGTGCTATAGCTCTCTGATATATGTGTGGGGTCCAACAGTAGTACTCAGCCCAATATCTCAGGGCACTAACTAAGGAGGATAGACCATACCCTTAGCCATACTACTTGACTACCCAGGTACTAGAGAGTATCTTCCCGAGTGATATTCTCTGTGACACTATAGCAGTTAGGCGACCGATCAATTTATCTAAAGAGGGCTTCAAGTAATCTAGGCTGATCCATACACAGGTGTTGTCTAATGCGCTACCACTTGAAGGGGTACCAACAAGAGTTACAAGGGTGACCAACAGATGTGCACTTAAGTACCACTTGTATTTCCTGCGTGTATGAATCCCTCAACTATGGGTTTATGCATGTAATGACAGATCTCTATGGCTTAAAGACATCGGAATACGTCTCTACCCTGAAAAAAAATTAACCCACACTTTCTGTCGAGGAAAGTGCTCTGATACCACTTGTAATATACCAGATATTAAATGTATGCAGAACAAAAATAAAATGCTAGAAATGGAAGAATAACAACAATATAGTTAGAACATTCACCATAATAGCACTGAAATGATAAGAGAATAATAACAGAAATAACACTTTGAATCTGAAAGCAATGTTCTCATACCCTCTACTCCTATTTATACTAAAAAGAAGCATCTAGAGGAAGATGTTTTTAGAAGTGGAAGCTTCTATTAGGTCTTCTTACATCCTCCTTATTCTATTTTATTTAAAGGCCTTATTAATATTGACCCTTATTATATCCAAATATATTGTTCTACCTATGTGCAGGTTAGGACCCTAATAGATGAGGCCAGGGCATTTGTACCCCTAAGGGTCCACAACGCGCCATATCTAGTACCATTAGCATCTACTGAGAACTTGAGAGAGATGAGTTCTCGAGATGGTTGTGCCATTGAGGCATGGATGTAGAGAAAGGTGATGTGCTTCATGCTTCATGGTTACGACCTCCAGCATGAAGGTCTGTAGGGCGGTCTTTCAACTGAAGGGGAGCGCTCTTCTATGGTGGAAGATGCTCTTACCGCTTTTGAACATGGAAGTTGAAGACTTGCCATGGGAACTGTTCAAGGAATGGTTCCGAGAGAGGTATATATCAGAGGGATTCATTGAGCATCAGCTCAATGAGTTCAACACCTCACGACAGAGAGACCATACGGTGCCCGAGTACGAGGCCCATTTTTGGATCTGCTTCGATATGCTCTACACCAAATTACCAAGAAGCTTAAGGTCAACAAGTTTGTGTTTGGACTTAATGTTAGGATTTTGCTTCTACTTCGGGTACTAGGATTACTGGACTGAAGAAAGTGTGTTGGAATGTGGGGAGCCACATTACCATCATGACTACCTAGTGGATAGGACCAGAGCATCTAGATCAGCTGAACCCACTATCGTGGGAGTTTTGGGAAAGGCCGATTAGATTCTTACAGTGGTGAATAACCACCAGGCAGAGCACCAGTCGATTGCATTCGAGACGTCAGGTACCGTCACTGACCAGATCCTTAGTATTTTGATAGATCCTGGTGCTAACAAAATTTTTATTTCTAGTGTGGCGCTAAAAATAATTAAGGTGAAGGCAGTATAGGATGAGTTTAGCTTTGTAAAATTTTCTTTGGGAGAAAAATAGAAGGTTGAAGATAAGGTTATAGGTTGTAGCCTTAACCTGGTAGATTTTTTCACTAGGGCCAACCTGTACATCAAGATCTTAGGATATTAAGACGTCATGATTGATGTGGACTGGTTGGAATCGCGTGAGGCAATACTCAACTATATGAGGAAATGATTGAGCTTGGTCAATGATGAGGGACAAAGATGCATGATTTTAGGTCGGAACCGGGGAGTTTCCCTGAGGTTCATCTCTTCCTGAAAGCTACAAAATATCTTGCGCAAGGTATGTAAGCTTTATGTGATCCTTGTGTTAAACGAGAAGGGATTAGCGGAAGGTCTAGAACACTTTCCAGTGGTAAGAGAGTTTGCGGACGTCTTCCCTAAGGATTTAACTAGGATTCCTCTGGAGGGAATTGGAATATACCATAGACCTAAAACTAGGGATTGAACCGATAGTAAGAACGCCTTATCAGATGTTGACTCCGGAGTTGCATGAGTTGAAAATGCAACTGAAGGAGTTGTTGGACCTGGGACTTTTACTTCCTAGTGTGTCGCTATGGGGTGCACCTATTATTTTCATTCAAAAGAAGGATGGGGCATGGAGAGTCTGCATTGACTACCATCAATTGAACAAGGAAACAATCAAGAATCAATATTCATTGCCCAGGATTGATGATCTGTTTGATCAGATGAAAGGCGTGACGGTGTTTTCAAAGATCGACTTGAGATCAAAGTATCACTAGTTACAGATCAAGGAGGATGACATCCCTAAGGCCACCTTTAAGATGAAGTTTGAACATTATGAGTTTACTATTTTACCTTTTGGGACTGACAAATGCACCTGGGTTATTTATGAGTTTGATGAACAGAGTGTTCTGCGACTACTTGGACAAGTTCGTCCAATTATTCATTGACGACATTTTGATCTCCTCTCAGATGATGGAGGAGCATGACGAGAACTTGCAGTCGTTACTTCAGTGTCTGTGAGAGAACAAATTGTATGGGAAATTTTCTAAATGCTCGTTTTATTAATCGAAGATTCACTACTTAGGGCATGTCATCTTCGACGAAGGTATCATCATGGACCCAACAAAGGTCGAGGATATTATGGAATGGCCTACACCTACGAATGTCCCGAAAGTATGTAGCTTCATGGGTTTAGTGGGATACTATCAATGGTTCATCAAGGGTTTCTCAAAGATAGAAAATCCGATTACATAATTGCAAAAGAAGAACAAGAAGTTTGTTTGGACCAAGAAATGTGTGGAAGCATTTCAGAGGCTCAAGGAGTTGTTGAAAACAACACCGATACTAAAGGTCCCTGACATGGACATTGACTTCTTGGTATGCACTGATGCATCCAAAGAAGGCTTAGGCAGAGTCTTGATGCAAGACGATCAAGTGATCTCTTACATATCGAGAACGTTTAGAAGGCATGAGAAGAACTATACGACGCATGATTTGGAGTTGTTATCCATTGTTTATGCCTTGAGTCTGGAGACACTACCTTATTAGATGAAAATTGAACTAAAAATGGACCACTGTGGACTACAACACATCTTTACACAAAGAGACTTGAACGCGCGACAATGACATTGGTCGGAATTGCTTAGCGAGTATGATTTCAAGATTTCTTCCATAAAAGGGATAGTGAACAAAGTGGCGGATGTGTTGAGTCGGAGACCACACATATTTTTGGTGATTACCTCTTCAGATGAATCTAAGTGAAAATATTCTAACTTTATAGAATGAAGATGACTGGAACAAGGAGGTCAAGGATTTTATCAGGCAAAACACAATGATGGTACCAAAATTTGAAGGATTTATTATGGACAATGAAGGATCATTGAGATATAAGGGCGAAAGTTGAGAAGTTTGATCCTAAACGAGGCTCACAGAGCAGTGTGCATGGCTCACCCAAGAGTCACGAAAATGAGGGTAGACCTTAAACCCTTATTCTTCTGAAAAGGAATGAAAGAAGACATAGTCAACTACGTGGAAAGATATCTAGAATGTCAACAGGTGAAGGCTGAACATAGACATCCGACAGGATTACTACAACCACACTATTCCTGAATCGAAATGGGAGGGAATTTCGATGGATTTCATTGTTGGATTGCCACTGACGACAAGGAAACATGACTCGATTTTTGTGGTAGTCGACACTCTGACAAAGAGTGCTCATTTTATTCCTGTGTGTACGACGTATCAGGCACCTGGCATAGCTAGAGTTTTCATAAGCAAGATTGTGAGGCTGCATGGCATGCCTAAGAGGATTATATCCGATCAAGGATCGACATTTAATGGATGATTTTGGACTAGTTTCCAAGAGGCCTTGGGAACCCGACTTGACTTTACTATTACGTATCACCCGGAGACAGACGGGAAAACTGAACGAACAAACCAAATCTTGGAGGACATGTTGCGCATGTACATGATGGACCAATAGAGGTGTTGGGAGGGATTCTTGCCACTGGTAGAATTTGTGATAACGATAGTTATGAAAGCACCATTAAGATGGCACCTTTTGAGTTTCTTTACGGGCGATCGTGTCAGATGCTTTGAGTTGGGATAGGCTTGAGGATAGGGTTCTGGTGGGACCAGAAGTGATCCAGGAAATGGAAGATCAAATTCAAACTATAGGACAAAGGTTCAAAGAAGCACAGGATCGATAGAAGAGTTATGCAGATGCGCATCGTGTTGACCGTAGTTATGATGTGGCGATTGAGTGTTCTTATGGGTGAAACCACATAATAGTTTGATCGAGTTTGGAAAGGATGATAAAATATCTCCTAGGTTCTTGGGATCTTGCGAGATTGTGGAAAATAGAGGCTCGTGGCCTATTGACTAGCCTTGTCTGATTCTTTGAGGCGTATGCACAATGTTTTTCTTGTATCTATTTGAGACATTATATTAGTGACCCTACACATGTTTGATTTGAGTACCTTGTAGGTATCGGATGAGGGTGCGCGCACAGCTGAGCCAATCCACATATTGGACAATTGCATTTGAAAACTACTGCATTGAATAGTAGATCAGGTCAAGGTCTAGTGGGACAACTATAGTCCGCACTCAGAGACCTGGGAGGATGCATATAATATGTGCCAACAGTTTCCATTTTTTTTGATAGATAGACTTATGATACTGTGATACACTTTATTACGATACTTACATACTGTGAAACTTTGGGACGAAGTTTAAAACAAGAGGGGGTGTATGTAACATCCCGCTCTAGCTCACCCTGAACGAACTTATTCTTTGAGGACACTTGCTTACAAGTGATCCATATTATTATACTATTGGTTGTTCGATTATGGTTATGAGACATTATGGATTGATGATATGTTATTTGGTTGTATTCACATAGACAGGTTCTATTGACTGGGTTCTCTTGAGTGTGCATCACTTTGGACCCCAAGGATGCAGAGGCATCTGTGAAACCCCTTGGACTCCAGATCGATTCAGGGAGTGGAATGTTGGGTCGAATATTATTGATGTGACATATGTACATATGATAGGATGTTATGATGATTGATTATTATTTCTGACATGATTTTTTGATGGATGCAGGCTAACGATAGCTTGTTGACTAGACTCACATGTGGAGTAGAGGGGTCACATAGGACAACCAGAGACTTGAGGCAGAGGTGTGGACAACAATCCTGCCACAACATAGTAGCACTCCCTCCATGGCTCAAACTGTAGGTTAACGATTACCTAGTTTGAGAAGACACATGATGGCATGAGGGAAGACTGCGACAGTCGCTCACGATGATTCTAAGGGGCGCGCAATAAGGTAGGGGCCTTATTCCTTAGAGGCCCTTAGTATCCCACAAGATCACCTGGAGGAGTATTGACTCTAGGGGTTTTTGATGTCTACCAAGTCAGTCAAGAGGCGAGTGGAACCCTTCGAGCTCATAGTGCATCCTGAAGAGCATGTCACGTAAGGAAAACGAAAAGAGGTGAGTGGCACCCTTGGAGCACGTAGTGTGTCCTGAAGGGAACATTACGCAAGGAGAACTAAAAGAGGTGAGTGGCACCCTTGGAGCATGTAGTGCGTCCTAAACGGCACGTCGCACAAGGAAAACAAAAAGAGGCGAGTGGCACCCTCAGAGCACGTAGTGCATCCTAAAGGGCACGCCACGCAAGGAAAACGAAAGGAGGTGGGTGGCACCCTTGGAGCACCTAGTGCATCCTAAAGCGAACATCGTGATTTCAATGGGTAAGTGAAGAAACCTAGTCGGCCTTAAAATGAATGATGTGATAAGTGATATTTAAAAACAATTTCCCTAATAAAAATTTCGCCCAACCTAGTGAAATTAAAATCTAGGTCTAAGTAACACATGTGGTCAAAAATAATAATCATAATTAAACATGTAGCAAAAAGGGGGTAAGAAATTCAATTAAATTATTAAAATCAAATTATAATGGAGGATTAAAATTTTAAAAGGAAAATTATTGTTTTATCTACATACGCTAATTTAATTTTTAATTAAAAATAAAAAGGGGTAAATGGTTTTTTTTCTACACTTGCTAAATTGAGTTTTAGTTAAAAATGGAAAAGAGGGAAACTTAAAAGAAATAAGAAACTAAAGGGAAAAGGGGAAACATAAAGAAAAAGATGAATGTCTAACTTAGTAAGGAATCTTGCCTTGGGGACTTGCTATTTTTGAACTCAGCTAGGAATTTAGCAAGGCGTAAGTCATTTAAGATTTGTAAGGGAATATTGGGACACCAAGGAGCGTTTTTAGGAATGATTTTAGGTGGGTGAGGGAAATAGGAATAATTAAATTAATTAATGAAATTAATTTTCTGGTGCAACTAGGGGAATGGGCGACATGTGTACGGGGGAGGTTTTTTCTGACTAAATTAAAGAAAAAGAAATTAAATGGGAATTTGGGAAAGAAATCACTTAAAAACTCTATAAAAAGGATGGAGGAGGAGTATGGATCTCATTTCATGCGTAACATTACGCTGCTGAATTTTTGTCTTGACTAAACTTATCTTGTGGGATTTGGGATACCTAGCTTGGGTAACGACTGGTAGCTCAACCTTGCGAGGTGAGCTGGGTGCTAGCAGTTCTCTGGTATTGTGTATGTGGCCCCTTTGTAGCTCGCAGGGCTCGGGGTGAAGAAGAGTACCCCTAGCATTGGTTGGGAGGTACCGGTGATGTCACATCGGTCAGCAAGAGGGAACTGGATGGAGCATGCTTGGGATAGAAACTACAGAGCATTCACATTTGGCTAAGGTACACTAGTTTAAGTTGTTACCTGCAATGAAATTTAAAATACACATGTTATTTCTCTGTGTGGGTTTATTGATTATTATGAAGATATTGTGTTTTTATATTCTGTCCATTATCCCTTTAGTCATCAGTCTTTCCCTGAGCAGTCGACCAGGAGCTGAATCGACAGTTGTCACTTCGTTGTTTAAATACCTATAGATTCAAATTCCCTGATTTCCTATGCATGGATGATGAGTGAAGAATAAATTTCTCCCTGTTATTGAACCCTTACTTATCTCTGCATTTTTCTCTTATGATTAACCCCTGATCTTGTGCCTTCTTGTGAATGAGTATCTCCATGTTTTGATTGATTACATATTTGGTTTTCTCTTCATCTTTAATTTCTTAAACTTTTATGAACCTCTGAGTCTTGAATTCCAATCCTGTGCATTTTCTGGTGACTGGTTACATCTGCGTTTTCTAGTGGTTGATTTCTTCTGCATTTCACTTGAATGATTATCTCTGTGCTTTTACCTCGGTGTTTTTATTTATCTCTGTGTTTTTTCTCTGCACTTTAACAAACTTATCTATGCATCCAATTTACAACTGTGTTCAACTCATCTCAATGTTCCAATCATATCGATTTTAGTAAATCTTTGTGTTTAAACAAACTTACCTTTGCTCGTATGATTTTTATGATGGTCCTTGATGGTTTTGTGGATGCAATTATGACCTGGGCATCGAATCCTTGCCTTTATTATTTTATTCGAAATCTAGCCTAAACGCCATCATATTTGTGCATTATTCACTGGTGGAGTATTTATTTATCTAGAAAATGAGTTAAGTTTAGGGGAAGTATTATGGTTCACATTTTGGGACTTGGGTGGTTTTCTCTTGATGAGATAATGGCTCTTTGTTTCTTGTCACTACATTCATCTCCCTTTTCTATGCTCTCACTTAACTTGCCAGTCTTGCTGGAAATGATGTTATGATGCAATCATGTTTATAGTTTGGGTTTGAGTCTTGCAATTACAGTTCTATTTTAAACTCAAATTTATGTCAGTCCTCGAGGTTTCCTGTTGCATTTGTCCCATTTTGGTTCATTTTTCGAATAAATTGAATCTTTACCCTTGAAGAAATGGATGTGGCCTTTTGCCCATCTCCTACAAGTTTTATTGATGCTCGTAAATCGATCAGTTCAACTATGAAAATGTCAACAACGATTTGTCTTTGACAATTATTTATATATTGATAATCTCTACCTTTTTTTTAATATCTGCGCTTTGATTGATCATCATTGCCTTTAGCTGTGTTTGATTTCATACCTGCGTTTTTATGGACCACAATTTACAAAGCTCTTTATTGAACCACAAAGTAGCTGCATTTCTAATGAATCTTGATTTACCAGCGGCTTTCATTATGGATATTCCTGTGTTTTAATGGATTGGTATTGAATGGATGGGCATTGGCCTGGATTGACGATGAGAATTTAAAGGACAACGTTTTGCATATGAATGACAACGAACTTAGGGATGAGTGTGAATCCAACTGTGTTGGTTGCTGCATATAGATTCTGACAATGAATTTAGTAATAAACGCGTGTTTAATTGCAATAGAAATGAAATATGTGTGTATATAGATGCTAGACAGTGAATTGCATAGTCAACAATTTAATTAGAATATTTATTAGACAATGCATATAATTGTTCCAGTTTTTTTTCGACAACGAATTGTATTGTTAAGAGGATAGAGAATTTATATTGTCTCAGAGTGCAAAATTATATTTTTTCAGACTATGAATTTATATTGCTTCAGACTGGGAATTTATATTGTTTTAGACAACGATTCCAGCATGATATCCCTACTGCTACTTAAGACATCCAATTTTACTGTTTCATTTTTAATGGATAGCAATATATTTTAGACAACAATTAATATATTTATTAGACATCTATTGACAACGATTTTGTAGGTATTGTATAGAGTTTTTGTATGTGAATGTTAGCATATTTAATTTCCATTTAATGCATTTATCACAGTGTATTTAATTTCCATTGAATGTATTTAACACAACGAATGTATTTAACACAACTTAATTAGCATAGTCTTGACCAAATCTATATGCTTGTTACCTCAAGATTCGAAAGTATCATAGTATTCATTAATCTTAATTTATGCCATATCTGGCTTGACTTTGGAATAATCATCTTGCCAGCGATGTCATTGTATTTTTAATTGAATACTATGTCATGGAAGAAGACCCATTATAATACATCAAATTATGTATTGGTGTGTTACCTTGACCTTACTTCCTTATGCATATTGCATCTGTGCATCTCTATCACAATGCCAGAGTAATGGCTTTGGCATACGTTGTAAATATTTGTCTATGTGTTTATAATGTTAAACATATTTGATTTATTTCTGGTTTTAGTAAGGAGGCATCTTGATGTATTTGTGATTACAATGATGAGGCGTCTTTTGTTTATTTTATTTTTTTTGGGATGGGGAATGGTTGGAAGCTGACCTTTTTCTTATTCAAGTGGTAGGAACACATTTAAGTTTCCAAGAGTCATCGTTCATGGCGCAAGGAATTTAACGTGTTGTATGAATGTTATAGCCATTAGTTTCCCTTTCGTCTTGTTAACTTGTTGATTGGGGCTTGTGTTTTTCGTCATGTGGTTGACAGTTAGTTCGGTCTCCTAGCACATTGAATTTTTTCTTGGGTTATCAGTCTAGATGTGTCGTGTTGCCCCTTGGTTACTATCATGCCTATCTCCATGTGAGGGCATGATTCCTGATGAGGCAATCATTGCATGCCCTTAGGGTCATATGTGAATGACAACCTGGCCGGAGTCTTGTGCTTCCCAATGTAAGCGTTGTTCATGGTATTTGATGTTGGCACTTGGTTGGTAACCCCTTAACACGTTTGGTTTTGCGTTCCATAGAGGTTTTCCATTTACTGGTCATCAATCCATTATGTTGGGTTGGTGGATGTTGTCCTTTAGCTTGTAGGCATTGTCTTGTTTTTGTGATACGTGTAGTCATTTTTATCTGTCTATTAATCACTGCATATTTCATCCAATTGCCTAATGTGATAGCATCTAAGTCATTGTTTACTATTGCCTAATCTACATACGTTGTGGTGTCATCAAGTTGCTTTGTTTAACTATTTTTGTTGTTTTCGTCCTGCTCAAATAAAATAAAATAAAATCTTTTGTGTTGAGTCGGGTGTAGTCGTAACGAGCAGGGTCATTATATAAGATGGAAACACTCTATTGTGGGCCTTTTGAAATCCTAGAGAGGATTGGTCCTGTTACATATATGCTTGCATTGCATGCATCTTTGTGTATTCATAATGTTTTCCATGTATCTTTGCTTAAAACGTACGTACATGATGTTAATCATGTCATTGATTGTAATGTGATTCAAGTGGAGCTAGAAGGAAATTTTTGAGTGCGACCAATTTGCATATTGGATCAAAAAATCAGACAACTTTGGAAACAATAGATGGAGCAACGAGGATGCTATGCTGGCAGAGTACCTGCATCTTTTTGAAGAATTTTGAAGTTTTTGTTGTTCATATGTATATAATGCACTAAGGACAGTGCATAAATAAGGGGGATGGGAATTGAATATCCCTAATCCAAACCTCAATTGTAAATGAAATTGTAAATGTACATTTAGGTTGGCGAGCCATTGACACCAAGTGTTGGTTTAGTTTGCGCACACCTGAGTAGTGTGCAAGGATTGTTTTCCAAAGAAAGAGCATGCACATTTCACAATGTTGCACGCACATGAGTAAGTTCATGTGGTTTGCGCACCAAAGGAAGGGTGCACACATTCCAAAGTGTGTGTGAAAATGAGTGAGTGCACAAGGATTACCTTGAAGTGTGCATCGGATCAAGTTATATATATATATATATATTTGAGGTTGGAGAGCCTGTGTGGTTATTGGGCTCGTGATTCAGGATGCAAAAAGGTCAATGTGTTTGTCCATGTAAAATGTAATCACACTTAAATTATTAATAATATCACATCATTTCATGCAGATAAATTAGACAAAAAGATATGAGGGGATAAACTCCACTGAAAAGGGAAAAGGGGGCACTTAAGTCCAAGGGGAATATTTTATTAATATTTCTGAAAAGTATAATTTATGAATATTTAATTATCCTAAGTTATCGAGGGATGGGAATGAGTCACCAAGTGGATAAAGCTAAGTATGAAGGTGACATGTGTCCAGTTATGACCATGCAAATATATGGTTGAACCTTAGTGCATTTTTGGGAATTCACTCATTTTTCTTCAGGGGTTTGGACCATCTAAACGAGAAAATGACCATTACCTTATTTGTAGAGAAAAAATTGGAAACGGGTTTCCATATAGTAACCAAAGTCTTTGTTGTCGAAGAGGAAGGTTGTCAAGCCCATGAGCATTCTCTCCAGGTGAGATATTTGTTGTCCAAGAGGTGGGTTTTTAGGCCCGTGAGCATTCTCTCAAGGTGAGAGATTTGCTAGGAATTGTTCCGTGGTGTGTTGGGAATTAGTTACAGGGATCTGAGACTTCCTGTCTGACCTGTTGTTGAAGCCCTAGAAGGGAAGTGGGGAAGTTGAGGAACCACTGAGAAAAGAAGGGGCACACTTCCTTGGGTGGGACAAACATGTGGGGAATGAGAGACTATAGGATAGTTGCAGTAGTTGGCACCTTGAACTGAGAAATTATGTTGAATATCAGACCTTAGACTAACATTAGGAATCCTTTTTCCCTGATGGATTTTAAACCCTAGCTTGAGGGTGGCCTTTTACTAAAAGTATATCAACAACATAGTCTATGGATGGGAGGAATGTCTGAGCTCTGCATGTAGTTGGTGACTCTTTATAAAAGGATGAGTGTTTGTTATGTGCTTGTCTAATTTACTATGTGCTTAATTATCTATGTCTGATATGGGTTTATTTCATGTATGACGTTGTACACAGATAATTGTCATTATTCTGTATGATGTTGTTTGTACATGTAAGAATGATGTTGTTATGTAGTATTTACTATCGCACAAGAAGAGTATGACAGTTATTAAGTATTCATGTTAGTTAATTTTGTATTAATTTCATTAGTTCCGAGGCAAGGCTAGAATTATCGTGCATGTAGGGAAGTAATTCATGCACACAAGAGGCTAGAATCATTGTGCACATGGGAAAGCAGTTCGCGCGCATAAAGAGAACTAATTTTTCATGCAGCACCAGAGTGGTTGTGCGCATAGTAGTAATCATGTTTTCATAGTGGTTACACACACAGTATTTGTGTATTCTGAATGATTGTGCACATAATTATATTATGTGATAATTCTGCTATTGTATTTAGTGTCTGAAGAGGAAATATTTGTGTGGCGTGATCTAGCTTGGGATCGTGTGCATTACCTCACTTGAATCTAGGAAGATTAACATTATAGTGTAGAATCTTTGTAATAGTTTTTTGGAGTGGCATTGCTCAACAGTAAGATAGGGATGTCACAGATTGGTATCAGAGCAAGATTGGTAATGGGGAACGTTATAGAATAGTACATTACAGTTTGGTATCAGAGTTGTATCACAGCTAGGAGGTTGCATGGATGTTACAAATTGGTAATAGAGCATGGTACCCAACTACAAGGCTGGATGAACGTTACACGAATAATTTCTGCACAATTCTCTCTTGGTTCCGTGGCATTTGACGATTTCTATAATTTTGGGTTATTATTGAGCATACTTTAATTAAATACACTAAAGGTATTATTTAGATCATATTATTTGAGGGGACACCTTAGTGTAATAGCTCATTGGAATCATGACGAAAAATTATAAAGGTTGAGATGATAAAAAATTGACTTCCAATGGACAAAAAGGATTTAAAGTCAAATAAATCACATTTTGGAGTAAAAGAGGTTTATTAAATTAATAAAGTGATTTTATGAGAAAATATTAAAGATGAATTAAAAGTCACTCGAGGGGAAAAAGGTGAAAGGGGGTATAAAAGAGAGGTAGGGCTCATATTTTCTCATTATGTTGATGATCATTTTACCTATTGGTTTGGAGAACTCTTGGAGCCTTTGGAGTTTGGAGGAAACCCTTGTTTGATTAGTTTCGATGGTGAGACTATCCACCTTATCTAATCCAGTTTTAGTGGTGAAATATTCCACCCTATCCATTTGGCAGGTAAGATTACTCAAATCTTCCATGTGCATTCATTGGAGTAGGTAGATTTGTCTATTTGCAGAGATTGGGGTTTTGGTGAAGTTCCATTGTTGTAGATCCAACTATTTTTAAAATCCATATTGCTAGAGGAAGAGGTTGGGTTTCCATTGAGAAATTTTTCATATATTGTTCTCAAAGAAAAGGGCTATCGGATTTTTGTTTGGAGGCGTTGATATTTTAGTGCTGAGGCGTGATCATTTGTATGCCAAATCTTGGAACCTAGGGGGCATATACAACAAGGTTTAACTGAGGTTTATTGTGTTGTCCAAGGGGGGTGCTACAACATATATATGGATTCCCATGAGTTGTTATCACAACTTGTGTAAGAACCAAATGTGAGTTGTGTCATTTCCTTGCAAATTGGAGGTTTTAGGAGGACCATACAAGAAAATTGTGTGATTAAAGGGAGGCATCTTCAAGATAGAGTTGGCTACCATCACTCATAACCCAATTAAACAACAAGTTGTGTCAATTATATAGCATATTGTAGTGTTGAAGGGGTTACTAAAAAAACCATTACATATCTATCTCCATATATATACACCCAACAACAATGCCATCCATTGCAATTGTATTTAGAGACCAAAACTATGAGTTAAATTGCTATGTAAAGGTTCTGATTGCATTCAAATAAAATTGTGTTGTTTAATCATATATCTTTTTGTTGTATCATTTTGTTTGAGCACTATTTATTTACAACATTTTCTGTTATAATTTGTAAGAGTCCGGCATAACTTATTTTTGGCATCAAAACCACAAACATCCATTGAAATCTTCATGAGGAAAACCAATCAACAAGATATAAACATAACAACATCCAACAAAGGATTCTATATTGGGTTTTGGGTTAGTCAACGAAGTGTTTGACATAAGTCTAGAACCACCAATACACCACAATTACAATAGCAACCAATAAAAGGGTTATTATAATGAGTTGGAGGTGTGATACCAAAGTGTTTGAAAAAAGGTGTGTACCAGAAATACTCCTATAAAACTACAACGACCACAAGAGGGGTTTCTGCAGATATTTTTGGGCATTTGGTCAAGTGTTTGATGAAAAATATAAACCAGAGTACATCTAAAATACAATAACAAACCTTAAGGGGAGTATTACAAGGGTATAACAGCTTGTTGTCCAAGTGTTTGATGGAATGCCAAATGATTAGAAGGCAACAAAATTACAAGGGTTTTGGGAAAAAAATTGTTCCAACCTAGATAGGGACATTACAGTGGTATCAGAGCATTGTATTCTCCAAGCATGAAAGGGATTCAGTGAGAAAAAAAATCAGATGGAAAATTAGTGGGTGCAATATGAGGAGTTTAAAGATTGTTTGAGGGAGTATATGGTGCATGGTGAAGAATTTTAAACAACCATGACATTCAAAGAATTTTGCACCATCAAACATCCATAGTGGTATGAGCCCCAATTAGCAATGGATGAGGATTCCTTTAAAAGCATAGGGAAGAAATTGAATGAGCATGAAGGATAGGTAGACTATTTGGAGGTGCATGCATCTAGTCATCTTAAGGATGTGTGTAATGAGGATGACAAACCAACAATCCTTAATACACCATTAGAGCCATCCTATGAGGTTTTCAACACCAGTACACATGATGGAGATGTTTATAGTACCCAATATGAGGTTTTCCAATCAACAGGTGTTGATTTAGCACCTTATCCCATTTATGATATATATGATGATGAGGGCATAATTACGCATAAAGATGCCAAAGTTTTGGGGGTGGATGAGTTTCCTTGGGATGCTTATCTATATTCTTAGGAGTTGCACATAAAGGGTTAAAAAATGGAAGACGACTTTGGGGAGCACGACTGCAACATAGAAAATTGGTATGTAGAGGTTTGTTTCTATGAGTCTCATCATTGGATAGGGAAATTGAAGGTGAGTGAAGACATGATTGTGACAGCCATAAAACATTTTGAGGACACTTATACATTGGTAGTAGATTGTTATTGCAAGGATCCAAGAACACATTATGAATTTGGAAGAGAACTTTCCCTTGCAAAATTTCAAGCACTTAGAGAGGCGCTGGTAGCAATGAAAACCAACTACCTACATCTACTTTCAAATAGAGATAATATTCTCACACTTGATGAGATGTATTATGGTGCACTAAAATGGAAAGAAGAGTAGGTCGACAAGCTTATCCATAAGTTTGAGATTACCAGGGATTCTTTGAAGAGTAAGCAGAAGGTCCTTCAATAATCAAAGATGCAGGTTGTTGAGATTTATAGGGAACTGACTCTGGTATGGTCTTCATTATTTACAATAAAGACTCAATATTCTATAGAAACCATAACACAAGAGGATTCTAGCAATGCTTATTATTGGATAGAGGAGCTTCTTGTGAGGATCTAGCACAAGGACTAGTTGAATTTGCATGCGCTTGAGGAGAGGTATGAGTTAGAGGTTTTTTATTATGTGCATGTTTTTCATTATGGGGATCATTAGCCACATCCTTTGGAGATCCCATTAAAGGATTGAGGCTCATCTATAGAGGATATAGTTGAGCATATTCCTTGTGGATCAGCCAATAAGAAAGTATGTGTACCCATTGATTATGGGATTGAGTATATGTCAGAGGTGGACACATCACCCTGGGATCCAGGTTCAATTAATATTAGGGGAGTAATGGATACAGTCATGCATATAGGACAAATGGTGGTAAAATATGATGTAGTGTTATGCAGTGGTGTACAATGTGTTTTTGGAGCATTTACACTAGGGAGCCCTTCTGACAGGGGCATCAAGCATACATTGGCGTTTGATTGACCCATGATCGATGAGTGGATGGATGAGCTTCATGGATCAGTATACTCCTTGAATATTGATCTTTGATTGGGATATCACCAGGTCAAAGAAAAAACGAAGGATACCCATGGGACTACTTTTAGGAGCTATTATGAGTTCTTTGTCATACCCGTGGAGATGACCAACACACCTGACACTTTAAATTCTTGCATGCAGTTACAAAGGATTTTGTTCTTGTTCTTTGATGCTCTCATTAGATACATCAGGACATGGGAGGATAATTTGTGGAATATGGATAAGTCATGGGGTATTATGGACATGACCAGGATTTTTCATTTGGACTATGTGGTCAGTGTGCAGGGTGCACAGAAGGAGATCCAAGATATAATGGATTAGTGAAAAAAGATTCCAATTGACAGAGTGGTGGATGGCATTATCTACAGTGGAGGTCTCATATATATAGTTCTTGAATATCGGTGTAGCACCCCTAGCTTGACAGGGTCTGCTTGACCTCCCGGTCTATGGATATTCCAAGTTCTCGAGATGAAATGGATCTTTCATTCCCAGTTAGAACCTTTAACACATATAACCATAGGTCCTTCTAGAAGTTACCCCACACGAATAAGTTCTAGGCGTAAACCTCTTCTCCACATGACCACTTGTGTAACCACAACCTTAACCTCAAAGGCACGCCACGTTTCACGATATTGGGACTTCCATTGTGAAGAAACCCGACTCTTCTGATTTCTGAAAGCTTGAAAAGGGATAACGGTCCATTAGATCCTCCCTTATGCATCCATCATATGACCTCTAGTCAAACCTTGGGTCCTCACCTCTGAGTGCGTCAAGATTTCACGTATCAGGGATTTGTGAAACAACTTATCTCTCTTCGCCCAATAACTGAAATGTTGATATTCCTTTGCCATAGATCAACGGTCCCAAACCTTCAACAATCTGATAGTCCAAATTATATCGAAACTCCACAACTCGTGACTCTTGAATTGTAACTTTCCCCACACTCTCGACTTCCGAAAAGAAGAAATACAAAATGCCAAATCAACGACTCTCACCCGTTCAGATCTAACGGTTGCTATCTCTCCTGAGATTGATTCTTTCTATAAACTCAAGAATTCTAGGGAATTATTGCATGCACTCCTTGTGGCCTTCACAATAATCACTAATTATTTGATGTCTTCCACCTTTGAGCACTCTTTGTGACATAAGTTCTTCAACCACTCACTTGGGTTGGAAAATTCTAAGACTTCAACCAGCATGTGCACACCTTGCACTAATCTATTCTATACTTGCACTTCTACTGGTATAAGAACAATGGTATCTCTCCTGAGCTTTCTAAGATAAAACTTAGAATCTTGTCAACACACTCCTTGCGGACTTTCACTGAACTCCTTGCAGGAATTCTCGGGAAGAGAAACAATTGAAACTTACACTCTTCCACTCACAGACTTCATACATTCAACATGAAATCACAGATACACACACAACATTGAAACAAATGCAAATATAGTATATAAGAAAATTGTAAGCATACCATTCAATAGATGCAAACAGTGACCATAATAACACCATGAAATTGGATCAAAGAATTCTTATATTAATTCGAGTGCTTCTATACATGGATTCAATGGCGATAACTATCTACTCATACAACTTCTACAATCTTTGTTCATCTCTGCTCTCCTATTCTCTCTTTCTCTAAAACTTCTAACTGCTCCAATAATAATGATACAATACAATACATACGAGGGAGATTTCTCGAGTTTTCCCTCCTACTATCTCAAGCTATCTAATCGAAATTAAAGACTACAACTATTTTACATTTATTACATTAAATTCCTACAACTGACATATGAGAGAAAAGACTCAAGATATGCGTTACAATATCCAAAACATTTAAGGGAAATTACATCCTTCTAGCTATTACATTAATGTTTCATCTTTTAAAATTCAAAGCATCTTCAAAGTGCCCGTTGGTGCATATCCAATTGTCCTCCACTTGCGCTTTCTTGTGATGCTCCTGCATCATACTCCTCTGGATGAAAAATTCATGGACTCCTGTTCATGAGATTCTGCACCATCTTTCCATGTTTCTGGATATTTTCTTCACTTTCCCAACTGGCATCCTCAATGAGGTGTCCTTTCCATTTTATCAAATATTCAAGATATGTCTTCCCCTAGGTTTTCTTATTAACTCTCTCATCAATGATCTTTTCCATCTACGGTTTTTTAGCTACAAGCATCTGTTTGACCCATTGAACTTCCTTTTGATTTTATTCTCCTCCTGCTTCATCTGCTATGTAAGGATACAGATCTGTTGCTTTGAATATGGGTGATATGCCCACACCATCTGACAATTCTATCTCATAAGTATTTTCCTCAAATTTTCGTTAAATCTTACAGGGCCCTATCTTTTTCATATTTAGTTTATTATATGTTCCCCTTAGGAACCTTTATTTATTAGATGTGCTAAAACAAAATCTCCCACTTTGAATTGAAGCTCTCTCCAGTGTTGATCTACTCTACGCTTGTATTCCTGGTTGGAACTCTGCAACCTCTCTTTAATCTTACTGTGGAGCTCCTACATCTTTGCTACAAAATCTTTTGCTCTAGTACTTCTAAACTCACTCTTCTCTAAGTCTCTCAACTCAGATACTCCTCTTGGATGCAGTCCATACATTATCTAGAATGGTATCTGTCTTGTGCTTCAGTTAGGTGAGTCGTTATATGAAAATTATGCTTGTGGCAGAATATGATCCCACTGACTATGATGTTCAGCTACTAAACTCCTTAATAAGTCCCCCAAACTTCGATTCACTACCTCAGTTTGTCCATCCGTCCGAGGGTGATATGTTGAGATAAAATATAAATCTGTCTACAGCTTCTTCCATAGTGTCCTCCAGAAATGACCAATGAACTTGGTATCCCTATTTGAAATAATACTCTTGGGTAAACCAAGAAGTCGAACAACCTCTCTGAAAAACAGATTTACAATGTGTGTTGCATCACTGGTTTTCTGGCATGGAATAAAATGTCCCATTTTTTAGAATCTGTTGACTACCATGAATATGGAATCACAATCTCTCTGTGTCCTCAACAATCCTAACACAAAATCCATTCTTACCATGTCCCATGGCCTCTATGGTATTGGTAGTGGTTGATACAACCCTGTATTCTGTCTTTTCCCCTTTATGTGCTGGAAAATTATACATCTTTCAAAAAATTTCTTGACATCTGTCCTCATCCCTGGCTAATAATATAATCTGTTCAGTTGCGCAAATGTTTTTTCATGGCCAAAATTTCTAGCCAATCCCCCACTATGTTTTTCCTTTAAAAGGTTTTCTCTCATAGAACTTTTTAGGATACACAACTAATTTCCTCTAAATAACATTCCATCCTAAATTAAATATTGAATCCATTGGCTTCTATTTCTCAGAACATGATTCTCACATGCTTCATAAGCGTCCTTGAAATCTGAATCATCTCTGTACATATCCTTAAGGCTATCAAAACCTAAGGTCTTCACATGAAATTCCTGTAGAATCAAACATTTCTTGCTCAATGCATCAACAACCTTGTTAGTAGTTCCAGAAATGTTCTTTATAACAAAAGTAAAGTTCTACATAAATTCAACCCATTTTGCATGTTCTTGGTTCAATTTCACCTATTTGGTTATAAACTGTAAGGCATGGTTGTCGCTATAAAAAACAAACTCCTTTGGAACCAAGTAGTGTCTCCATTTCTTCAATGCTTGTATGACTACATAAAACTCTTTATCATACGTGGAATATTTCATCTTGGTCTCGTTCATATTCTCACTGAATTATGCAACTAGTCTATTGTCTTGACTTAAGACTGCTCCAATCATAAATCCACTTGCGTCACATCTCACTTGGAATGTTTTACTAAAATCTGGCAGAACCAGAACTAGCTGTCCAGTTATCTTCTCCTTCAACAACTTGAAACTTTTCTTCGCTTCCTCTGTCCAATGAAAATATTTATGTATTTTCTTGAATGTGTCCATCATTGGTGCACTAATCCCACTAAAATTTCTAATGAACTTCCTGTAAAAAATGGCTAGTCCATGGAATCTTATGACTTAAAATATATTCCTCGGCGATGGCCATTCTTTGATCTCTTTTACCTTCTCAGGATACATCTTCAACTTATTCGAAGAGATTACAAAACCCGAATAAATGAGTTCTGTCTTCATGAAAGACGACTTCTTCATATTTATCAGCAACATTTATTACCGCAACCTCCTCATCACTAGATTTAAATGTCTCAAATGTTCTTCCTCAGTCTTATTGAAGATCAGTATATCATCAAGATACACAATTACAAATTTTCCAATGAAAAATTTCAAGAATTCATTCATTAATCTCATAAAAGTACTTCGCACATTCGTCAAGCCAAATGATATCACAAGCCATTCATACAACCCTTAATTCGTCTTGAATGTTGTCTTCCATTCATCACCTTCCCTCATTCGAATATGATGATATCCGCTCTTCAAATCAATTTAAAAAAAAAAATTCCCCACTCATGCAATCCATCAAGTTATCCATCTTGGATAAAGGAAATCTATACTTGATGGTGATTTTTTTTATAGCCCTCAAGTCCGTACACATCCTCCATCCATGATGCTTCTTTAGACTTAACACTGTTGGTACAACGCATGGACTCAAGCTTTCCCTAATCAACCCTTTTTCCATCAAATATTGGACTTGATTCTTGACCCCTTCATTCTCCTGCGATGTCAGTGTGTATGCTGATTTGTTTGGTAAAATCGCTCCTGGTATAAGGTAAATATGATGTATTATACTTCTGATGGGTGGAAAGGAACAAGGCAAATCATCCACCACTATATCAGAGAAATTCTCCAGCAGTTCCTGAATTTCCTCCAGTAGATCATCTATCGAGGTACTGGTTAGGATGACTCTAGGTTTTCTTACGACAACAAACTACATGTCTTGATCTTTCTTGATTTCTTCAAGAAGTTCCTTCCCACTCATGAGAAGTATAGTATTTTTTGTTTCTTCTTTCTTCTTCTTGTCTTCAATTGATAGCAACATATGCATCCTGCCATTCTTTTCCAAGGTATAGGTGTTCTTTCTTCCATCATGATTTTTTTTTTGTCATATTGACATGGCCTCCCCAACAATAGATGATAGACATACATGGGAATAACATGAAATAATATCTCGTCTCTATAACCCCCTATATTAAATTCAACTAAACATTATTTAGTGACTGTTACTTGATGTCCCTTTTGCAACCACAAAACTTTGTATGGGCTTGGATGTGCAACTGTCTCCAATTCCATCTTTTCCACCATCTCTGTGGATACTAGGTTATCCGTTCTTCCACTATCAACTATTACCTTGCATACCCTATCCTTGGTCTTGCAAGAAGTTCTAAACAAAATTTTCCTATGGGCTGGATTCTCCACCTCATTCTCTGGCTTCAAGAGAATTTTCCTCATCAATAAGGATCTTCCCCCTTCTGCATCTTTTGCCTCAACATTTCTCCTTTGCGCTTCTAAAATGTGAGATTCACCTCCTCCATCTCTTTTTCTATTGGGACATTCCCAAGATTTTTGTGAGATATTTCCACAGACAAAACACTTTATTTCACCTCCTTTGCCTCTTCCTCTTCCTTTTTCTCGTGGAAAAGTATTCATATTGACACATTGTCTTCCTTGTGAACTTTCTCCCCTTTCTGGGTGGTTATGAGGTTTCTTCTCTTCATCCTTGGGCTTCTATACTATGTCTTGGACAAATTATTTGCCTCTGCTTTGAATTCTACCTCTGCCCCTTTGACCTTGCTTTCGGGCCAATTTCTCTTCTACCCTTAAAGCAATATGATAAACATCTTCTACATTCCTAATTGTTATCATGCTCATTTCATCCTGAATGTCATATCTCAGGCCATTCATATATCTGAAGACCTTTTCATCATCACTCTCATGATGACCAGCTCTAATGTTTATCCTGTAAAATTCCTCAGTGTATTCCTTCACTGTCATTCCTTTCAGTCTCAAATTATGCATTCTTCGGAACAAATTGATTTGGTAATCTCTGGGTATGAATTTGGGTTTCATATTTTCTACCATTCTATCCTAGCTTTTGATTCTTTGTTTTCCTTTACAATGCCTGTTAGCTTGTAGTTCATCCCACCACAGTGTTGCATGCCCTTTCAATCTAGTAACAACGTGCTTTACTTTCCCGTCCTCTTCGATATCTTCGTAATCAAAATATTCATCTAGATCTCTAAACCAATCTAGCAACTCATCAACGTCTAAGTTTCCATCGTACATCAGGATGTCCATTTTTTCTCTAGCACCTATTCTTGTAACAACATTGAATAGACGTTCTCCTGCAACATCTTCGGCTACAACTTCTTCTTCGAATCCTTCTTCGTTTTCATTTTCATCCTCACTGATATCTCTAGTATCAGGTGTTCACCTCTATGTTGTCTCCATAGCATCCAATTGAGCATGGAGTTCTCTCATCTCCCTTTCCATGACTGGATCGGGCATAACTCTCTCTTGACATCTTCTTGGCGTCATTGTTTTAATCTGCCCATGCAAAATTCAAATCACAATTGTTCCCTGTCTTCCCTCTATAGAAAACAAAAGTTGTTAGCTAAGCTCTGATACCACATGATGAAACACCCCTACCTTGGTAGGGTCTGCTTGAACTCCCGGTCTATGGATCTTCCAAGTTCTCAAGCCGAAATGGATATTTCATTCCCAGCTGGAACCTTTAACACATATAACCACATGTCTTTTTAGAATTTACCCCACACGAATAAGCGTTAGGCGTAAACCTCTTCTCCACTTGACCACCTGCGTAACCACAACCTTAACCTCAAAGGCGCGTCACTTTTCACGATATCGAGACTTCCGTTGTGAAGCAGTCTAACTCCTATGATTTCCAAAACCCTGAAAAGGGATAATGATCCACTAGCTCCTCCCTTATGCATCCATCATATGACCTCCAGTCAAACCCTGGGGTCTCGCCTCCGAGCACATTGGGATTTCATGTATCGGGGATTTGTGACACAACTTATCTCTCTTCGCCCAATAACTGAAATGATGATATTTATTTGCCACAAATAAATGGTCCCAAAATTTTGACGATCTGACAGTCCAGATTACGTCGGGACTTCGCAACTCGCGACTCTCGAACTGCAAATTTCCCCACACTCTCGACTTTCGAAAATAAAAAATACAAAATGTCAAATCAATGGCTCTCACCCATTCAGATATAATGACTGCTACCTCTCCTGAGCTTAATTCTTGCTATAAAATCAAGAATTCTAGGGAATTGTTGCGCACACTCCTTGCGGCCTTCACAATAATCAATGATTATCTGATATCTTCCACCTCTGTGCACTCTTTGCAACAAAAGTTTTTCAACCACTCACTTGGGTTGGAAAAGTCTAAGACTTCAACTAGCCTATGCACACCTTACATGGCTCTATGTTATACTTTCACTTATGTTGGTATAAGAACAACGATATCTCTCCTGAGCCTTCTGAGATAAAACTCAGAATCTTCTCAATTCACTCCTTGCGGACTTTCACTACACTCCTTGCAGGAATTCCCAGGAAGAGAAACAATTGAAACTTACACTCTCCCTCTCACAGACTTCATACATTCAATATGAAATCACAGATACACACACAACATTGAAACAAATGCAAACAAAGTATATAAGCAAACTATGAAAATACCATTCAATAGATGCAAACAGTGACCATAACAACACCATGAAATTGGATCAAAGAATTGTTATATTAATTCAAGTGTTTCTTTACATGGATTCAATAGTGACAACTATCTGCTCATACAACTTCTACAATCTTTGTTCTTCTCTGCTCTCCTATGCTATCTTGCTCTACATCTTCTAACTACTCCAAGAATAATGATACAATACAATACATACGAGGGAGCTTTCTCGAGTTTTCCCTCCCACAATATCAAGCTATCTAATCGAAATTAAAGACTACAACTACTTTACATTTATTACATTAAATGCCTACAACTGACAGATGAGAGAAAATGCTCAAGATCTACGTTACAATCTCCAAAAAATTTAAGGGAAATTAGATCCTTCCAGCTGTTAAATTAATGTTTCATCTTTTAAAATTCAAAACGTCTTCAAAATGTGCACTGGTGCATATCCAACTATCCTCCACTTGCGCTTTCTTGCAATGCTCCTGCATCAAATATACACTTAGGGAGAGGATCGTGAGGGCTATGTGTGATACACATTTGGAAGGCCATTCTAGGTACTCATATGAGTATGAGGCACCGCAGGTGGCACAACTACTTTCCAGGGAGGTGTTTAGACTCCATGTTTTACTCGAGTACATTGAAAGGGATAAGGATAGAAAATTTCTCGGTGCAAGTTGGCAGGAGCCGAAGAGATTAGAAGATGCAAAGTTGATCCCTAGTACTTGGTTTCCAATGAATGATGGAATATTATGGACTTGGCTCATTTTGAATCCAATGGTTATCAGTATGGCACAACAGTAGTCAATAGGCCTTGGGAGTGGTGGGATTCCAATTTGGTGGTGGGATTTGAGCATTCATCTGAGTGATAAATTGTTGTTGATGATGATGATGATGATCGACAAAGTTGTGATAGTGATTGGTCTGCTTTATTTTTGGGATGTCAGTAGAGGGGAGGTTGACACTTACTCTATATGACATGATAGACTTTCTTTTTTTATTCACAGGATAGAGGTTGGCACTAGATTTGCAAAATTATACTTCACTAGGACACCTTTGCAAGGGATGATTCAGGACATTGGTTTCAGTCCCTTCAGGGATTTTAGCTTGGGGTTCCATGAGAGGAGGATGTAGATTGGGCACATTGGTCTGACAGTGATGATCATAGTGGTGCAACATCAACATTGTGGTTCCTTACTAGGATAAGTTTGGGACCCTAGGATTACATTATTTGACAACTCAACTACTGTTAGAGATGAGAGAACCAATTTTGATTTTCAGGAGTTTACTCCTAGGATTTCATGGGTTGATATTTTAGCAGATGGTACAAATGGGAGAGCCAACCATTACATTCAGGAGCTTATTCATATAGAGCATTGTATTTGTGTCTTAGGTGGGATATTCTATGAGGGGTGGAATGATTATTTAGAGTATATGTTTTCTCTATTGATCGATGATGTTCATGAGGCCTCTTGTGTTAGTACATTGCAGGACAATATTGTGGGCGATAGGTGCTCCACATCTTTTAGATTATTTTGGGGCCTAGGGATCACTCTCAGTTTTAGTATGGTTTAGCTTGTTGATCATAGGGTTGTGATGGAATTGCTTGAGGACAAACAATATTTGGGAAGGGAGGACTTTAATATCCATATTTTTTGATTCCCATGCCTTGAAGTCAGAGGCGACCTTATGAGTTTATGTCATCCTGACCAAAGGAGTAAAATGAGAATAAAAATGAGTTTGGTAAATTTGGAGGAGTTATATGGGGTCTAGGCAAGTCCATTCACCATCTTTCATCATCAAGATCATTTCTGTATAGTTCACTCTTGATTTTGTGGCATTCCAATGATTTTCATAATTTTGGGTTATTATTGAGCATGCTTTAATTAAATAAACTAAAGGTATTATTTGGATCATATTATTAGAGGGGACACATTAGTGTAATATCTCACTGGAATCAGGAGGAAAAAATCTAAAGGTTGAGATGAAAAAAAAAGTGACTTCCAACAATCTTGAATTACAAGCCAATTTTTTGTACTTTCTTATCAAAGTTTTGGTCATGTTTATCAAAGTTTTCGTCATATCATGTTTCCAATATCATGAAGAGTTTTAAAATATATATCCAACAAATAAATTTGATGGCTATGGTAGTAAAATCTAGGACCTTAGAATACTTTACCTAGCAACTTGACATACCCGACTCCTTCATTTCCATGCGCCAGAATGATTGGTCATCAAGTCAAGCTCAAATTTTATGATGTCCCGATCATATTTAGCCTATGTCCATCTTACCCCAGTATGGTCATGATGATCAATAACCAGCCTATTGTGCAAGCTTTAATGCTGTGGCAGGTGGTATATACACTGTCGGATATATCCTGACATATATACCAAGACAATTCGACGGTATATATACTAGTCACGCAACATTTAAGCCTGCGCATCAGGCTAGTTATTGATTGTCGTATGGTCACCACCATGTGAAGCATGTACCATCTGTACCTCCCTCGGCACATCAGGTATTGTCTTCTATTTATTTTCTTCAGTATAGGGAAGGAACAATGGTTCCTATTGAAGCTCTCGAAAGGCCATCTTATGAAGCGATGATGTCTAGATGATGGAGAGGACGGTGGGCACATTTGTGAGAATAGAAGAATATTAAAATGAAAAAATATTAATGCAATGACACAAGAGGTGTTAATGCACACTAAGAAAGAAGGTTCATGCTTAGGATATAATGAAGAAATTGCATTGTATTGGCTGTAATATTAATGAAAAATAAACATTGGAAAGAAACAAAAAACTTTAGGAACAAACGAAAAATATAACATTGGGAAGAGCAAAGTTTGCAATAAGATTTCGAATTTATTTTCCAATGAGATAATGGAGATTAAGCTTTTTTTATTATATAAAAAATAATTTATGTAAATATTTCTATGTCAAACATTAGAAATTTGGAAAAGATATATAATCAAATACATAACTAATATCAAGTCAACAATAAATTGAATGCTATAGTCCTACACAACCTTCGGTGGGGACTAATAGTCCCTACATAGCCTTCAACAGGGACTAATAGAACACATTGAAGGATCCATGAAGACCTGGAAACAATTTATCTTGATGCCTCTAATTAGCTAAAAAAATTCAAACAACGTATGTTCTAATTGACAAAGATATGGAACAAAAATAGATAACCAGTCCAATTTCTAGAATATGCGTGGTTATAAAACATAATGAAGCACCAATGGGATAAACTACAACTCAAGTGGTTC
>ML776821.1:2268110-2293607 GCA_009831015.1 Picea engelmannii
GTCATAGATTAATGAATTACTCTAAACAAATAGTTCCCAAAAAATGATGATTGATGCTATGTGATTCAATTTGCTAGTTCCAATACCACTTCTTCACGACGTTGTCTAACTATTCTACGAAATGGTTTATTTCGCCAGAATCCGACGACATAAATATGTACGAAATCACTGGTTTTTGTTATTTAAAATCGATTTATGAATGCATAAATGGATTCAGTGTGCTGAAAAACCCCTGGGGCACTCGGATTATATAGAAATAACCACTCAAATCTATGGATCTAACAATTTCTGGCCGAATTTTGGGTAAATGTCCCTGGAAAAAATCACCAGAGAACATTCATCTCGTAAAATGTTTAGACTACAACCTTCTTCACCCTCGTGAACATCACCGGATGCAATGAGTGCTAAGTGGACTATTAAAAATCATAATAAATATATTAAATTTATACCTACTAAAAAATATTCATAATTAAATGTGTTTTAAATGTGTTTTGAAGATAGATCTCAATATCTATGAAACTTTTTTATTTGGCCAAAAATTGATTCTTCATTATAGTGAAATTGACACCCGAAAGTTGAGGGTTTGATCCGACTGCACTTTGAAAAAATTGGATAAGACTCCGCCAGAATTGGTGCCCGAGTTACACTAGAATTCAAAGGTTTGAAATTTGAACTCCGTTGAACTCTTCGAATTCAATCCCCTCGTCACTATGGATTTGGTAGTACAACGACACATCATCTCATTGTCTAGAATAAAATACAAATTAAAAAAACTTATATACTTGTTATATAATATTCGTTTTCCCTTCTAAAAATCTTGCATTAGTGAGTGCAGCCTATACATGTCACAGGAAAAAATCATCCCATAAGGAGAATCAACCCCTAAATCTCTAAGATAAAGTTCAAATTATATATATATATATATATATATATATATGTAATGTATAGTTTATTATTTTTATATATAAACAGTAATGGATAACTTTATAGTAAAAAGAGAATCAAAATTACATTGATCTTATAAAAAAAAACATAAAGATTATTTATGTACAATCTAAATAAGAAAACATGACAATATACTAGAGTAAAAACTAACATTATAGTAACACAATAAAACAAAACAATGCAAAGTTTAAAGAACTTAGAAAGTTTGTCTATGAAAGGATTCTATTATCAAAGCACCTTGAGATTCCCTAGTAAACTCCCCATAACATATATCCATTTTTTTATTCATATGTAGGGTGATATTGTTTTGCAGTGGTCACCAATTTCTATTTGGGTGAGTGTTGAATATCCATGCATGCATCCTTGGTTTAAGATGAGTCATGAGAAGAGGGTTTTTCATTTGAAACGATTGGTGAAGGAAAATGAAATTGAAACGATTGGTGAAGGAAAATGAAATTGAATCACCTCTTGAGGGAGGTGTCAATGTGTTGAGATGCGAGACACCAACTAGAACAAAGAGTCCAACTTTATATCAAGCTCCAAGTAGACCAAAGAGTCCAACTTAAAATCAAGATCCAAGTATTTTATCCTCTGAATATGCATATAGGCCCTAAATTCATGCTCTAGTTCTTTGAGTCTCTGCAATTGGATAGTACTCTTTATAGTGCAAAATACCATTCTCGAATTTCCACAAACAATTTTTTTTTTCCCATGCCCGATATCATTGATTCCATTGAAGGGATGAGTTTACCACTTGGCTTCCAACCTTTTCTACCCCACATTCACAACAATTAAAACACTTCTTCTAACCTCAACCAAGTCATGCAGAACACAACACTTACTTCTACAATTGCAATGAGCCATTTCTACCATATATATGGAGAACATCCAAACTGACTTCCTCAAAACAATGTACAACCACATTCCAAGAGGAATCAAGACAACAACCTTGCCAATTCTCCATTGGATTCACAACCAAAGTTGGCTCCCAAACTCCCTTCACCAACATTGCATAGTTTAGGAGCAAGGGAATGAGAATGACTATGAACTTAGTTCACAAGTCCAAAACTAAGAGCCACACATAGAGTGAAACCATGCCATAGTACTGCTCATTATCATAGGTGTTGATGGACAGAGGTATCAGAGAATGAGGTGGAGTAAATTATTTATCTCTTTGTCTTGTCAATCTTGCTTTATGAGACACTTGTATTCAAATGCCATTGTAAACTTAATGCACTAAATTATTATGGGAGGGGCACAAATTGCAAATCCTCCTTTTACCTATATAAATCCTTCACCCAAGCCCACACTTATATTTCCTACAAGATTACCCTTGATGTTTAGTGATTAAAATAATTTAAAGAAGGTTATGGATTCAAAATCCTTGGTCATTGAAAGAATTCTTTGGACAAGTCATGRGAGATGAGCATCTTGAGGAATTGATTGATGTATCTCTAGTGACCCTATTATTATTGATGAATCACCAACCATTATTGCATATTGCACTTCTTGTTCCTTGAGTCATTGTAACCCTTCATAGGTTGTCATTTCTTTTTCCTCATTGCTGGTAACAATGCCTAATCCCCATGTGAAGTACACTACTTCTAGATTTCTATTGAGATCATATATGATTCCCTCACACCTGCCACCCTTAACTTTCCTTTAGATTCCCCATCAAAAAATAAAATGTGTTGTTTCCTTTCAAACCACCATTATTGGAATTCACAATATTGTAGTCTTAGCTTCCATTTGATTTCTTGATTCGATTTATTGATCCAAGGCTTAAGGGGAAACGGACTATCCAAGAGAATAGATTTTATCTAGAACCTCTCAGCTACCTCATATACAAAAGATGATGTAGTTTCTAGTGAGCCAAATCTTTTAAGAGAGAAATTTTGGAAATTTTATCCAAATCCTTTGGAGTAGCTATTTGTTTGCTAGTGTACCTCGTTATGATGTTGGCCATGTTGAGAAAATTTGTTACCATCCACGAGGCAATGTGATTGTTTGACATAGATATTTTGTATCTAGGATCCATTCTTGTTGAGTGAACTCACATTCCAAGAAAATATGGTTAGATGTATCTTCTATTGCCTAGCAGAGGGGACATCTAGTTGGTCGATGGATCCACACTTCCTCAAATTTTCACCTATTTTTACCTATAAAAAAATTTCCTTGCAAAATGATCCAACAAAACAACTTGACTTTTGGAAGGTAGTCCCCACTCCAAATATGTTTCCAAATGGTTGAATTTGGAGAGAGGCCAACTTTTTTCTTGTTTGATAATATATGTTACTCCATTTGACTCCCATCCACACAAATACTGGAGATATTTTCTCAAAGGGGCTATCCCACAAAGATGAGCAAATAAGGAAACATATTGGTCCTTAAGTGGATCTAGAGGAGAGAAGGATTTCCATCATGTCCAACAACCATCATTGGCCTAAAGGACAATCTTATCATGATAATTTAAATATGGAACATATCCCTTGCTCTAAAATCAACTCTCTTATTATAGATATTAAATGAACTTTAGAAAGGGGGATTACTTGTGATTCGATATTCCCAAGGTCAAACCAATTTACCATTATTAGTTATACATGAGAGATAATATTGTATGATATGGAAAAAAACATTATATGATTTTTCATATATCTTGGTACTTTCTGGGTGAAAAAATTGGAGGACTTAGTTTGCAATGCCCATTTTAGGGGCAGGTCCCAATATGGTGATTTGGCATTAGAAAAAATCCAAATCTAGTTTGAGACATTAAATGACATTTTTGGAGTCAAAACTTTCAAATAATATCTCCATCCCCTCAATATTTTTATACACATAGAAATATTTCCAAGAGTGTGAAAATCACCTCAATTGGAGTTCATATGCAAAAGTGATGCCTCCCACAAGTTGACCTACAATGTTGACTATTATGGTATTGAGTGGATGTCACATTATCCCCCATTTCTCACACAATGGGGCTTGTCATGTGTGGAATTTCAATAACATTATAGAGGGTCAAAATTCCTAACACCAATTGAAGGTTAAGGCATGAAAAACCTCTAACCCTAACCCTACACTGTTATGGGAGTATGTTAAATACTAGGCCACTAGGAAAGGAAGAGTTTCTATTATTTTGGTATTGTTATTGTTCCATATTTGAGTAGATAATATAGGAGTGGGATATTAAATCATAAAAAAGGAGGTAGAAGATTCTATAATAGTCATTCAGGACACAATGTCCATGGCAACTCCATAGTGAGTGCCCCTTTCTTTGTACTTGCATTTCATAATTGAGAAAAATATAGCAGAGCATAGGCCTCATCTTATGTTCATTTATGTGGATGGTCTATTAATTTTCTTGTTTCTTTCATTTCAGTTTCAACCGTGTCCTTAATTTTGAGCACTATATAGAAATTTTAGACCTAATATCTAAGGTAATAAACTACATAATAAAATATTTCAAAATATTTTCATATCTATTGTCATGAACTACTCTATTGGAATATCCATGATATTTTATAGATCATTGGATGAGAGGAGCATAAATTCTACAAAGTCGCCAAAATGGAGAGCCACTAATCTTTGGGATGGCCCGGTCGTTAAGAAATTTTAACTAATCTCTCCATGGATATTTCTTGTATGAGACTACCTTCCACTATTGAAACTAGCCTCCATAATATTTTTTCATGGAAAACCAAGTTCATCCAAAGAGGATCTCTAATAGCCAAGACTCTTGTTTCTAGAGGTTCTCTCATTGTGTTGTCATTGATGCGCAATTCACTGGATGGTAGTTTTTACTATTCGTTTTCCCTCTTTTCCAAATAAATTTCCTTATTTCTCTTCAAATCTATTAAGTGATGCCAATGGGTTCCAAGAGACATAATCCTTGATAGATTTGTAGACTTGATAATATTGACATTATCAACACCGTCGTCCCTACTAGATCTCCATTGGGCCATTTTATTATTTATTTTCAAGATAATTGGATGCCAATCTACTACTTTGGGTTGTTTTAATGAAATAGGTGTTAAATTATTAGCTTGATTCAATACAGCAAGTTTCTTTTACTTTTGACTATACTTTTAACTTAGATTCTTAATGCATAATCAAGATTGAACAGTGAAAACCATAGACAATAACCAACATGCATTTTCACACCATACGTACCCTGGGAAAATTCTATACAGGGAGAAAAACCCCAACAAACAAACTTCCTTTATTGCAAAGATAGTGTATGGCCACTTACAACATATCCACCATGAAAACTCTGCTCTTAAAGAGCTTGCCAATGACTCTAACATGATTGTAGACTATTGAGAGACTATGATGTTATAAGCTCATGTTATAGATTAGCATTGAAGGTGTAACACATTGCCTTATTGGACTACTATGATGCCCTTTAATGGACTGATATTACTACACGTTATTGGACTGATACACTGCCCTAAAATGGACCGATACACCGCTCTAAAATGGACTAATATTGTTCCCTATTGTGCACTGTTATAGCAACCTCTCATGTACTGATATTCACTACCTATATGGATTGTTATAGAAGCCTATAGATTGATATTAGTTTCTATTATGGACTACTATAAGCCTCCTTTCTGAACTGATCTACACCAGCACTGTGGGTGTATTTTTCTGCCCTCTAAGATAAATATTTATTGCAGGTTAAATATATATGTGACCTGCTAATTGATATATATGTGCATCCTGCTAACTGATATATATGTGTAGCCTTCTAATAGAGATATATACCATCACTGATAAAACACTTACTTCCTTTCACCCTCATGCTACATAACCTATGTGAAGAATGAGGGGTTGACCTCTGCTTATAAAGGAGTGGAGAGGAGAAGGAGAGGGATCAAATTAGAAAATTGTTTGCATGCTTGACATAATTCAACTTTACACTTTAGTTTGAATTTAGAATTGGAATTGAGACTTTAGTTACAGCTCGCACTTGAATTGACAATGCATGTGAACTAACTCATCATGCACATGTCATGCATGAAACATCCAACTCAACATGCAACTAGACATGCATGCAACATGCAACATGCAACAAGACTTGACAACTTGACTTTGACCAGACATACAACTTGACTTTGACAACTCCATCTTGACATTCAACTTGAATATTTACAACTCGACTTAAGGAAATTCGAATTTATTCATGGTGGATGGTGTTACACGTGCCAACTCACTAGGTCAATACATTTACATCATTTGAAATATCTGGAAGATTGTTTGTTTCTAGCTCATAGGAATATTATGTTCAACCTAAATTTTGCTAGATTCCTTGACTTTTGTTCATATCTCACAAGGCTTAACTAGGCTCACAGAGGTTTACGTTCCCCATGACTTTTTCACTAGTATGTCTATGCTCATAGAGGTTGTACGTTCCCATTGACTTTTTCACTAGACTATCTATGCTCACAGAGGTTGTACGTTCCCCTTGACTTTTGAATTAGACTTACATCTTGACTTTTTTCTTAGACTTACAAAGCTTCTTCCTCTTCTTTGGCTAGAATCACAAGATCATATAGAATCTTGTTCATCCTGAATTTTTGTTTGACTCACAGAGGTTGTATGTTCCCCCTGGATTTTATCAATACCTCACAAGACTGGTTGATTCTCTAAATATCCCTGGCTAGCCTTAGGGTGTCCCATATGTCCTCTCAATGGAGAATGACTGTTAATGCTGCCAAATTTTACACTCCCTTTCAGTGAGGGAGTCATTCTCAACCACACCAAGCTTGCCTCTCAGCTACACAAACTGTCTTAGTGGAAATGGCTTGGTCAAGATATCAGCTACCTCTCGCTCGTGGATATGTACTGTAGCTTTATAGTTTTTCTCTGGACCAAGTCTTGAATGTAGTGGTATTTCATGTTAATATGTTTTGACCTGTCATGAAATACCATGTTCTCTATCAGTTTTATGTAACTTTGACTATCACAGTGAACCACTGTCATCTCAAGCTTGTCACCGAACAACATAGAAACCATTTTTTTGAGCCATAATGCTTCCTTTCTAGCATCACTTGTTGCAATGTACTCATCCTTTAGTGTACTCTGTGCAATGGATCCTTGTTTCATGCTTGACCAAGAGATCATAGCGGATCCTAAACTGAAGCATTATTTAGAAGTACTCTTCCGGTCCACTAGGATTCCTGCCCAATCAACATCTGCATATCCATGCAAAAATAGACCACCACTAGATGTATATCTCAGACCATAGGTAATGGTCCCTCTGAGATATATGAAGATGTGATTTGTTGCTATATAGTGTCTCTGTCTCGGTTCATCCATGAACTAACTCATTACAATTACTGTATAGCATATATCTGGTATGGTATGGATCATATACATCAATGATCCAAACAACTTCCTATACATGGTGGGATCCACCAAATATGAGTTTGTATTAGAATCATGTAGCTTCCTCAGGTTGGTAATCATCGAAGTACACATGGATTTACAATCCATCATACCAAACCTATTTAACACATCCACTATGTATTTTCCTTGTGTCATAAATATCTCGCCCTGTCTTCGCCACACTTCCAATCCTAGGAAGTAATGCATCAATCCTAAGTATTTCATCTTGAATTATGAGAGTATCTCCCTCTTACACCAGGATATTCTCCCTTCATCTCCTGTTAAAAAGAGATCATCAACATTCATGATTAATATAATAGGATGGTTCCCCCTTACCTTCAAGTACATATTCGCATCATCATCACTTTTTTGAAAGCCCGGGATTTTAAGAAAGCCATCAATCCTGTCATACCAAACTCCGAGAGCCTGCTTAAGACCATACAAGTCCTTTGTTAGCTTGCATACATGAGTGTCTTTTGTTGGACAACTGAGAGGGGGGGGCGGTGAATCAGTTGTTACCATGCTTAATAAATTATGCTTATTTTAAACTCTTTACAAAGCAATGAATGAAAATCACAATAATGCAGGGAGTTAAGCAATAGAATATTCAACAATCAATCACACACATGAAATATACAGAGACAGATATTTCCTGAGGAAACCCATAAAGGGAAAAACCTCTTCTTCTTGATATGATAAGTAATCTTTATTTTCTGTACATTATCATTCTTATGAGAAGCAACTCATTGTAAGGATACCACCTTTGTTTTGCAAGCTGCGATTTGTTGAGGGCACCAATTCTCTGGTTTCTCTAGAACCCAATAAAAGGAAGCACCAACTCCCTGGTTTCTCTAGCATGCACTAGAAGGAAGAAGAAAATCCCTAAGTGTTCCAGCGCCAACTGGATGGAAGCACCAACTTCCAGTCACACAGGCACTGACCTTTATAACAGAGAACAATAGTTCTCCCTTGTACCAACCTGTCACCCTGGTTTTTCTGGCTGCAACCAGATGGAAGCTACAAATCCCTATGTTCAAGCACCCACTTGAAGCTTTGAGGACATCAGTCCTCCCTAGCACCTCCCTAGCACCCTAAAATATAAATCTTTTCTTTCTTGAATTTATCACAGTGATACAACATTTTTCTATGGCTTACTAGTCTTATCATTGTTCTTTTACACTACTCTACTCTGCCTGCATCAGTGTCTCTCTCCTCGCATCTACTGCATTTTTTGTTCTTCTATCAGATATGCATTTATGTTCCTTGCTTCTTCTATGCTTTATGCTCTATGTCTTGTTTCCATTCTATGCACCATGCCTCCTCTGTGTGCTTCAGCTCCTGCACACAACATGCTTCTACCCGCATGAATCACACTCAACAACAACAACTCAATCATTCTATGCACTGTGCCTCTTATATACTCTTCTGGTCCTCTACACAACCAACTTCTTCCCACATGTAGAAACTATCAAAGAACCATGCCTCACTTCTCTCTTCTGCATTACATTCACATGTTGAATCCTCTTCCAGATCATCCACGTAGCTCATCGTCTTCTTTGGCAGTTATACTAAGTTTGTTTGTCATCGGTGGCTTATCCTAAGATACTTTTTCTTCTCTGGTAGTGCAACTCTTCATCTTCATTGTCATAGTCGAGTTTATCCTCTTTGTTTCATTTACAGACTTCAACAATTTTCCATCTGTCAATTATCTATATGACGAGTCTTCATTCCACTGGCAGTTACCTCGATAATCTTCAGCTCTTCTAGAGAGAACCCTAATATTCTTTGAATTCTCTGCCAGATGCAATGATTCATTTTATGTAGTTACAATTAGTCTGTCTTGGAAGGTACAGAGAGAACCTCCGTGTGGTTATCCCTTTAAAACATTTTCTCTTCCTAAGAAAACATCACAATGGGCGCTAGATTTTCTTGTTGATCCCCTTCCTTTCACGTGACCATCGGTTGTGACCTGGGGCCAATCAATTCAAGACTTCGCATTTTGGGTCATCTATCATGAGTCACCCCAACTCTCCCAACTCTTGATCTCCCGAACTTCGAGGTGGAGCTTAGCGACATGCTAGCTCTTCCCTAGATATGACCTTGGGCGATGAGTTCATGTGACCATGCAATTGCGGGTGCGTCCATAGGCAGTTTGAGGGAAACGTTCTTTTTGCCCCGTAGTTCACTACAAGCCTCCATGTGTCCTTTCTCCAAAACCGTGGTTTTAATTGCGACCTGCTCATGAAAAGTTAAGGGCCGAGCATGTTCTGGCCCCACAATGGAGCCCGACCGTCGATCTCATGATCTTAATAGTGCTCTTGAACGGACGGTTTAGATCTATCCTCTCAAGTATGCAGACCAGATCTCACCTTCCTAAATCAATGACTGAGGTCAAATCGCGACCTCGTGTGTCGGTTGTTTGAAAATGAGCCAACCCTGACTCTTCCAACTATCGATATCTAAAATACTCTGTGTAAGATCAATGGTCCATGATCCTCTGTGATCTGATGACCCAAATCTCATCAGGACATCGTGTTTCATGAAGTTGGAGAACTACTCACCTCCCTTCTCCTGACTTTCAATTTTTTTAAACCCACTCCAGATCAATGACCCACAACCCTCTGTGATCCAACGACTGTGATCAAATCACGACCTTGCATTTCTGGTGTTTGAGAGTGAGCCAACACTGAATATTTCAACTCCCAATATCTGAAATACTTTATATCAACGACCCATGACATTCCTTATTCCAATGGCTGTCCTTTGCTCCATCACTTCTGCCTTTGGCAATATCCAACCTTTATCCTTCATGTTTTCCGAGAGAAGTTTCACCTGGAGTTCATGATTCATTGACACATATCCTGTTACATGATCAACAATCGAGAATACACCTGAAGTGATCTTTAGATCGAATGACTTGTATCCACTTTGGGTCTTAGGCATTCAGAACTTTGGGTCTTTGGGCAAGTACTGGTGGTAAAACTCTCGAAGAAAAAATACCAGAGTGAAGTAACTCTTGCATCACTCGATGATGTGTCACGAGCCGAGCAACTGCCACATGTCACTTGGATTTGTGATTTCCACATACTTGAAATGCCAAATCAACTTAACACTTTTCATTGTCCTATTGCACCACGTGTACTTGCTGACGTGGTCCCACGTGTCCTTGTTGTTGTATTCTACTGACGTGGTCTTCCACATGTCCTTCAAGATGATATTTGCTGACGTAGATATCCCTGATCTAACGATCATTGTCTGATATCCAGATCTGACGACTAATGAAACTTCGCATTCTGGGGATTTCAAATCTCAAAATTTCAGGAGCATAACCTCCTCTCATCTCTATATCCGAAGTGAATGTTGTTCATTCCATCAGGATCTTGGATCAACGACTCGATCTTTCTGTGATGCAACTTTGGTGTCTTATCCTATCTTTTCACTCTCAAATGATCTGACAACTAACAGAACTTTGCATTCTGGAGATTTCAAATATCAGAATTTCTTGAGTGTAAACTCCTCGCATATTTAGATCTAAGCTAAACATTGTTCATCGATCATGTTCTTATATAGACGACTCAATCTTTCTGTGTGATCCTCCTATATGGAAACTGATCCGACGACCACTTTTGCTCCTCCTCCCGAGCTTATGCTTCCTCCTGACTTGGAAGAATGTATAAGTGTCAAAGACCTCGACCTTTGATCCTTTTGTGAGTCCTAATGACTTGAACTTCGTCTTTTCTTCTGAAAACTACTATCTCTTCTAAGATTTCTTGTCTCTGCATACTATTCACTTCTCCTCCTAAGCTTACACTTCTTTCCAATCTTTCATCTATGCATACTCACACTATTCCTCCTGAGATTTGATTTTCCTACTGTTCACTTCTTCTTCTTAACTTATGCTTTCACTGTTTGTCATCATTGTTGATTTCCTCATTGCTGCTTTTCTTGCCTGTAAACATACCATCGTCGTCATTGATCTTGCCATCAATGACAAGAACACTCTGCTTGTAAACGTGCCAACATATTTTTTATGCAGTACACAACCATCTAGTTGATCCATAAATACCTCTTATTCAATCTTTTCATTCAAGAATGTTTTTTTTACATCCATGTGATGTAGCTTTGAAAAAAAAACTGAAGCTAATGAAATAATAGATCGAATGGAGGTATACCTGGCTACAAGGGAAAAATTGTCCTCATAGTCAATTACTTCTTTCTGAGTGAAGCCTATGGCTACAAATATTTCTTTGAACTTTTCCACACTCCCATCGGTTGCATGTTTGATCTTATAGATCCATTTGGAAGAGACCACTGAATTGTCCTTTGGCCTTGGAACAATGTCCCAAACATTGTTCTTTAGAATAGACTTGTATTCCTCAAGCATGACATCCTTCCATAGTTGTAATTTATCTACCTCTTCAAATGAATAAGGTTCAGTATCATTGATGTTTCTCATCAATGCAACATAGACTCCAAACATGTGAGGCCTCTTACTTTCCCTGAATGTTCCTTTGGGAGTAGTTATATTTTCTTCTTCGTGCATTGTTTCTTTAATCCATCATGCCTTCCTTTTGGATGGAGGTTCTTGAAGAGTTATTTACAACTCTTTAGTAGGTTCTAGGGGCTCATCACTTGGCCCTTCATGAGGTTCCTCCCTATGATCATTTGACTCTTCCTTTTCAAAAGAGGGAGAAGATGGTTGGACTACTTTTGATTCTTGTTGTATCTCTCTAGATTTCTTAGATGTGGCTTCCTCATGGAGAGTCACATCCATGCTTACCTCTATCTGCCTCTAACCTGGTACATATATCCTATAAGACTTGGAGCTCTCACTATACCCCACAACACCCCCTTTCTTTCCTGAGGGTTCCATCATTGTCCTCTTCTCCTTAGGGACATGAATGTATACAAGACATCGAAATATCCTTAGATGCCCTACTTCAGGTTTGATCCTTGAGAAGACCTCTTCAAGAGTCTTTTCCTTCAAGATAGCATGTGGACACCTGTTTTGAATATACATGGAAGTGGAGGTAGCTTCTTCCCATAAAGAATTTTCCAGACCCTGGTCAAACATCATGGGTTTCGTTGCCTCACAAATTGTCTTGTTTTTCCTCTCAGGAACACCATTTTGTTGAGGGTTATATGGCACTCTCAACTATCTCTTGATTCGTTCTTCCTTGAAGAAATACTCAAACTGGAGAGATTCAAAGTATCCTCCATTTTATATTATAAGGGTTCTGATGTGTTTCCATGTCATGTACTTTGATGCACCACTATCTATTAACCAAGTTTTCGACAATGTGAAAACCGTACTGGATAAAGTAGAAACCAGGTAATATTCTTTTCTATTTTCTCTTTCGTTAGAAGACTTTTTTGTTTTCTTTTGGATTCATCATCCTCAGTAGTTGGGGCATGATGTTTCCCTTTCCTTGTATTTTTCTTCCTATACCAGTAGTCTTTGGCAAAATGACCCAACTTATTGCAACTAAAGCATTTAATATTAGATGTATCAATACTTTTACCTTTGAACATACCTTTGGTGTTTGACTTCCTCTGAGAGACTTTATGGAAAGTAACTTTCTTATTTCCCTTGAATCTTGATGCTAGTGCAGAATGATCTTATTTGGTTGGCTCGCTTGTGGTAGCAGTTAGACTCTCCTCTTAGAGGAAATCGTTCCATAACCTCTCAAACATGAGATGAATCTCTCTCCCACTTACATTGGATAGGAAAGTCTCCCATGAAGAAGGAATACCATCAAATATTTCCTACACTAAATCATCATCATCCACTGTGACACCAGTGACCAAGAGTTGATCTCTGATATGGGATATCCTGGAACAGAAAGATGCTACTGATTCACCTTTCTCCATCTTCAAATAATTAAGATTTTTCTTAAGTGTCCTTTTCTGACTTGGATCGTGTTTCTCATATAGATTTACCAAGGTATCCATATAGTCCTTAGAAGTCATTAATGAAGTCATTGTTGGCATTATGTTGTCTTTGATTGAGTCAAAGATGATTCACTTGGCCTTTGCTTGACTCTTCTCGAAGGATGCTCTTCTTGCATTAGTTTTTGGTTCCTCCACCATTGTGGTCACATACTGCTCAATTTCATGCTCCTACAATATATTTTTTATCCATAGCTTCCACACATTGAATTTGGAAGCTCCTTTGAGCCTATCCTCAACCCTGACTAAAATGGAGGATGCCATGGAACTCACACTGGAAAATTGATCAAGCTTGCTTGAATCTATGTGTACCTGTTGCTGCACTTCAACAAGCTTATGAAACCCTAATCGCTAATACCATGTTAAATTATTAGCTTGATTCAATACTGTAAGTTTATTTTACTTATGACTATACTTTTAACTTAGATTATTATTGCATATTCAAAACTGAATAGTAAAAACCATAAAGAATAACCATCATGCATTTTCACACCATACATACCCTGGGGAAACCCTATACAAGGAGGAAAACCCCAGCAAACAAACCTCCTTTATTGAAAAGATAAAGTATGACCACTTACAACATATCCATCATGAAAACTCTACTCTTTAAGATATTTCCAATGGCTCTAACCTGACTATAGACTACTGAGAGACTATGTTGTTATAAGCTCTTGTTATAGACCAACATTGAAGGTGTAACTTGTTGACTTCTTGGACTGATACTAATGCTTGTTATTGGACTGATACACAACCCTAAAATGGACTGATATTGTGCCTTGTTGTGGACTATTATAGAAACATCTTGTGTATTAATATTTGTTTCCTATATGGACTATTATAACAACCTCCTATGGATTGATATTAGTTGTTGTTATGGACTGTTATAAGCCTCTTTTCTGGACTGATATACATTATCACTGTGGGTGTATTTTGCTGCCCTCTAACAAAAATATTTGTTGCCTACTAACTGATATATATGTACAACTTGCTAATTGATATATATGTGTAGCCTGCTAACAGAGATGTATACCAGCACTGATAAAACACTTGCTTCCTTTCACCTCACACTACATAACCTATGTTAAGAATGAGGGGTTGACCTCTGCTTATAAAGGAGTGGAGAGAAGAAGGAGAGGGATCAAATTAGAAACTTGTTTGCATGCTTGACATAACTCAACTTTACACTTTAGTTTGAATTTAGAACTAGAATTGAGACTTCAATTACAACTCGCCCTTGACTTGACAATGCATGTGAACTAACTCAACCCGCACATGTCAAGCATGCAACATGCAACTAGACAATCATGCAAAATGAAACATGCATGCATGCAATATGCAACATGCATACATGCAACATGCAACAAACTTGCCAACTTGACTTTGACCAGACATATAACTTGAGTTTGACAACTCATCCTTGACATTCAACTTGAATATTTACAACTCGACTTAAGGAAATTCAAATTTCTTAATGGTGGACGGTGTTACATGTGCAAACGCACTAGATCAATACATTTACTTCATTTTCAATATCGGGAAGATTGTTTGTTTCTAGCTCATAGGAATTTTATGCTCAACCTAGATTTTGCTAGATTCCTTGACTTTTTCTCATGGCTCACAAGGCTTGACTAGGTTCACAAAGGTTCTACGTTCCCCCTAAATTTTGCATTAGACTTACATCTTGAATTTTGTCTTAGACTTACAAAGCTTCTTCCTTTACTTTGGCTATACTCACAAGATCATATAGCATCGTGTTTGTCCTGAATTTTGGTTTGAATCACATAGGTTTTACCTTCCCCCTATCTTTTTTCAATACCTCGCAAGAGTGGTTGATTCTCCAAATCTTCCCCGCTAGCCTTAGGGTGGCACATATGGCCTGTCATTGGAGAATGATTTTCGATGCTTCTAAATTTAACAATAGGGATCCATACATATTTAACAGATGTCCATTTTTCTACCAAATGAGGAAACAAACATATCAACATCAAAGTGAAAGAAAATTTGAGGAGGGAAAACCATATTTTTGAGACTATAACCTTATAATATTTCTACTTTCAAACAAAAGAAGAAGAACAAACTAGATCCAAAATCTTATGGACCCTACAAGATTCTTTGAAATGTTGGAGATGTGGCTTAAGAGTTAGAATTTTCTTCTTCTCGCATTCATAAGGATTTTCATGTATCTTGCCTAAAAAAGGTTATGGGACAAACTATACTAGTTCAGATGAAGCTTCAAGAATTAGATGAAGAATAGAAGTTAATTATTGAACCAGAAACACCACTTATAGATTGGTGTTCTCTTTCTATTCAAAATAAAACAATTATGGAGTACCTAATCAAGTGGAAGAATATGACTCTAGAAGAATCTACATGGGAAAATATTTGATGAGAAATATTAGAATCTTAGATCAACTATTAGATGAGATTCACGGTATGAGTTATTTGATGAAGTTATATCTTAAATTAGGATACCACCAAATCATATCAAGAAAAGAATACATCCCCAAAACACCTTTTAAAACACGTGAAGGGAATATGCCTCCAAAAGAATCTACAAGGAAAAATGAGTAAATTCATGAAGAAACACCCTCAATTTCAAGGTTTGAGGGAAATGATTTTTTAAAGAGGGGGCCTATATTAAGGCCATAAAACTCATTCACTATTAGTATATTAGTTATGATTAGGTCAACATAGTGTTAGGTTGCATCATACTCACTTTATCTCCTATTTATAATAAAGGAGATTCATTTGTATATTGGGCATATTGTGTTGTGCATAGGAATTATTGTAAAGGGAGGTTTCCCCCTAGAAGTGGTCTCTTATTCAATGAATATTTATCATTATAGTGACAATTGTTTTCTGTATTGAGTGCCTCAATTGTTTTGTGTGTCCAGTGACAAATTTTTAATTTTTGGTTTCTCAAGGGGGAAATATTGATTGTGAAGGAAAATGTCATAACATTGAATTTAGTATGGGAGAATATAATTTATCAGGCCCAATGTATGCCATTCTTACTGGAGGAGTATATATCATTTTGGGGATTCGATGGTTGAGAACATTGGGTATAGTTTATATAAATTATAATGAATTATTCTTGAGATTTGAATTGGAAGGAATTAAATATGAGGTCAAAGGGTTAAAATATGCACCCTCTCAAGTCACCAACTCCCATAGAATGGAAAATCTCTTGAAAAGGGTAGTAGTGGGGTTATGGTTAAACTTAATTCTATGGAAGTGAAGTAGAAGTATGAAAATATTCTAGACGAACTAAAAGGTACCTTTGAAAAGTACCATAGGGTTCCAAGAAATTCTTAAAAGGACACCTCCATGTAGATATCATGAACACCAAATTGAACTCGTACATGGAATTAGTCCTAATAAAAGGCCTTATATATATCAACATCAACAAAAAGGGGAGATTAAGGAAATTGTACAACACATATTAAATGCAGGTATTATTCAACCAAGAAAGAGTTCCTTTTTTCCCAAGTAATAATGGCTAGAGAAAAATATAATTCTTGGAGGATGTCTTGATTACAAATATCTAAACAAAATCACCATCAAGGATAAATTCCATATTCAAAATATTGGTGAGATATCATATGATATTTATGGCATGGATTTATTTCACAAAGTTAGATCTTAAATCAAGATAATACCAAATCAGATTAAGAGAAGAAGACATTCCCAAAACACCTTTTAGAACACATGAAGGGAATGTTCCTCCAAAAGAATCTGTTGGAGCCGGAAGTCACTCCTGGATTGCTTGCAGGAGCAGAGCCCGACGCCCATCAATTTAATGTCACGATTTGTTTGAAAGGATGATCAAATGGAAGGAAACTCAGAACAGTATCGTCTCAACTCAGAAACCAGATGAGGCATGCATGACCAAGTGAGGTCTTGATAAACTCCAAACAGTGAGTTGTAGTAAAAGGGTGAGTAGATGGAAGACTTTTGTAAGAAGAGTGCAAAGGTCTATCACAGACATCAAGTTCATAACAGACTGGAGGAGAAATCATTCAAATACAAAGTCTCTTTATATTCAAACACAGAAAACTAGAGAATAGAAAAATGTCATGACAAATCCTTTATCATAACATAATTGCAACAATCCACGTGAATCATTCAACTGTGAACTCTCCGACATGAGATGAAAGATAGATGGAAAGGGGAGAACTGTTTGTTATAAACCAAGAAATCTCAAACACAAAGGCATAACCAGGAGACCAGAATATTTGCTGAAACTTTACAGTTGGGAGATTAGCTCTACCATCGATAGATACAAAAATGGCGCAAATGCCTACATATACTCAAAACAACAACATCAGCGGAACCAAGAAATTGCATTGAAAGCTTTGCGTCTACATGGCTTCTGACACTCTGCAACTGCAATCTTTGAATGGCCGTGCAGCTTATGGTAGATGCGATCGATCCTCTGACAGTTTCATCGGCAAATTGACGTGCCTTTAATTCATTGCAGAACTTTCCCATTATGGCGGAGACGATGTCTAACTACCACCAACCGCTTCAATAACTGCTTCTTGGGATTGAGAACGGCCCATCCAACTCAGCATTTCGGGATATGGAATACTCCTCACGCTACCACCTGGAATAAATGAATAGCCCGATGGGTAGGCATGGAGGCTAACGTGGAGAATGGGGCACATGATATGATTGATGGCGTCGGATTATGAGGGTGTGGAAGATGTGGCGAGGTGTGAGAAGGGTGACGAAAGATGACTCATGGCAGAAGACGTCGGGCAGGAGGAGAGGAAGACGGGCGATAATGAACTTGCCTTTTGGTGAGAGGCTGATGTAGAAAAGAGCGGGACATATGGCGAGCAATGAGTGGATGATGAGAAGGAGGGAAGACCACACGGACCAAAGAGGGGAGGTGGATGGATGACACATGGCAGCAGGGGAAAGGCGGGAAGGAAGATGACATGACAGGAGAGGGGCCCACGCGGGTTAAAGACAGGGTAGCTGAGAGGGATGAGGCTTCTCATGAGCCATTGATCCGGGCTCATCGATCATGGCCTTCGGAAAACTGCATCTGCGATTATGAACCCCCCCCTCCACTTAAAGGTAGAAATGTGGGGGGGGGGGGGGTACGGAATTGCCTTCATCGCCATTGATCCGGGCGCACTGATCTGGATCGTTGGAGAGGTGAGCCCCTGATTCCAGACCCCCCCCTTTCGCTTAAAGGTAGAAAGACGAGGGGGGTCCGGAATCCAATATGCACCGTTGATCCGGGTGCACAAATCCCAGCCGTTCAGACTTGATTTTTGTTTAACATAGGCGCATTCGCACCAAAACTTAGGAAAAATGGGTTTTTAACCCTTTCTTTCACATTCTAACCCCCTTTACAAGAAATATCGCTAACATTTGGCTCCATGGGGGATAGATTCATCCCTGTGATGCTCTAAGAACTCTTTTGCAGACTTAGTGCCTTTGTTGTTGGGCTATGGAGTCATTTATTAGTCCGAAAACAAAAACATAAACAATATTTACAAAACAAAACAAAAAGAGCCAACTGTGGCTCATAGAAAACATTTTTTTAAGAAATGCCCATTGACTGGGCCACTGAAAACTTCATTGCCTTCCAAATCCTGCAACCTGTAAGTGTTGTTTAAAAATACTTCAAGGATATTGAAAGGCCCGAACCAGAGGGCATCAAATTTATTGTGTTTGCCCTTTTCCTGTCTGGGTGAATCCCATTTGAGCACTAGATCACCCTGCTCAAATTCCTTCTTCTTGCTCTTCCTGTCAAAATCTTGCTTGATTTTCTGCTGATGAATGTAAGCTCTGTCCAGGACCTGTTCTCTGACCTGCTGCACTTCTACCATCTGATGAATTCTCCTGAGCACATGGTTAGGTTCTCCCTCATAGTCCTAGAGGCGATTTGCCACAGGCAAGGCAAGCTGAGTGGGGAAGACAACCTCTATCCCATAAACGAGTTGGAAGGGTGAGAGGCCCAGGGATTTCTTGGTTGTCACCCGATCGGCCCAAAGAGCAAATTTGAGCTTTGAGTCCCAGGCCCTTTTATTGTCCTCCATTAGCTTCTTGATAAGCTTGATTAGAATTGTATTGGAGGAATCTGCCAGTCTGTTTCCCTGAGGATAGTAGGGAGTGGAGTGAATTAGTGAAATCCCAAATTGTTCACAAAACTTGACCAGAGGCTCAGACCGAAACGGGGAAGCATTGTCAGTGACAATTTTGCTAGGGCAGCCAAATCTAGCTATAATGTCTTCCATGAAGCTGATGATCACTTTGTGAGAAGTGTTTCTGGTGGGGACAACTTCTATCCACTTAGTGAAGTAGTCGGTTGCTGTCAGAATCCATCGGTGCTAGCCGCTCGAGGGAGGATGAATTGCCCCAATGAAGTCCAATCCCCACTGCCGAAAGGGTGCTGAGACCACCACAGGTTTCAATGGCAGGGATTTGAGCTGCTGCTTCCCTGAGAATTTCTAGCATTTAATGCAAGCTCGGATTTCCCTGCAAACATCAGGAAATAAGGTGGGCCAGTAGTACCCAGCTCGAAGGATCTTGTGAGCTGTGGTCTTCCAAAAATGATGACCTCCATAGAGACCGCTATGGAAGTCGAAAATAACCTTCTGGGCCTGTTGTGGGTCCAAACACCTCAGTAATATCCCCTGGGAGTCTTTCCAATACAAGGCCTGTTCTTTGAGGCAATACCTGATAGCTTTGAGTTTCAATGCTCTTGCCTTGCTTTTTTCCATCCCATTCGGGGGCCTCAACTCTTGCAAAAAATGCACGATATCTTTGTACCAGGGGCATGTTGCTAGTGGTACAGTGCTTTGGGAATACCTGTTGGATGACTCAGCTTGCTCTTTAATGAAATTGATTCCCAAGCCCCTGCAATTTGATTCAGCCATTAACTTGGCTAAACCTTGCCCCTTTATCAGCTTGGTGGGCTTAATCTCCAGATCAAACTCTAGGATCTTGGCGATCCATTTACCTCGTCTTCCATCTATGTCAGGCTGTATAAGAATGTCCTTCACAGAAGCTGAAGGGACATATGCAATGATCTTTGAATGCAAGACATAGACTCTGAAAGCTTTGAGAGCTTTCACCAAGGCATAAGCCTGCTTCTCCATGATCTCGTACTGGAGCTCTGCATCTCTCAATGCCTTGCTAAAGAAAGCAATAGGTTGTTCTTGTCCTGGATCATTTTTTTGCAATAGCACTGCAGCTACTGTATCACAGGAAGCAAAAGAAAATATCAGAAAGTCTTTGGAATAATCGGGACTGACTAGCACAGGTGCTTCAGTCAATGCCTTCTTTATTTGGTCAAAAGACTCCCTAGGTTCAGAAGTCCATTTCACTTCATTTCCCTTTCTGAGCATGGATGTGATGTGTTTCACTAGCTCAGCAAAATTTGAGACAAATCTCCTCAGAAAATTTATTCTTCCCAGAAATGCCTGAACCTCTCTCTTAGATCTGGGAAGTGATAGGGCCTGAATTGCTTCTACCCTATCAGGGTCAATTCTCACCCCCTTTGCTGATACTATATGGCCTAACAGTTTCCCTTCTTGCATAGCAAACAATGATTTCTTGGGGTTTAAATATAGGCCATACCTTCGACACTTCAGAAAAACCTTCTTCAAGTGGTAGTAGTGTTCTTTGTTAGTCTTGGAGAAGACTGTTATGTCATCTAAATAAATCAACACAAACTTATCTTTCTCCCCGATGAAGGCTATGTCCATGGCCCGCTGAAATGTTTCTCCTGCATTCATCAGTCCGAAAGGCATCTTGGCGTACATGAACGTGCCCCAAGGAGTGGTGAAGGCTGTCTTTTCTCTATCTTCAGGCATGACTGATATCTGATTATAGCCAGAAAATCCATCAATCAAAGATATCCTAGATGCACCAGTGACCTTCTGCAATATATGTTCCATGTTGGGCAGGGGATAATTGTCCTTCCTTGAACTCCTATTCAGGTTCCTGAAATCGACACAGAGTCTGATTTCTCTGCTCTTATTTCTTACTGGGACCAAATTGGCTACCCATTCAGAGTATCTCAAGGGGACAATGATTTGGGCATCCAACAGCTTCTTCACCTCCCTCTCCATGATAGGTAGCAGCATAGGATTTATCTGTCTCAGCTTCTGCTTGAATGGCTTAGCCTCTTCTTTCAGCGGGATCTTGTGCTCAATGACTGTCGTGTCATATGTCTTGAGGTCTTTGTAGGTCCATGCAAACACGTCAACAAACTCCCTCAGAAAATTAGTGTATTCGGCCCTCTGCTTCTTGGTCAAACTCTTTGACAGTTTGACAAACTTAGGCTCCTCTGGTGTGCCTATGTTGCACTCAATTGTGTCAGCATCATCACCTGAAACTCTGCCCTTTATCGCCACATCATTCCCATCGAACAATCTTTCTAATGGGATCAGACCTTTTGGTATGTGATTTCTCAGTAGTTGAATAATCTGATGGTCAACAATTTCATTCAAAAGCCCCTCGGAGTGATGGTCATTTCCCATGTCAGGATCCTCATCTATGTGCAATGCAGAAAAGTCATCAATGGATTGGAGGAATTTTTCGATCTCCTGGTCATCTTCAAATACCTTCCAATGCCTGACATTGTCCAATACAACAGGTCTATATCTTATCTCAACATCAGACTGGGCAGTGGGTAGCGCAAGAACTTCGAACAAACTAGCTGAAAAGGCTTGAAAGTCGGCTGGAGCATTTTCTTCCCTTGGGATGAAAGAGATATTGAAAGCCAGGAAAGAATTATCAACTAGGTCCCATACCTCGTTCCTGTAATTCTTGAGTCGAGGGTGCTTAGCCTGGTAAATGTTTTTGACCTGCTAGAAAATCAGTTCTACATCTCCAAACATAGCCATCTCCTTGATTCCCATATCCCTTGCAGCTCTCAATCCCAGAACCAGAGCTTCATACTCTGCCACGTTATTGGTGACTTCAAATTCCAACTTGTATGACAGAGATATGGTCTCGTGAGAAGGGGATCTGAATACCACTCCGGTGCCTGCACCTATACTGGAAGAAGCTCCGTCAAAGAACATCTTCCAAACAGAGGTGGTTGGAGGAGGCATTTCTTGATTAAGACTGGGCTGCTTTCTGATTTGCAAAGGGGCCTCAGGGGTCTCAGTGACCTGTAACAAGCTAGACCCTAAGCCAGTGTCAAGGGAAAATATGGGGTGATTAGTGGGGTCTACTTCATCACTGATAATGTAGGCCAGCTAAGCTTCTCTGTACAATATTCTATGTTCTCCCCCAAAGACTGGGATGGTGGCATATGTGAGGTCCATCTGTAACGTCCCCCCAAGCCTCTTAATCCAAGACCTTGACAACAACATGCCAAACTTGGGGGGAACATCAGCTACCACAATGTCCATGAGCATACTTTTCATAGGCAGCTGGAACATGGAGACTACCAGGTCCTTGATGACTCCCAAACATTGCACTCTTCTAGAGTCAAAAGAATATAGGTCATGATAGGATTGGGTGACTTCCAGTCCTAATTCTTCCATGACAGCTTTGGGCATGAGGTTGTGAGAGGCTCCTAAATCCATCAAACAGTTGTGCAGTACCTTGTCATGTATGTTCAGGGAGGTGTAGAAGGGAGGGGATGAATCATCTCTATCTTCTACCATAGGTCCTAGGACAACTGTTGGCTTTTCATCTTGGAGGTTTATAAAGTCAATGGATGGGTCTGAGGCTTCAGACTTCAAAAGGTCAAAGAAGCGCCTTTTAAATTCACCATGTTTGATCAGCTCAGTGAGGGGCACAGGGATTCTAATCTTTTGAATCTCATGCTCGAAATTAAAAGGGGATGTAGGCTTTGGAATTTCTCTAATTTTAGGAACATGATTTTGGACAATGGGAAAGAGAGGTTGGGACTTCTTACCTCTGTGGTTGTCAGCTACCTCATCAACGGGCTTCTCTGCTCTAGTGGACGGCTCAGGAATATCAGGTGATGCTGCCTTTTTGTTGGATATTAGGTTATACTTGCCTCGGCCACCACCATCTTTGTCTCCCTTGCTCAGTTCATTTAGCTGACTGTTCATGAGGGATTCCTCGTATGCTGATTGAGTCAGGTGAGGGAAAGGAGGAGTGACTTCTACAGAGTGAATTTTAGGTTCAGGCTCGTCTTCTCCCCCTTCTTCTTCATCAGCCAAAAAATTGTTCTGGAAAGGAGCCTGAATTCTTTGGTCATCTCTGTCTCTTTCCTTCTCTCTATGCATAGCTGGGGGAGAAAAATTGTTTGGTCTTCTGAAACCTGTTCTGTTCTCGTTGTTATGAGGGCCCTTGTTCATTTGTTTTCTTTCTACCTTCAATCTCTCCATCTCTTCTTTTAGAAAGTTCACCACCTGGGTCAACTCATTTACTTGAGGGTGGGGCAGTGATGGGCCAGAAATGTTGGAGCCAGAAATTGAGGCTTCTGATTTTCCCTTTCTTCTGTCAGTGTTAGCTCTGTTCCTCAGTCTGTCAGTTGCTAGTATGTTGGATTCTACCTCTATAGCTGCATATTGCATTTGAGCTAAGGAGGTATCTCTTCTCTCTCTCAATAAAAGACAGAAATCAGGGTCGAATGCACCCGCATAGGAAATCTGGGCAGAGGCCTCTGAGGGTTTTATCTCTACAAGAATCTTGTTATACATTTTATTAAATCTTTTGGAGAAGTCAGAGACCGAATCTCCTTCCTGCTTCTTCAGAGACCCAAACTCAGTCATGTAATATATGTAATCTTTTCTATCTCCCCACTGCCTCAGGAAAACAATATCGAGGGCTTCAATGCCAGCAATAGATCCAGGAGCCAACCCCCTAAACCACTTCCTTACCTCACCATCCAAGCTCTGAACAAAGACTCTCATCCAGACATCCTCATTTTCAATGTTCAGATTATTTGCATAACTGTAGAAGGCAGCTAGGTGCTCTTCTGCAGTTATGTCCCCTTCCCCAGTGAACTTGGGCATATACTTCAAGTAGTCTCCAGCAGGAAGAGGGTTCATAGGATGAGGCAGGACTAAGGGAGCATATCTAGCAGCGACTATGGCATCCATTCTGTTCTATGGGGGATTAGCACCAACCATAGGGATGTTGGGTGGAGGAGAACTTGGAGGAGAAGGAGTGTGAACATGAGATGTAGGAAAAGAGGTCCTCAAGGGGGGCGACGGGAAAAACAGAGAGGGGTCTAAGGCACCTGAGTGTGTAGATGTTCCTCTCTGTGTAGCAGTAGTAATAAAAGGAGGAGTAGTGAAACCTTCTGAGGCATGAGGTCTATACTGAGGCACAACTTCCAGGGAGGGGGGAGTGACAAGGATCTCTCCCTCTGATACTAGACCAGGCGGAGAGAACTCAGCAGGAACACTCCTGAAGTTCAGAAAATGGGAAACTTCAGAGGAAGGACGACCAAGAAACTGCGAATAAGAAAATGGAGTTCTTACAGAGGGAGGTGGGGAAATACCTGATTCAAACACGATGCTTTCTTCTTGAGGAGCCTTTCCTCTTCTGAGAATCACCTCTGGATTTTCTTCAGTAGCAGCTAGAGGCAGTTGTGGACGATACCGCGTGTGTCTGCCGCTGGAAGCCACAACTATTTCAAGGGGTTCACCGCAGTGGAGTCATCACAGTGGAGTTGTCAGGTGCACATGAGCAATCTTCAAGTTTTGATATCTGATGCACCTTCAGAATCAGCTTAATCTTTGTCGTTCAATCCCAGGGAAAATATTCAACTTCATCCTTGGCAATGGCGCCAGAAATGTTGGAGCCGGAAGTCACTCCTGGATTTCTTGCAAGAGCAAAGCCCAACGCCCATCAGTTTAATGTCAAGATTTGTTTGAAAGGGTGATCAAATGGAAGGAAACTCAGAACAGTATCGTCTCAACTTAGAAACCAGACGAGGCATGCATGAACGAGTGAGGTCTTGATAAACTCCAAACAGTGATTTGTAGTGAAAGGGTGAGTAGATGGAAGACTTTCGTAAGAAGTGTGAAAAGGTCTATCACAGACATCAAGTTCGTAATAGACTGGAGGAGAAAGCATTCAAATACAAAGTCTCTTTATATTCAAACACAAAAAACCAGAGAATACAAAAATGTCACAACAAATCCTTTATCATAACATAACTGCAACAATCCACATGAATCATTCAACTGTGAACTCTCCGGCATGAGATGAAAGATAGATGGAAAGGGGAGAACTGTTTGTTATAAACCAAGAAATCTC
>ML776821.1:2325423-2336671 GCA_009831015.1 Picea engelmannii
AGTACCCATCAGAATATAAATGGATTAAATTGGTTGAGTAGGTGGATCAACAAGACTGGGAAAGAAAGGGAGAGGGAAACAAATTGTCTGTAGAGGCATTCCATTGGGCAAGGAGTCACAACATCCTACATATCAAAGCCAATCAAACTGTATAACAGACAAAATGGATATATAATGATGAGTAGAAGCATGGTGAATATGAAAAAAGGAAGAACACCCATTGTACAAAGATCCTTTCTGCAAACAGATAAAGATTGCTTTGACAATAAACAATGATAAAATGGGCAAGCTACATCAGATCCTATGTTGTTAATGAATCCATGATCCATCAATGGTAGCTATGATCCTCAAAACCTGCAATATTTTCAAGCTAGAAGATAACAAATAAATGGAAAAACGAAAAAGAAAATCTGATAACAACTCTCATGAATCTTTAATGGAAGAAAATGTCATTACAAACAGGCCCTCGTGCTTACAAATGACCAAGTAAAACCACTCCTCCAGCTCTCTCCTCTCTTGGTTCATGAATCCAACCCTTTTCTCATAAAAACATTCTTTCATTCATAGTGAATAATATCTATCTATCCTAAGGAGGTCAAAACCAAGGAGTTACATAGGATCCTCGTCCATTTAGGAGTCTTGCTACAAAATATTCCAACAAAAGCCTAACAAATTCCTTTTTTTTTGTGATTTTGTCTATGATAATAAATTCCTTTTGAAACAGGTCATCTTGATTGATATGGAGATGGAACACATGTCCCTCTTCTCCAACAAACTCCTAGGATACCATTCGAACCTTCCTTGACAGGTGACAACCTCCAAACAAGGAAAATATCCAACAACTATGCAAAACAGAGAGTTTGCAGTGCCAATTTACAGTGCACTCATGTTTTAATTATATCTCTCGAATTACAAATTGGGCCAGGCTGAAATTTGGTCACCAAATCAACAAGGCTATCATTCTCCTCCACAAAAAGTTTTAGAGAAACCCAAATCATATTTTTGGAGTTATGATCAAATCGTTAGATGCATCTGCTACATGAAATGAGTTCATAGTGCCTCTGTCAGTGAGTTCGCAACGCCTATGATAGTTTGGAGCGCTAAGAGAAAAGAAGTTGCCACACTCCATTCCTGACCTCCAAACAAGACAAAAAATCTTATGGAGTACCTGATGGCTATGAGGTTGATGCTGGTAATTTCGTATTTTCACCTAGATCCCTACAAGTTGCTTAACCTCCAACCCTCATCCAAGACAGTTCATAGCACCATAAAGAGAAACAACCCCTTGGCCCTTTCCAAACCTTAAAGCAAGGTGGAAAAGTTCATAGATTACCTAGTAACCTGGAGATGAATGTTGATACCTTCATATTTGCACAAGGACATCTACAAGTGGTCTAACCGCCAACTATCCTCTGCAACAAGCTCGCAGCGGATTTCACAGCGCCAAACCACAAACTGATTTGAAAGCATGAGAAAGTAAAATAACAGCTAGAGATACTTTACATAGCTTATGGAACTAAAATTTCAAGGTGATGATGGTGATTAGAAGTATGTGACTGATGAAAACTAACACTCCTTGCCATGATGACTAAAACTCAACCCAGGACACAACCACAAGATCCTAGACTAAGGATAAAATGACTTGGGTTTATAAAGACAATCTGAATATTGAAAAATGACTCTAGGAAGAAAACATAGAACTACAAAGAACCTATGACTCAAAGAAAAAGACTAAAATGACTTTTTGATTCCCCCACAACTCTATGTAATAACATATGGCTCCACAGGGGATGGCATGCTCCCTATGAGTTTCAAAGAACATGTAGTTCCAATGGCTTTGTCCATGGGCTATGGAGTCATCTATGCAACCACCCTCTGTAACACTGCCAAAATCCACCACTTATTCAAGAAAACTAATAAACTTGTTGCAAACAAACCTCATACTGCAAATCTAATCACACTATGTAAGCTAAAGAAAATAAAATGCTTAGGAAACAAGCTTATTTCCTATTCTATCCTACCTCTGACTAGATCTGCAACTTGCTCAAGTAAATGCAAATTTCCACAGAAACCATTCAAATAACTTTAGGACTGAAAGAATCCCTTCTCTACCATTAATCAATAGATAATAACAGAAATATAACAACAATGATATAAACTTCTTCAAAAAATCATATTCACCCATAAAGACCGATGAAATAATGAAATCTGAAATCTTAAGAGAATCTGAAAGATATGACCCCAATAAAGTTGTTATTAGATCCTCAAAACCAAGATCATAAACATGTTGATTCAGAAAAGATAATTTCCCATGCATACATTCCCCTTTGCCTGAAAATAGATGACCTTCTTGTTCTTTCGTGAGAAACTCTTGATCATCAAGAATGACAGTTTCCTCTTCATAAAAAAAGGTCATATGATAATTGTATAGCAGGATTCAAAGCATCCTAATTATGATCAGATAAGAATATATAGTTATCTATAGAATCATCCTTTAATGCAAGCTCAAAATGATTTGGAAACTGATCATAAGAATGATGTACATCCTGATCCATAGAAAAATATGAAAAAAATTGTCAAATGATGTCCCAAATCTGAATTATATTCACATTCGTCTTGTTGTTCCTGTGCATGCAGAATTTCAAGGTAAGCCTGATCTCTAATCCTTTTGCAAGATCGAATGTTCTCATTGACTTCCTATGCATCTTCAAACAATCGTATTAATGATGAGGTTTTCCTTTCTCCCAGGATAAGGACAAGATCTAAATGTTGAGTTGCTACATAGTACACCATGGAAGCAGTCTCAGAAGGTCAGATTTCCAATGGCATGCTATGATAAAAATTGTAAAATATCATATTGATGGAACCCAGAGCTTCTTTCTCCCCTCTCCTCAAAACATTAAAATCAACCAGGTATTGATCAAAGGACTTATTTGCACCCCAATAATTTAAAAATGCATTACATAACTCAATCCAAGAACCAACAGAATCAACTCCCAAACCCTTAAACTACAAAGCAACATCCTCAATCAAGGATTTGGGAAAAAACCTCATGGTAAAATATTCACGTACTGTCTCAAACTGCTCAACAAAGTTCTCAAAGGCTCCCAAATGCCTCTTGATAGTAATATGACCCTCTCCAAAAAAACGAGGAAGATACTCAATAAAATTAAGAGGGTAAGAATGAAGATGAGATGGTAGTCTTAAAGGTCTAAACATTTTCTCTTTGATTCTAGTTTGGACAGTAGTGGGATGAAAATGAGGTTTAACAAGTTGATTGCAAGGCTCAGCAATGATAGTAGTAGGTGAAAAGATCTGAGAAGATAATGAATCAATTTCATCATCCTCATGATTACAAGGATGAGCATGTGTAGAAAGGATTGAGATATAAACCTCGTTCTTCTCAATAGGTTGAGGTGAGGAGACATGATCAACATCTACAACACATGCAGAATGGAGACCTTATTCTTCCAAGGAAGGATATATAAATGAATGTTGATGATCATCAGAGTAAAAAATGAAAAGGATAGTCCTTCTTATATGTAAAGGGAAAGACATGAATGCACTGATGAAAAAGAACAAAAGTTCATGGAGAAAACTAATGAACTGATACCTGGATTGTCCCTTCCATATTTGCATCTTTCTGTTAGAAGGATCCTTCCTCCAGTGGAGTATTTGATTGTGGATTTTCCAGGTAGATGATTACAATAAATTTCAGTGTCCCTCTCTTGTCTACCATCAATAGTTGGATCTATGTCATTCTCCTAGGCAAGCTTGCTTCACACTCCGCTCCCTGACAACGACGCCAAAAATGTTAGCACTGAGAGTCACACTTAGACTGTTGTAAGTGCAAGCCCAGTACCCATCAGAATATAAATGGATTAAATTGTTTGAGTAGGTGGATCAACAAGACTAGGAAAGAAAGGGAGAGGGAAACAAATTGTCTGCAGAGGCATTCCATTGGGAAATTAGTCACAACATCCTACAGATCAAAGGAAATCAAACTATATATCAGACAAAATGGATATATAATTATGAGTAGAATCATGGTGAATATGACAAAAGGAAGAACATACATTGCATAGAGATCATTTCTGCAAACAGATAAAGATTGCTTTGACAATAAACAATGGTAAAATGAGAAAGCTACAACAAATCCTCTATTGTTCATGAATACATACATCAATGGCATCTATGATCCTCAAAACTTGTAATATTTTCAAGCAAGAATATAACAAAGAAATGGAAAAACATGGAAGATAATTTGATAACAGTTCTCATGAATCTTTAATGGAATAAAATGTCATTACAAACAGGCCCTCAGGCTTACACATGGGGAATTAAAACTACTCCTCCAGCTCTCTCCTCTCTTGGATCATGAATCCAACCCTTTTCTATCAAAAACCCTTTCATTTATAGTGAATAATATCTATCTACCCTAAGGAGGTCGAAACCAAGGAGTTACATAGGATCCTCCTCCATTTAGGATTCTTGTTACAAAAGATTCCAACAAAAGCCTAACAAATTCCTATTTTTTGGGGATTTTGTCTATGATGATAAATTCCTTTTGAAACGTGTCATCCTGATTGATATGGGGATGGAATAAATGTCCAAAAAAATTCTAGGAGACCATTCTAACCTTCCTTGACAGGTGGCAAACTCCAAACAAGGCAAATATCCAACAACTATGCAAAGTAGAGAGTTTGCAGCCACAATTTGTACCACACTGGTGTTTTAAACTTATCTCTCGAATTACAAACTGGTTCAGGATGAAATTTGGTCACCAAGTCAACAAGGCTATCATTCTCCTCCACAAATTTTTTTAGAGAAACCCACATCATCGTTTTGGAGTTATGATCAAATCTTTAGACGCATCTACTACAGGAAATAAGTTTGTAATGCCTCAGCGAGTTTGCAGTGCCTGTGAGAGTTTGAAGTGCCAAGAGAAAACAATTGGCCACACTACTTTCCTAACCTCCAAACAAGACAAAAACTCTCATGGAGTACCTGATGGCTATGAGGTTGATGCTAGTAATTTCAGATTTGCACCCAGATGCCTGCAATTTTCCTAACCTCCAACCCTCATCCAAGACAATTCACAGTGCCAATAATAATTTCATAGCGACACAAAGATAAACAACCCCTCCACCCTTTCTAGACCTTAAAGCAAGGTGGAAAAGTTCATAGAGAACCTGGTAACCTGAAGTTGAACATTGATACCTTCAGATTTTCACAGGGATGCCTACAAGTGGTCTAACTACCAACTGTCCTCTGCAACTAGTTCACAACAAACTTCACAGCGCCAAACCACAAACCAATTTGAAATCATGAACAGTTAAAATAACAACTAGAGATACTCCACACAACTTATGGAACTAAAATGTCAAGGTGATGATGGTGATTAGAAGGATGTAACTGATGAAAACTAACACTCCTTGTCATGATGACTAAGACTCGACCCAGGACACAACCACAAGATCCTAGACTAAGGCTAAAATGACTTAGGTTTATAAAGACAATTTGAATATTGAAAAATGACTTTAGGAAGAAAACATAGAACTACAAAGAACCTATGACTCAAAGAAAAAGACTAAGATGACTTTTTGATTCCCCCACAACTCTATGTGATAACACCTCAAAGGAGGAGGGGGTTCCCTTATACAGTATAAGGGCCAAAATGGTGAAGTTTAAAGACTCCAAAACCTTCCCCTATTTCCTTGAATATTCAACAATAGCTAAGATGTCTTCTTCCAAGAGGTCATAAACACCTTGGAAAAAGTATTTTGTCCACCAATTTGGGCCAAGACTTTTTTCCTTTTGAAATGAATAGATAACCTCTCTTAGGTCCTTGGAAACTTCTACTATCAAGTCCTAATTTAAGTCATCTCCAATAAATATGGCAAAGTGTTTGTCAATTTTAATGATCTCAACAATGTTTTCCTTATATGGGACTATATAAATGATTAAAGTAATTCACTCTCTCTACCATTATTTATTGAAATGTTGATGCCCCATTTCCATCAGCCTTTCACCTTTCCCAAGCAATGTTTTCATTCTTCCTTCCTTTGGCATAATTTTGAAGTAAAAAAAATCATTTCCTTGCCTAAGATAGACAACCTTACTCTTCTATCTCCATCTAGCCTCCTTAGATAATAAAATCTTCCTTTTCATCTACTCCAAAGTTTTCAAAGATTTTATTCCCTAGGAATAAATTAAAAAAAAAAAAAACATTGGAATTTTGAGAGAACAAACCAATAATCTGTTACTTCATCTTTGAAATATTCTTTTGAGAACTATTGTGTTTCATTTTTTCCCAACAAATGGTGGACTTTTTTACTTTTTTCAAATTGGTACTTAATTGTAGCATAGTTGATTCCTCAACATTTGGATCATGCACTCTCCATTCTTTTTTAACCCAAGTTTTTGAATTTGTCATCCTTAAGCCAAAAGCTCATGAAGAACCCCAAGGGACTCTTTTCATCCTTCAGACTCTCGTTGCAAAACGATTAGGAGTCAAATTGATTGGATTTGGATCACAAAGAGTTACCTTATCTAGCTTCTCCAATAGAAAGGTAGCCAATGGATCCATCCTACCAAATTCACCCCACACTTCTCCCTACCTTAGAAAAAGTCCAGATCCCTCAAACAATGACATTTTGATATGACCCCAAGGGGGGCATATATGGGGTTAAATGTATAGGATATGACCCCAAGTGGGGGCATATATGCGGTATTTGGAGATTCTCCTATTCTTTAAGGAGTTATTGTGTAACTTATCTCTCTTATAATTATTGGAGTTGTGCTCAATGCTCACATTGGGTACATGGTGTGTACTTCTCGTTTATTTGGATATTTTAAGCATTTGGAAAATAACACATTTTGACCTCTCAATATTTATGGTTAAAATAATTCCTCAGAATAATTTAACCTATCATTGTAGGGTCCATAATGTTTTATAGAGGACTTTTATAATTCCAATGAGAACAATATTTTCCATATCCCTGATGGAACAATATTAGTGTTTTGCAAATTAAATAATTGGTTCCATCATGTTACCAGTCCTACATATTTACCTACAACATCATAAACGACACAATTATATCCCGTTACTGATCCTCTTTATTTACCTACACCATCATAAATGACAAAATTCCATCCATTAAAAATATGAGTTAAGAAATTCCTCACCTTCTCTCCTTACATATTTGTTTCTTGAATCATTAACAGGTCTAGATTATAAACATGATCCAGATGTTCAATGGCATTGTTGAACAAAAGCACAATACTTTGGTCATAATTAATTGACATTGTACAATAACTTGACGATCCCTTCATGGACTCTTCAAAAGAAATCTCCACATTGATCTTAGGAGTTTCCCTTTGAGAATTCATAATATTCCCATTGTCATTCTCTAGCGTTACTTCATTAACCTTATATACCAAATCCTCGACCTCCTTTGTGACATCCATTGCCAATTCCCTTATCTCAAATCTCTTTGTACAACCATCTTTTAAATCTCCATATTTATGGCAATGTGAGCATCTAAAAGAGATACACATCTAAAAAGGTTACGAACATAATGGAGGGATTGGTGATAAGTCCACCTTCTTGCTACTACTTCAAGACTATTTGGTAGCCCATCATCCAAGTCCATTTCAACACACACCCTATCCCTAAATTTCATATATTCCTCCCACTTCTATCATCTATATACTTTCCGAGACATTCACCAATTACTCTCATTCACGGTTTGTTCCTAAATTTCACATATCCTCCCTACTTCTATCATCTACATTTTTAACTTTCCCAAACATTTACCAATTACTCAATTGTTCCATGATTAGGAAGGGTTGGGAGTTTTCCCCTCATTGGTTGGACATATTGGTTGGACATTTTCCTTCTTATTATGTTGGTCAAAACAAGGTGAACAAGATTTGAGTATGTTCCCCTAGTACCACCTTCTTTAATACGACTTACATCATATCCATTTTCAAGGAGAAAGCAAGCCATCCTTTGACGAAGATGAAAAATTGGGGGCTCGAAACTTTCCTTATCCCGTGCAACAACTGTTAGCATACCAACCTCCCAAAGAACTTTCGAGCCAACCAATATCAAATTCCGGAACAACAATACGTGCCTACGGACCATGCCTTCCCCAAAGCCATTTTAACCTTAATATAGACATTTTTAATTCCATCCATATTCATCCATATCCATCCAAAGACATGGTAATCCATCCATATCCATCAATAATATAGACATTTTTAATTCCATAAACAATAGATCAACAATTAAATTATTGGAGGATTGAATTTAAAGAAAACACAATTATTGGTTGTGTTTTCACCATCTTATTTTATACTCTTTATCCTATTTTTAAAATAAAAATGTCTATCAATTTAATATCCTATCTATAAACATTCATCATCTACTACTATTAATATGGATATGGTAATCCATATAAAATTATTCCTCAGTCAAATTTACATACTATATATCCATAAACGTTTCCATCAATTCATAATTTGAGTACAGTGATTGCTAACCAATTTGATTTCATATCAAATTTGAGTGCTAACCAATTTGACTTCATTCATAATTATTCATAATTTGAGTACAATGATTGCTAACCAACTTGACTTCATATCAAATTTGAGTACAGTGATTGCTAACCAATTTGATATCCACGTAAACATTGTCTCGTTATCATTTCTATGGACATGATGATTGCTAACCGACTTTGCTTAAATGTAAAGCTTGTGTCACTATACCCATTAACTTTGGCATCAATTTAGAACTTGGGCACTACAATCATTAACTAATTTAACTTAAATGCCAAGCGTATATGCCTGTATATCTTTTAAATTTAAAACTTTCATTTATAAATTATGAAACAACATTTCTTGGATAGTATTTTTCAAATTTAAAAGCATTAATTCAAACAAAAGGTTTTGAAATTGTAAGAACATTTTTGTTTCAAATTCAACGTAGTTTTTTTATTTCCTACTATGATTAATAAAATTTCATTATTATTTGTTCATGCATATTGAATGCAAGTAACAAACTTTGGATAGTATTTTTCAAATATAAAAGCATTAATTCAAACAAAAAGTTTTGAAATTGGAAGAACATTTTTGTTTCAAATTCACCATAGTTTTTTTATTTCTTACTATGATTAATCAAATTTCATTATTCTTTGTTCATGCATATTGAATGCAAGTAACAAACTTGACATAAGTATCAAGCTGGTGTCACTATATACCCATAAACTTTGTGATCAATTTCATAACCTTGTCACAATGAATGCTAACAAACTTGGGCACAATGAATGCTAGCAAATTTGGTTTAAATAGCAAGCTTGTTGTGGCATAATTTTGACTAAGTATTGGCATAAAGCAATGTTTAATAGAAGATAATCTACAAAATACATGAAGCTACATAAGCATGAGTTCTCGAAATCATAGAAATTTGAGTAGTCAGAGTCCAAGGAGTCGTCTCATAAATCTTATGCCCCCAATCTCTCCAACCCTCTACCAATTTCCTAAAGGTGCATACATTTTGTATAAGTGTGGGGCACTTGCATGAAGTTGATGGTCAAAAAAGTGGCAATGGGGTCCGCAAGGATGGGCACACACATGAACATGCTCACATTCTCAGAAACATGCACACAAGCTTGCCAACTCAATGTCAAGTTAATGTTTTCAAGAAAAAATGTGATTTCCTAAGCATGTGTGCACTGCTATAATTATTTATTTGGAAAACATTGTGGTTTCTTTCTTACCTAATCGTGCGGTGCATTTTGAGGAGGCATTGAGAAATTTGAAGAGGCATTGTAGGAGTGTTAACTTCTTGGTTGACTGGTTCTAGGTATGTTTTCTAAACCTTCTTCTATTTTTATTTCATATATTTTTTTTAAATATAAAAACAAACAAAATGATATTTTTATCTCTTTAAATGCAACATATTTAAATCACATGGAGCTTGCACTTGAATAAAACCCATGCCCACCATCACTAAATGAAGATAGAACAAACCCCAACCCATAAACATGAAATGCAAACTTTGATATTGATGTAGTTCTTAGGTCATTAAGATTCCTGATACAATATTTAATCCCTCATGCCTTTCACTAGCTACATTAGTGGATACCATTTTTTCTTCAATCGCTAATGCCCAAGGCCAGTTATCGCACATTTCTAATTATATGGCTAGAATGTTTGAGTATATAGGGCGAGTTTGGATAGAAACCAAGTCAATGATCTAAACATTTCAAAACAAGATTTGATAGCCTTGTTTATTGACCCCATATCTAGAACACAACCTAGAGTGACAAAGAAGTGTATTTTCATGGACTAGTGCACCCACCAAAATTTTGTAGACAACTAAATGGATAGGTGTTTCATGGTTTTTAACAACCCCCCTAAAATAATAAGGAGGTCCCATTGTATTTCCTTAGAAAATTGTGGGCTCAATTTATCTTGGGTCACCATGTCAACTACTTTGATATTGGTGAATTGCAAGGGGTGGCTCATGGGTCCACACAAGATAAAACAAAAACTAGGAGTGATCCATTGAGATGGCCTCATCCTCCTAGGTGGAGGCTTAACCCCCCTACCCAACATCCTCCCATATCATAAAATGGTAGCCAGACTCAAATCTCCATTTTCATCTTGACCCATAGCATAGTACAACATAGCACATTCACAACACTATCTCCCCAGGAGTGATCTTCAGGTGATGTTGGTGGAGGGGTTGGGCCTTCAATCCCTACAACAAAGTCTATATAGGAGAGACCACATGGACATAGTAGGCGTTATATATATAGTTACAAATCACTAGTTTTATATATAGTTTATTGTGCGATTTTTTCCAATATCTAATAATTTCATTTGTGTAGTTGTTAAGATCCAAGAGTAGACTTTCATCACCTCCAAACGCATTAGTGACAATTTCCAACACTGATGCAATAATGATAGTTTCCATCACTGAATCCCCCCGCAAACAGGTGAAATCCCCCTTGGATTGGGTCTCCTTTGATCCAAGACAGAAGGAAAAAAAAGGGACACTAAATTCCCTTAAGACTAATTTATATGTTCATTAATGAAATCAGAAGAGAGAGAGAAAGAGGAAAATATGGATGGCTTACCTCTTTAATGTAGGTTTTCCTCATTGCTCCAACTGTTGAACTTTATCTCCAAGCTTCGAGTATGGAAGTAGCCCTCCTGCAAGAGATGAGACAATCTTCTT
>ML776821.1:2351198-2370705 GCA_009831015.1 Picea engelmannii
GTGCCAGTTTTGTATAAATAAGAGGCTAGCGCCTCACTTCTAATACACTTCACTTGCTCATGTTCTTATGAGGCAAGGTGACATTTCTAGTGTGTGAAAGAAGAAGAAGGGTGGCGCATCTCTTGGAGGAGGATTTCTTGTATTGGTTGAGTTATCTCTTGAACTCTTGATAAGCTATTTATGATAAGGAAGTTTTTGCTGGGTTTTCTTCCCCTAGAGGGTTTCCCAGGATAAATGTTGTGTACTTGTGGATGTGTATTTCTTAGTGATATTGTGGTTGTTATGCTCTTATCTTTATGAAATGCAAAGAACTATAATATCAGCATAAAACATTAACAGCCACATAGTATGCCTCTATGTAATTGAGTGCCATATAGGTCTTCTTCTCACTGAGTCACGAGATCACAGCTGATCCCATACGAAATCAACATTCAGATGTATTTTTTCAGTTTGTGACACTTCCTACCCAATCTGTATCTGTGTAGTCCTACAATCTTATGTCACAATCCGAGATATATATGGGTCCATAATCAATTGTACCCTTTAGGTACCTCATCACATGTTTTTCCATAATCAGGTGAACATGTCTAGGATCAATCATTTAATGAATCACTGTGTTCACCACAAAACATATATATATCCTCGTGTTCTTTGAAATATATCAACGAACCAAATTTTCACATCACATTGTACCAAACTAGTACACTTGCTCAGCTGCAACTCAATATACACAATCATGTGCTAGCTCTATGTTTTCTTTGAAAAGCACTATCTGTCTCACTACCTGAGAGTATGTCCTCTACTCTCTCTGCAGTTGTTCCTTCAGGAACTAAGACTTTGCACCTACAGTTGTTCTTTCTGAAGCTGAGAATGGATGCTCCATTCTCACTATAGCTTCCAAACTCTGATAATAGCTAATATATTCTATCACAATAATAGCTTCATCTGAAATTGAGAGTGGCTCAACAAATGACACTAAGGGTAACTTATCCTCTTTCTCTGGAGCTAACTCAATATTGTATTGTATTCATGTCTCCATGGCCCAACTCATGTATGATGCCAATTGGCACTAGAGATAATGCAATCTCAAATACAAGGACTATCATACCTTCTCCCTATGAATCTCATACTGTGTCGGCTTCTTTTAATGAATCATGTTATATATATATATATATATATATATACTTCTTCTAATTACTGGAGCAAGTGTCTCATCATAGTCTTCTCCCTCTTACTGGGAGAATCCTCTGGACACAAATCAGGCTTTGTACATTTCTGTGAATGGTCTTGGGGAGCTTTCTCTTCCTTACTAGATCATGAGGGTTGAATCCCTATGAACTCTGGGTTCTTATAAGATGGTATTTGGTGGGGCCACCTACCTCACCACTTATGGAGCCATCTGTTGCTCATGATATGGATCGTCAATGCTATATGGTTTTGCATCCTGCAAAGTGTCACAGGACCATATTGGTCTCTTCATGGTTACTGCAATGATTTTGGGTAGGCCCTTCTCGATCTACTAACTCTTCTTGGTGATCCGAAGAGTGATTAACTACAGTAGAGGGATTTGTTATGTCATCTTTGGAGACTTTTGATCCTCATTATCTATCTCCATATGAGATGTTTTGTATCTAGCAAAAGTAGCTTCTTCTTCTTCTTTTGTACATGGATGTATACGGTCATGTATACAACTTGGATAGTCTGCTCCATGTCTCATATAATATGTTTCATCCTGCAACTGTCACTATATATCCCTCATGGTTATCATGTGTGACCTGCCCAGAAAAAGAACAACAAGAGAGAAATAGTAGACAAGAATAATACTCTTTATAATAATAATAATAATAATAATAATAATAGTGAGAATAATTGTCAAAGTGGCTCCTTCATATCTATTACTTATGACCTTCTTGAAACAAGATCCAAAAGTAAGAAATACAATAATAAGAAATGAGAGAAACAATCTTCTAGTGTTGTGATCGATCATTCTTCCATGGTAACCTGGAAACAAAACAAGAAGTTTCTCCTAGAGGAGAAGTTAGTTATATCTACTAAATGATTACAATAAGCATTTATTTCAATAGTTCTCTCATGCTACCAAGTATTCAAAAACGTTTCAAAGATTGTTATCACAACTATAGTCTTTACTTGTAATGTGGCAAATATCAAACTTGATACGTGCAAATTTGAATCTTATCAATTTAATTAATCAAAACTGGAACCTGGAGTCTTGTCCTCAAGAATGAGTGTTGTTTGTTTTCTTCTGAGTCTCCTTCACTCAAGATGACAAGTATTCTCTTCAACCTGTCCTTTATACTAAGATAATATGTCTTCTTGAGATAAATCTGAATTAGAGAATAAGATGTATAATCTCAACCTTAATCAATCTAATACTTTGACTTTAATTTTGGCCAATGGTCAGTATGATAGTCAATAACTTCAACAGATCAAAATACAACCTAGATGTTCATAAGATCACAATAATTCCATAACAAATAGAGGCATATCAAATTAATCAAAATTGTGGTGCATTGTTCCTCTGAATGTGTTGGATCTAAGATTCTTCTGGATCTACAATTGTTGTTTAGACAAAAGATCATTTCTCTTGTAAATACCCTTTAAAATATTGACATGGTTTAAACATATGTAAGTAAATACCTCTAACAGTATCGAAAGGTAGTGGCACCATCCGACAACAACGACAAGAAATAATGAACCTTTAAAAATTCAAAGGTGCTTCAACTTGTAATTTAAAGGTAGATGGAGATTTTCTAGGGTAACGCACACTAGGACAATAAAAAATCAGTCCCAATACTTCACACCAACTTTCATTGCAACTGGTGTGGTACTGCAACTAGTGCTGCAACTGGCACAAAAAATGGCATGAAGGAACTAGCACTGTAAATGCAACAACAATTGATATTGTAACTGCAATTGATACTACAACTGCAACTGCAACCTAGGGTTTTATGAGAAAACCCTAATTTCTCAAACTTCAATTTTTGGAATTTTGATCTAGGACTAGATGTGCCCTCCTAGAGTGAGATCCTAGATGGTATTACTTTTTCCAACATCCTTCAACAAGGTGGATGATGTCACCTTTTAGGGTTTATGTAGAAACCCTAATTTCTAAAACTTTTCTAAAACTGAAAACTGTTCCAGAGAAAAGGTGCGCTAGAGTTAGGATAGTCTCCCTATGCCCTTAACTTCTTCAACGAGTTCTTTTGTGCTATGAAAATCTCTTCTTTCAGGCCCACTTTGACACCATGTTGATTTTTCTACTTAAGTAGTTAACTGGATTAGTGTTCTTTTACTTATTAAACCATTATCACAATAACTGCATACAAAAGATCATTGAAAAAAGAACATGCACAAGATTTACCCTGGGAAAACCCCCCTAAGGGGAAAAACCCAACAAACTTCCTCAATATAGGTTTTCCAACCAAGAACAATGCTTCTCTCCAAGAGAGAACTATCAAAGAATAAGATCCTCCTCTAACCCTTGACTAGGGAAGAGTAGTTCACCACGTAACCAAGATATATCCAAGAGATAGACCAAAACCCTCCACCAAGTTATCTCCTAGCTGCAGTAGTGTCTCCCTCTCAAAATTGCGCACTTTTCCTCTTGGTTGTAGATCTAGTGAGTGAGTGTGCAAATGAGGTGTTGGCCTATCTTATAAATAGTGGTTTGGCCAGCCTAAAATTAGGTCTAGGACGACCTATTCCTTTAGCCTTTTATTTTTTGTTTTACTTGTCAAGGCACAATAGGGTCGACTTTTACAAAGGAAAAATAGGGCCTAATTAACAAATATAATATAATAATATTATTTAGGGTTTGTCTTGGTCAAATACAATAAGGATGTCTTCTGAAGCTACTCAATATTCAACAACACCAACTACTTCCAATGAAAATCCCATGTGGAGGATTTATTAAGAAGTAAAGGATTATACCAGATTACCATGGGAAAAGAACTGGAACATACTGATGATGAAAATAAAATAAAAATGGGAAAATAGGAATGATGAAGCATGTGGACTGATTGGAATACCCATATCTTTTGATTTAATATTTCACCTTCAAGGAATTGATGACCCTGATGAAGCTTGGGAAAATCTTGAATTTTTTTTTGGTAAACACAATACCATTTGATCCCACTAGATAGAAAATTAGATAATTACTTTGAGTCCAAATAATTTTTCTTTCATTGAAGACTATTTATCTAATTTCAAAACACTTACAATTTTATGTGAAGAATGTAACATAAAGATGGAAGAAGAGCATTGCATATATATTATTCTTTCTATGCTTGGTAATGCATATTCAATGTTTGTATCTACCTTCTATGCCACTAGAGAAGCTCTAGGGACTTCTTATAAAAATCCCTCTCTTGAGTCCTTTTTCGATTCCTTAATACGAGAGAAATATAAGCTTGTGCAACTTGGAGTGGTTAGCACTACCTCACATAAATGGGAGGTCCATTAGATAGATGTTAAATCTTCCTTCTGCATGGGGATTTACAAGAAGAAATCTACATGGAACAATCTCCTCGCTATGTCCAGAATGATTTTATCTTTGTTTGTCACCTTAAGAAATCTCTTTATGGTCTTAAGCAAGATCTCCAATCTTGGTATGCCAAAACGGAAAACTTTCTTATTGACACCGGATTTTCTAGATGCCATTTTGATCCTAATGTCTATACCAAGAAAGTAGGAAGCCATATCATAATCCTTATCCTTTATGTTGATGACCTTATCCTTAACGGTAGTGACTCGAAACTTTTAAACCATGTGAAAACCATCCTTAAGAAGAAATTTGAAATTATAGACTTAGGTTTTTTCACTATTTCTTTGTCCTCCAAGTTTTGCAAACCAATGAAGTAATTTTTTTTTCCTAGTCTAAGTATTATTTTCACCTTTTTCATCTCTTCCACATGGAATATTGTAAAGTACTCACTTCTCCCTTCCAGTATGGATTCAATCTTGTTGCCACATGTATTTCTCCCGAAGTTGATGCCACTTTGTACCATTAGTTAGTTGGTATCCTCTTATAAATGACTCATACATGTCCTGATCTTTCCTTCGTTGTTGGTATTGTTGTCTGGTCTATGAAAACACCCCATGAAATCCATTGGGAAGAAACTAAAATGATACTTTGGTATGTTTGGGGTACAGTTCAGTTCATGATACATTACAGTTCAAGGGGGATCCTTTATTGGTTGGTTTCACTGATTTAGATCGGGCCGACGACCCTGATGATCAGAAGTCTACTACAGGTTATGTTTTCAGCCTTGGTTCAGGACCTGTCACTTGGGCCTATAAGAAGCAACATGATATGTCACTTTCTTTAGCAGAAGTAAAGTACCGAGCAGTGGTAAATGAAATTCAAGAAGCCTTGTGGCTTCAATGGATCCTTTCATAGTTTGGATTTCAACGACAACATCCAACTAAACTTTGGTGTGACAATCATAGTGCCATCAATCTCACTAAAGACCCAATTCAACATTAGCACAACAAACACTTCAAGCTACACATGCACTTAATCAGAAAGCTCATTCATGATTGAGTTAATGAAGTGTTCTTTTTCCCTACAGAAGATCAAGTTGCAGACATTTTCACAAAGTCTCTTACAAAATATAAGTTTTCCAAAATTCGATCTATGTTAGGAGTTCATGAAGTTGTCATTAAGGGGGGATATGATCTAATGCCTCCTTCATTCTCCTATTGTTTCACTATTGTAAATCCTTCAATCCTATCGCAATTTGTTCTTACGAGGGGATGTTAGGATATTTAGACACTTAGGATTTATTTAATATCTACTTGGTCTAATGTGTCGTTAGGTAAAAGTGTGTTTCTTTAGTATGGATTAGTATGCATTTGTAGTTAGGAAATCCGATGGTCATGATATGTTCCTGACATAGACTAATCTGACGATTCATATTCTCCTTGATCTTAACGACTGCATTGATCCATGGCTTGACACCCAATTGGTCCATGATACTTATTTAAAGAGCACGGAGCGTCATTTTCTGATGATCGATTGTGAGAAAATCTCTTGTAAATATCTTTGTAATATTTTTATTTTGCATTAATAAATTTCTCCAAGTGGCCACGTTGGGTGGGGTCATGGATGTTTCCCCGTAGGGTTTTACCATGTCAAAATATCATTCTATTGATCTTTGATCTAGTTGTGTGAGTGGTTACTGAAGGTGTTCGACCTCTATTGGAATACCTATGTTGTTAAACAAAAGGGGTTCCTTGGTTGGTAGTCCCAGGAAATATTTCCATAGACACAGACTGAACCTAGGGTCTACTAAATAAAATAGCACACACTACCAAAGTCCCTATAAGATAAGATCAAGAAAATATATCCCTTGTGTCAGGGAAAAAAAGAAGTAAGGATCTTCCAGAAACGGGAGATGGGACCGTCAAAGAAGATATGAGAAACAATTACCCACAACTACTATGTAATGGACATCTAGAGGTGCAAGTACTAGACGCAACCAATTACCCTCCTAAGTATCCAAAATCATGTGTTGTACGTCTCTCTTAGGTACTGACAATACCACCACTACAATCACCTGGGAATGTAACCTAGGAAAAGCAACTAGGGATACCACTTTGCGCTTGGTGGCTAAGAGGAATGGTCATGGGAGAGGGATTATGTGAATGGGCAGGGAACGTAAGAAAAATGTCTTAGATCTGAAGAAACTCAGATAGTTGTGTCACCTCGAGGAATTTCCACTACTAATATTTCCCCCTTGACTCGCATAACCCCACCGAGAGAGAGTGTTGGGGACCAATCCAAGCACTTTTCTCAACTTCTCCTACCACTTGAACCCTGTGTTAGAGGAGCTTTCCCAAAAAACAATTCACGTTACTAATGAATTTTCTCTCATTAGTGTTCCTAGTTTTGTTTCACTGGCCTTGGATAATTTACTCTCCAACCTACAACCAAGGCCCTAAAATACTAGACTTATTGGTTTTCTATAAATGAAAAAATTTAATTGATTTTAGATTATGCACTTGTTCCTTTTATGATTGTTGTTACTCAAAAGGGTAAATGGAAGTGAAACTTACGATGTGATCACTCTGAATCCAAGAAGAAATCAAAAGAAAATATGAATGGATTGCAATATTAAGTTTTGATGAAGCCTGTCTATAGAAAGGAAAAGGAGGTTTCAAGCAAAGAAACAAGCATAACATTCAATGAAAGAAACATGAACTACTCTTTGAATGTAAAGGGTGTTTGGTATATGAGTCAAAGAAACTATAGGATACATGATTCTTGGCCCCCAGGGCCATGAGAGGAAATTTTTTTTAAAACACAATCTAAAAAATGCTCCTCCCACTAACTAGAATGCAAGAATTATTGTTTATTTTTAATTCAATGAAATGATTTAAAATGAAATTTTTTTTTCATCCTTACTTTCAATGAAATATTTCGATGTCGAGGAAAAGGATTACGAAGAAAAAAATCTAAACAAAATATGCACTAAAGAAAGAACTAAAAGAATCCAAATGTCAGAATGCTTCTAACACAAGTTCAAACAAGAACCCAAATCTATAAAAAGAGAAGGGAAATCAGTTTTTGAAAACCTCATAAAATGAGTAGCAAGAATCAAAGATAAATTCCAAGTTGCAATAAGGATATAGAGATTCTAATATTCAAAGGGTCATAATATTTCCAAAGAAGATAATAAGAAGCTAAAAAACAATGCTCAAAGAAACCCTTGCAATCCTAAATCAATGAAGAAGATTTAGAAAGTCTTGAAATCAAGATAACTGAAGTTTGAGAACCTTCGTGATGAGGATGAAACTAATGGTAAGATATATTTGACCAAAGGATCAGGTTATCCCAATGAATTCATGCTCATTCCATATTTTTGAAGGATTTTCAAACTCAAAAGAGGAAAAAAGAGTGATAAACACAATTTTTTCAATTAAACAAAGTCATAACAGAGCATGAAATATTCTAAGGTAAATCTATGAATCAATAATCTGAGAAGAAAGAGGTAAAATGAGCTCAAAACGTACCTAGGAAGGAGATCAATGCTCATGTAATAAATCAGCGAGGGAATTGAACACAGGTCAACACTTCCCAAAACACAGACAAGGAGCATTGATGGGGGTTTTCAATGCTTTGCAAGCCACTATAGGGGAGTGTTGAATACTAGAAGTGGTTAAAAAAACATAATTTTTTTCCCAGATTCAACAAGGATCGTGCTACTAACTTTGTACAGTTCCTAATGAAGATGAGGGAAAAGGAAGAGTTCAAATAACAAGAAAATATCCAAAAATGTCAAGCAAGCAACATAATTCAAGAGAGTTATAAATTGTGGAAAACATCAAAGTTCTTCCCCAGTGGAGTCGCCATTTTTTTGTTGTGGTGAATTCCCCCTATGAACAAGTGAAATACCCTCTGGATCGGGTTTCCTTCGATCCAAGACGGAAGGAAAACAAATGGACACTAACTTCCCCTTAAGACTAATTTATATTTTCATTAATGAAATCAAAACAGAGAGAGAAAAAGGAAAAGATAGATGGCTTACCTCTTTCATGTAGGTTTTCCTCATTGCTCTAATTTTTGAACTTGATCTCCAAGCTTCGAGTATAGAAGTATCCCTCCTGCAAGAGATGAGACACTCTTTTGTTATTGTATATCGTTAGATGAAAGTGGATTTTTATATGTTGTACTTAAACAAGAGAATGATAAACATTCATGAAATGAATAATGTAGACATTAAGATAAATAGGCCAAGTTATATACTAAAAGTGAAAAGAAATGGAATATTTACAACCTCAATGACAATGTTGCAACAATTCCTCCAAGCTCTCATTTTCCCATCCCCTTTGTGCATTACCAGACGGTAGGTATGATGTTATGAACAACCTCCTCACATGATCAAAGGTTTGACACTCTGAAAACCCTTCTCCCTCTCTCTTGAATGTCACAAGAGCAGAGGTATGATATTCCCAAGTTCCCCTCTTAAGCTCTCACATAAGGAATTTAAATAATTTTCCATTTGAGAACTAACTCAACAATCCAAGGATAATATCACTCGCTAGATCCAATAAATTGGGATCTCCAAGATTTTTAGAGAGGAAATATCTCTGAAGGATTTTAGGGATAAAATATCTCTCAATGATTTTAGGGAGGAAATAACTCTCAAGATCCATCAAATTAGGATATTTGTTTGAGAAAATCTCTCAACCATCCATGAGAATCTCAACTTCTCCTTGAGATTAGAAAACTAGATGTGAGGTGGATTATCACACTAAATTAATTTCATTTTTCCAATAAAAATGAATAATACACGTGCACATAGTATTTTGACTTTCATATGATAAATTTTTCCCTCAACATCTCTAGGGATCATGACAAACACTCCCTCACTTAAGTGTGACAAACATGTGTGTAACACTGAAATGAATAAACATTATAGAGTGAGAATAAACACATGATAAATGCCAAAGGATGGAAAGACCTCTATAAAGAGATGAAATGACACTATAATTGATTAATCTAAGTTTTTGTTTTGAGATTTCGACTAGTTAAGACACTTTGTTATGTTAAGTCATCGGTTTGAAACCCCATCTTACCTTGTGTGTCGTGTATGGGGCATTTTGGACACACATGGAGGTTATAGTGGTAGCAGTCGGATAACATGACCTTGTGTCACATGAGTATCTGACTGACGATTTGTTGATTCCGCCAATCACACATATGTGTGTGTGTGTGTGTGTGTGTTTTATGACATGAAAATAGATATTTTCACTCATTATCTATTGGTAACTTAATGCATATTTCACTCGTTAAATTCAACAACAACAAAAAGAAATTCATAATTAAACTACAAGAACGTGTAAGTATGTAATAGAAAGGAAATAATAATTTTCTAAAGACAAACACTATTCATCTTCGAGTTTTTCTACCAACAAAAATATCCAAATCATAGCTCAATCCTAGAACATCTTCTCACAAACTCATTGTCCATATGCGTAAGAGTTAGTTACTCCATACAATCTTTCTTTCTAACACCTAGTATATAATGTTATTCCAATTTATAGTAGATTAGTATCCTCCTATTCATCTATAAAACAAAAAAACAAAATTAAGAAAAATCCATTAATAATAACACAAACATACTATGCATCTATTAAAAACTCGTTCTATGGATTCCTTTGCCATTCTCTAATTAGGGTTAATTCACAAACTATAATTCAAGAATTTAAAATAATATAAGCAAAGAAAGGAGAAATTATCCATAGGTATCCCAACATACACTTTCCAATTTAATCTACCAATCAGAACTGCTTAGCCCTTACTTACTCTAGAGACCATTCCCTATCATTTGTTAATGGCATTAAAGGTTTTCATGATAACTTACCTAGCATCATAGTTTCTACAATAGAATTCTTAAGTTCAAGAAGCCACTATTGATGTATCTACAATCAACATGTTAACTTCAACACTAGTTAGTGAAAAACTTCATATAACAATCATGAATAATCCATATTACCAATTGTATGTCCAATCATAACATAATCAACTTTTATGTGTTAATTAAATCATAAAATCAATCATACAAGAACAAGATAACCCAATATACCATTATGACTACTAAAATGTTTCTCCTGATTATTGAATAAGTGCTCCAAGTTTAATTAGTCTCCTTTCCTTTGTTAACTCAGTGAGTGCCAACCAGTTTCCACCCTACCATAACCAAGGAGAAATTTTATCCTGGGACCCTAGAGTTGCGTGGGATCATAACCAAGAGTAGAAATGATATTCAATCAATTGAATATGCACCAACAATGGGTATGCCACCAGTAAATATGGTATTTTTTTCAACTACTGGCCATGTCAATCCAATCATTGCAACAGTTCTGACACAGGGATGAATATCTAGCCTTTCCTTCTAGATCTAGCTAATCACTTCATTTTCATTTATTCACATTTTGGCGAGATTTTGTATACTTCAGGTCACACACCCCCAAAATGCATGGAGGCCTCATCTATATATTGGCTATGTGAGGCTAGCCACCTCACCTTCCCATGTAGAATTCTTAATTATTTTAAAAAAAATATCTATTATTCATCTCCCCTCTATGTTACTTGGATATAATTCTCCAATATTTATTTTATTATATTCATTTAGTCCCATTTTCCCATTATTATATCATTATTTCAATTTTCCACTTAAAAGTGGGTAATTTTTAGTTGAATCAATGTTATCATGTGGTTCACTTATATTTATGATAGTYTGGTTCAAAATTTGGAAGGATTAGTTGTWGTGGAGTAAGGRTTYCCCATGCCCCTTACTACACACCCCTAGATCATARTCATGGATTAAGTACCCATCCCTTTATTCCCATAGCAGAACTACTCAAAGTAGGTATGTTACCTCTATTCCTAGATGTACTAGGTATGCCACAAGTTGAAAGTGGTGGGTTTTACAAACTATCTTACTTCTGTATCCCTGCATATTATTCAAAGACACTCATCACACCCAATATTATTATTATTTAATAATAATAATAATATCAAGAATATAATAATTCTCCTAAAACATTCATAATAAATACTTATAGGAATAAATAATAATAAATAAGTATATAAAAAAGAAATTTCCATGGAAAAAAACGTAATTTTATTCATTCGAAGAGACAAAATTACATTTTGTAGGTGCTTCAAGGAGCAAAACACCTCATGGGTGTCATATATGTAACAAAAAATATAGAATAAAGTCCATGACTCTCTGCCGAGAAGGAGGGCATTGGAAAAAGACATTTTAAAAACAAAAATATTATCACCCAGAACAAGGTGTTTGAGTATAAAAGTATGTAAAAAGAGATTTTGTTTTGAACCAAAACTAAAAGTGTTTTGCAAAGATAAGTTGTTGAATATGTTAATATTATCTCTTGTTGACTCCCTGGGTCCATATAAACTTTTCATCCAAAAATTTTATTGTTGTTGTTGATCCTGCTGCTGAACTGTTGTGTCTATAAAAGGGCGGTGGTAATACGCGTGTGTGTCTCCATTCTTGTATTATGTGATGTGCCATTGGACCATAGCAAGGGGTAGCCCTGCTTTTGATAGTGCGTCTTCTACCATATTCATGTTCATGTTTATGTTCCTATAGACATGGGAGATAGTCACTGTGTCAAATTCTTCCATCATACAAAGGATGCCCTCCAGAATAGGGAGGAGGAAAATGTTGTGACACTATTGAAGTTTTCTTGCCCAGTTTATGGAAATCATTGAGTCTCCAAAGATTTGGAGGTGCAATAGTTCTTTCTTTTGCAAAGAGAAGTAGTAATTTTAAAGTTAATAGCTCTGCATAGTTGTTTGTACCTTGTCCCAGCTCCAACTTTATATGAAAGGAAAGATTTTATGATTGGTGAAGTACAAATCCACCCCCACAAGTTTGATTCTGTGAGGCCCCATCAAAGTAAGCCCATGGTTTGGATTTGTCTAGTGTCTCTGTCTGGATCGGCTATATGTTTGGACCTTTTTTTTTGTGGAAAATGTGAGAGTATTGAGAAACTTTGTGCTGCCGTTTTTTCTAGGACAGAAGCTTTGTCAAGGAAGAGTGATGTGTTTCGGGCCAACCAGATGCCCCAGTTTATGATGGGGGGGGAGATATTTTAGTTCTTTGTATCTTGTGTCGTGAGTCTAGGCTTCCCAAGTTTGTTTCAACCCTGGCCCTCCCCAAGTGCATGTTTTTCCAATGCTAGTTGAATATTTCATCCAACTCTTTGGGCGTAAGGGTAGGAGATAAGAAAGTGGAAGGTTGTTTCATTTTCGGAATGGAAAAGGGGACATCTTCCAGGTCCTTTGAACTGATGCTTTTGTAGATTTTCCCAAGTAGGTACTTTTCCATTTAGGGCTACCCAAAGAAAGATTTTGGCTTTTTGTTGAAATTTTAGCTTCTAGAGTCTTTTCTACCACCAAATTTGGTGTTGTTGAAAGAGGTCCATGCTTAAAGCGATGTATCCCAGTTTTGGGGTGTAAGTTCACAAAGGATCCTTTTTCCAAACCAACTCATCCTCCCTGTCAAGGAGTCTTATGTGTCTGAACTATAGTGCTGAAATATAATTTTTATATTGAGTTGCAAGGGCCCCTGATAGCCCAATATCAATTCCTCTTTTCCATCCCTGATGCCAAAGAGTAGTAGTGTTTGGGTCAGCCAGATGGGAGAGTAGGAAAATATTTTTCCTTTGGAGAAGGTTGATTAGTTCCAGATAGAGAATGTGAGAGTTCCCACTTCTAGGCCAGGGGTCCACTCCAATGCGGAGGTGATTTCCTCTACCTACTCTCTAGGAAAATCCTTCTCCAATTACTAGAAAAGAGGAAATAAGAGATTTCTAGAAGATGGATCCTTGTTTGTGTGACTTGCTTGTGGATCTGATCCAGTATTCCACTGTCTCCGAGGCTATGTATTTTTGGGTCATAACTATGGACCAAAGGTTGTTGTTTGAGATGAGGCACCACCTTTTTTTTGGTGCCAAAGCCTTGGAAAACAAAAATATTTTTTAAGCCCCCATCCTCGCAGAGATTTTGGCTGCACTAGGTGATCCCACTTTTCCAACGGTTGTGTGATATTGTCTCTAGTACTTGACCAAATGAAGTGAGAGCATACTTTTCTAATATTTTCTAGTGTTCCTTTCGGTATCCAGGACAACAAAATCCAGTAGACCAAGGTGGCCTCTAGAACTTCTTTGGTTAGGGTGAGTCTTCTTGCCCTTGAGAGCCACTTGAAGCTCCATCCAGATATTCTTTTCTCCAGTTTGGAGATCAACCATTTCCAGTCCTTTTTGAGGTAGTTATTTGGTTTTAAGTGAAAACCAAGATATTTTAGGACTCCTGAGAATTCTTGAAAAGTATAGGGAAAGAGACTTCGATAGATTTCTTCATCCTCACTTTCCATTTCAGAGAAGGAAAGTGTATATTTTTGTATATTTATTTGCATACCAGTTGTCGAGTGAAAGAGGGAGAGAATATTTGAAAGAATTTATGCATCCCGCCTTCGACCACTGCAGAAGATGAGGATGGGGTCCACAAAAACTAAATGTGTGATTCTTAGTCTTGTGGTTAGTTGTATTCCATGAAAAATAACTTGAACTAACTACATTTTCTATAGCCCTGCTTAGTCCCTCGGCCACTAGCAGAAAGAGTAGAGGGGAGAGGGGGAATCCTTGACGAATTCCTTTTTCACGGGAGAAGAAAGGTGAGGTTGCTCCATTTATGAGGACCACGAAGGAGATCGAGGAGATGCAGACCATTATCCATTTGATGAAGGGGACCTCGAATCCAAGATGGGTGAGTAGACGCATGATATAAGACCAACTTACCCTGTCGAAGGCCTTGGAGAGATCAATCTTTAAAATGGTGCCCTTGACTTTTGTGGTTCTCATACTATGAAAGCCCTCCTGAGTGACCCCAATTTCTTCGTGGATTTGTCGACCTTCGAGGAACCCAAGCTGTTCTTTCGAAATGGACGAAGAGAGTAGTGGCTTCAGCCTCCGAGATAGTACCTTTGCAATGATTTTATATATGCAATTGCAGAGTGAGATGGGTCAGAAATCATCAAAGGAGAGAGGATCGTTTACCTTGGGGATTAGAGCTATGAAGGTGGTGTTGAGTGGGCTATGAATTCTTCCATTTAATATGGATTCCTCTATGATTTTGAGAATATCGCCTTCGATCAGATCGAAGAAGCCCAGATAAAATTGAATTGACAAACTGTCTGGACCAGGGATTTTATCTTTTTGGAAGCTTTGCAAGGTGTCTTTGAGTTCAAATTCAGTGACTTCTGCATAAATATCTTTGTTTCCTTCCTCATCCACGAAGCTAGGAAAATAAAGATCCAGTTTGATGATGTTGGCTATGTTGGTCCTTCTATCTTCTTTGAATAAAGTCTGGAAGTGTTTTTTTCCCATAGTTGTTATCCCCTTGAAGGAAGTAACCGGTTTGGCTTCCTGATCCTTTAAGCTCCATATTGTAATAGCTACTTTCCCACCTTTGGAAAAGGCATGAAATAATTTTATGTTCTCATCCCCATTTGTTAGCCAGATTTCCCTTCTCTTAAGTATCTATGTTACTTCTTGATCTGCCAATAGTTTTCTTCTCTTTGCCTCTAGATTTCTAAGAATTTATCATGAAGCTTCTGATGAGAACCCAGACTCTGAATCTTGGCAGATTGACTCGAGTTGGTCCTCAATGATTTTGAGTTCTTTATCATATTCTTTTTGTTTTGTTTTTTCCCAGGGAATGACCAAATTCTTTATTTTTTTAAAATTGTCCATGAATTGTATGGTTGTTGAAGTTCCCCTCACATTCTAAAGGGGAGCCCAATTCGATTTCACCAATTTTTGGAAGCTTTCTTCTTTGAGCCAATTGGAGTTGAATTTGAAAGGGGTGGTTGGATTTTTTGGTCCCTCTTCGAAGGTTAACCATACATGGAAGTGATCTGAATGTCCCCCACTTCCTATCCATTGACGAAATTGGAGAGGAAGCATTGACAGTGATTTGGTGATCAGAAACTGATATAATCTTTTTTCCACTTGTGCTTCCCCAACTCTTAAGTTTTTCCAGGTGAGGAGTAGTTTGATTGGAACAATGTCAATGAAGCCATTTGAAGTCAAAATGTGGCTAAAAAACATATTTTGGGGATCTAGGTGAGCCAAGGGGCCCCAACTTTATGCTTCACCTAGAGAGAAGTTGAGGTCACCACCAATAATTAAATTTTCTGACTTCAAGAGTTCCTTGTTAAAGAGGGAGTTCCAAAAAAGTATCTTGTCTGTGTGTGGCCCATATACATTTAGAATCTTGAGAGTCATCCCCAAACCCTAGAATTGTAACTCAATTCCCAGACAGGATTCAGAAACCCAAGAGTTTAAGGGATTTATCTTTGTGGAGAGCCAACCAATGGCTAGGCCTCTCGATCTACCATGGGCATGTAGCCCTAGGAAATCCCATACTCGGAAGAGTGTAGAGAGAGATTTTGTGGTTGTGCGTTCATCTGCTAGAGTTTCTTGGAAGAGAACAACCTTTGGTTGGTGCAAAGTTACCAACCTTTTTAGATAATATTTTTTTGGGGGGCTCGCTAAACCCCGACAATTGAAAGAGAGGAGCTTCATGGGGGAGAACCGACAAGGGATTTTGTTGCTCTAAGGGCCCCGAGGAGAGAATTTTTTCAGCCTGAAGTCGTGTCAATCAGTGCACGAGATTGTGTTATGGAGAGGTGTGAAGGCCTGCCATGAACTTTTTTCATTTTCATGGGTTCTGGAGTAGGCCCAAGACCTCTAGGGTCTAAGGTAATGATAGTGACTGATATGTTGCGTAGGTGGAAGCAAATGATGGAGTCCTCGAATCCCTCGGAGGAAGGTTCCTCTGAGGACCAAGAAATTGGGGAAGTTGGAGGAGAAGCAACTAGAGGGGGGTCTTTGTCTAGCAGAGTAGAAGGGAGGGAGGCGAAGGTGAAATGGGGTTTTAGGGAGATAGTGGATGTGAGGGGGGGAAACTGGGATGGGGGGATGCAATCTTTTAAGATAAAATTGAAAGTATTTAGAAAACCATTTATAGGGCAGGGGAGAAAGAGTTGGATAAAAAATAAGTTGTTGATCAAGTGTTGAGGAGTTGTCTATGAGCTGTGGTTGGTGCATGCCTCGTTGCCAACTGTTGGAATGAGTGTCAAGGCGTCCCCGACCGGCTCCAGTTGATCAGTTTTCGAGGATTCCTGTAAAGATGTTGAGGTGGGGGAAAGTGTCCCCATTGAATTTGACACTGATGAGGAGGAAAATTCTCTGGTTCTAGCTTGGTGCTCCCAGCCTTATCACATGACTTCATGTGTAGAGTTTCCAAGGTGCCTCCGAAAATATTTTGGATAGTCTTTGACCACGTGGTCGTATTCATGGCATCGTCTGCAGTGGAAGGGAACACCTTAATAGTCTAGGATTTGAACTCTTGTGCATATCAGGTCTATGAGATTGAGGAATTCCCTTAACCCTTCCCTATTGTTAAGAGAGACCAGAATTCAAGTTACTGCCATTTTTCTCGAGGCTAGAAATCCCATGTTTGTTGTTATGTTTTCCCCTAAAAAATTCCCTTTTTCTTTAAAGCAAATTTTTGACCCAAATTGGGATGGAGTCGAGACGCTCACTGGCAACGTCGAATGTGGGGTTCTAGAGATTCATAAGAATTGGGGAAGAATCAATTGTCCAACTGTTTTGGAGAGAAGCCATGGCCTAAGAGGGTTCAACAAAAATAATCATGAACCAACCTCTAGAGAGGCGAAAGATACTGGGCGAGTTTGTGGAGTTTGCACCCCGATTTGAAGTGGCCTAGGCTCGCAGGGTTTTTTCATTTAATTGTCAGCCATAGGATTTCCCCACTAGAGTTTTTTCTTCCATTGTCTAGACCCCTGCCATTGAAAGGTCATCATCGTGGATGAAGTTTGGATCTGCCTTGGATGACCCTAGACATTTGTTTCACTTCCTCCTTCTTTTCTCTGAAGTTCCTTGGGCATCCGGATCCGAGTAGAAGGGTGGACGGGAGCCTGGTGCCTCTCTTTGGCTGAGGTCCCAGTCGTTGAGTTTGGAGGGATGAAGATTTGTTGCGACAAACCCTCTCTCCAACTTTGGAGGTGCATGACCTAATGTGTAGTCTTGGCCCTCAAAAGGAAGGTAACACTCTATGGAGAAATCCTAGCTATGTTCTAGAGATTGCACGACCCTTTCGTTCTGATCTTCAAAGAGAGTTTTTAGAAGTGTCTTGGGATGTACCCCAAGATATCCTAGCCCCTGACTAGAAGTTGGTTTTACCGTGGGGTCTAGGAAGGTCCAAGATATAGCTGTAGGGGAAGGTGAGGAGAAGAATTTGTAGTGTGCTGGAGAGAGGGGAGTTGTGAAATCTTGTGGGATAAGTGCATTGTTGTGGTAAGAAGTGTTGTTGAAACCTGAGGAGGGGGGTGTCGTCGGGGCCAAGAAGTTTCTATCCCATAGATCTTGTCCGAGCTAGGAAGGGGAACCCGAGACTTGTACAAGGTAAAATCGTGTTACCACAGAGAGTTGTGAGAAGAATTCACTCTGGGGGACCGAAGGAAACATAGAAAGTGGTGGAGATCCCAGTGGTATCGAGGTGGACAAATGTAGCCGGGTAAAAGCTGGTGGGCTTCCAGTTGTCCCCATCGAGGGGAGAAACTCTCATGGATGTGGTGAGTAATCTACTTCATCGTCGTATGTGGCCATTGGGACTCCCTTCCTTAGAGACAGGTCATCCGCTTCTTCACTCCTAGACTGTTCACAAGCAACTTAGGGCACCTCAGGTAGCATCACAGGTGGAAGAGGCAAAGAGGAAAAGTCGTCGAGAAAAGTGGGAGGGTTTTCTTAGAAGGGTGGGGTCGTACTTGCAGTCTTGTCAGAGGGTTCTCATGATCACCGGGTAAAGAAAATTGTTGTCAAGAAAGAGGGTAGTTCGTGATCGCAGGGTGCGGGCCACGGGCCCCTGGTGCCATAGAACCGTAGAACCACATCCCCCCCTCATCATGTCATCGCAAGGAGATACCAATCTTACATAGAGGAAAATTGATTTAGCATATGCTTTAAAAGATAAAAAAGCAAGAATATATTCACCAAATAAGTATGTAATAATTATCCTAAAGGGGGTCATAATAAGTATTTGTTATGGATATTTGGGTAATTAAAGAGAATGGTAAAATAAGTAACACAATTAATGGAGAAGCCCTAAAGTAAAATAAATAATTAAATAATGGACCCTATGGATTGGGTTCTTTACCACATATGGACTCTATATAAAGAGGGAAAATGACGAGAAAAGGAGATCTCTCTTTGGTTGGTCTATAGAGAGAACAAGGCTTAAGAACGTTGGTTGAGTATCACATTGAGGGCTAGGGGGTTTCCTACTGCTACTGGAGATTAAAGTAGCAAGGTCTATTGTTGGGTGGAGAGTCATCCCTCATTTTGTTGTTTCATTTTTCTGGATCAAGATCAAGGTATGGCTACATTCCTCAATTTACCAAGTTACATGTAATTTGGGTTCTTCACCATAGGTAAGTTCCTTGCCTATCACAGCTCCTAAATTTTATTGAAGTTTATCTAGTAATTTATGTTATTATTTTTTTATTTTAGATCATGTCATTACATATGGTATAGGTTATAACCCTTAGGCCTATGGGCCTTCCTAATTAGGTTTAAAAAAAAATCATCTAGTAGGTAGGAAAACAAGATTATCAAGATTATGATCATAGATCACTTCTTCTCTTTTGCATTTGGAGCACAATTCTTGTATTATTTATATTCAAAATTTAACCCAATACCATTAATATATAATTTGGGTGGCTATGAGATCTAGTTTGATCCAGATCCACCTTAGTGGTTCAATCCTGCTTGATTTATTGATCTTGATTTGTTACTCTTGAAACTTTGATTTGATTTCAAACCTCTCCCGGATCTCTCTCTTGCGTATATGTTTTCAAAGATATAT